>CM034357.1:42795916-43078937 GCA_019925275.1 Mytilus edulis | reverse complement strand
GACATTTGTGACATGATTTATTATTCCCTTGTCTTACTTTTTTTTTTAAAACTTTTTGAATTGTAGGTTTGTTGGAGAGGTTTACACTAGGGGTATAAGCCGGGCATTAGGAATTGTCATTAATATATTACTGTAACAACCATGGGACAGGGTGACTTTAAACAAGTTTCCCTTATGACCAAAAACCTAACAGCTACTTCCGCAAGGTCAAGTGTATTTGTGAAGAAGGCGGACAGGTAGGGGCCCGCTCATTGATTTTATTATTTTTAACCACGGGTTTTTTTAATTTTTTTTTAATAGGATAAAATTTTAAAATGATAATATACAGCATCAAAGTTTTTGGGGTTTTTTTACGAACAAAATTTGAGGGTGAAAAGGGGATAAATTCTGATTATTAAAGACTCTCATGGTCAGTAAATTAAATATAATGTTCATTTTGAGATGTTTAAAGTAAAAAAAAATTTAAAACTTAACTTTGTTTTAAATTTTGCCCATGCATTTCTTTAAATTAGAATTTTGATTACAGGAAACACATTGTGACCTTGTTTTTAAACGGATGTGGGGGGCACCTTGTGAGTAAAAGAGGGACAATTTTGTGAATTTTTTGAGTCCTGCTAACCATAGGGCTAATAAATCCCCCATACAAATGCAAAGTTTGTGGGAATGGATACAAAAAAGGCGGAATCAACAAAACTAAATGTTTTTGGTAAGCATAAAATTTTTAATTGTTTTATCCGATAGAATTTTGTTAAAAAAGCCTCAGTCTGTCGGGTCCTCTAAATTTAAAGGGTTGGTCCCCAACACTTTCACTAAAATTAATTTTGGGTCCCTTAAATTTCATAAAAATTTTTACAAAAATATTTACTTTGAAACCCCTTTTCCCAAAAAAATAAAAAAATTTTAAAAAATTTTGAACCAACCATTTTATCAGAAAAATTAAACTGGTTATATAGCAATTTTACAAAAACCAATTTTTATCACTGAGAAAACTTAATATTTCCCTTTTCAACACAACGTAATTAAAAAACCCTTTTGCTGACTTTACAGAGTTATCTCCCTGTAAATGTTAGGGACCACCTTAATAAACCCTTTTGTTTTTTGCCTTTTGTAAAATTTGAATTTTAGAGTATTTTTATTGCTAAAAAAATCTAAAAGTAAAATATTGATCTTTTTTAGTATATAATAATAATTATTTACTTATGATTTACTTATAAATATTAGTTGTGAATGGATCATTAGATTTTATATGTCTTTTTTGATATGACCGCATTGTTGATATACGGTAACTGGGAAAAAAGGAGGAGAAAAAAAAGGAATTACAATGTACCAATAAATAGTTACAACAATTATATTCATCATGTCTGTACTTTATATGGTCTTAAACAAAAGACAAAGGTCTCTGCAATAAATCAAGCTCCAAATTGTTCAAATTTTAAAATCATAAAAAGTGAATGCATAGAAGAAAATATCAAAGATCAGGCACTCATACCATGTACTTTAAATGACAAAACATTAAAATATTAAATATGACATAAGATGACTGCTATTGCTATATATTTATTATTTTCTTTATAACAGATGTTAATGAGTGTAAGAAAGACAAAGGTATATGTGGAATACACAACTGTAAGAACCAAAAAGGAAAACACACATGTTTGTGTAAAAGAGGCTTCTTGACCAATGTGAATGGTGAATGTGCACCAGGTATGAATAAATATGTAGTGGTCAGATATTAAAAAATTTTAAATCATGTATATGATATGTGTTAAAAAAGTTTTTTTCTAAATAAAAAATTAAAACCATTTTACAACCTCTTATCCAATTTTACCTTATTTTGAATGCTTAAAAAAATTAAATTTTCTCAAGTTTTATTCTGCGTTATTATGTGTATATTTTATTAGGGATAGCTTGGTGATAAAGAAGTTATTATTTTTAATTTTTTTTTAGTTTATGTATTTAAACAATATTAGTTTCTCAGGAAAAGTAATCTGACTTATGTTTTTTCAGTATTTTTTAAACTGGATTGCAAGTTGATCAAAGTTTTGTAAAGTTATCCAAAGTCATAAGCTTTACATCTGAGTATATCGTGGAATTGTGAATTTAAGTAATTTGAAATTGTGCATTAAAGTATGTTACCATACCATAAGAAATGTTCAACATCGTAGTACTGTAAATTGCATGCATTTATTATTGGGATTTTGTTATTTTTGACTACAATGCCATTTTAATTTCTTCTATATTGAGAGAAATCCTGTATAGTTCTTATAAAAAATTTCAAACTGCAAGTTTTAACTATTTCGATTAAAACCCTGTTGCATTTTTCACAAAAATAAAAACATTGCAATAATTTATGAATTTGCAGTATATCAATTGACATATTTTACAGAGCCTACACCATTAGATAAAGATGTGGAGTTGGTAGTTTCTCTTGATGGGAAATTCTCCGGATCTGATAATAAGAGTATATCTGAATCTGTAAGTATTTCTTATCAATGTATGTTGTCTGCTCTTTGGTTGGGTTGTTGTCCCTTTGACATATTCCTCACTTCTATTCTCAATTTTATGAATATTTTTTTTAAATGATTGCAATGATTATTGTATTCAAAATAAGTGGCATTATCATGATTATATTCAAAATGGTTTTGAGGTTTGAGGTCTTAGTTTGCTAAATCAAAAATGAAAGTTTTTAAACTAGTAATTTAAGGATCACAAAATTAAAAACATTATTGGTAACAAATTTATCAAGTTCATGAAGTTCATCTGCACCTGTTACTTCTTCTTTCAATATGCATTGGTTACTTCAGGGGTTTAGTGGTCAGTTCAGCAGGCATGGTTTTCTCCGTACCAATAATTTTTAAAATGCACCATTGCCGTACCAGTAATTTTTATGATAACCTTATAGAACAGGCACTTTTTTGTACCAATATTTAAGTGTCTGCTTCCCAACTTTACTTGCATTTATATTGATAATCCATGTTTCTATATTTCAGTTGGCAAAAATATTTGGAAATGTTACTGGGTTAGACTTTAGTTCAGTAGACATACCACCTGAAGCTATCATGTAAGTTTATATATATATACCATGAATAATGTGTACTTTATCATTCTCTGACAAAGAAATGAAATAACACAATGTTGAGAATTCATAATAGTTATCATTCTTCCACTAGAAATGTTTTTTTTAAAGCATGATACATGTTTTCAAGGAAAATTTTGTATTTCAAGGCTGAACTGCTTACATAACATGCTAGTTCCCCAGTTAATATATACAGATTCTACAACTGCAACAAGTGTGATATGGTTTTTTCCACTGGAGAATTTTCAAATATTTAAAATTAAACTGTCAAGAGTGGATAAATATTGTGTTACACAAGATTTGGTGATGGAATATATTTCTCTAATGAAGTTATATAAGACGATATGCTGGCAATCTTTCGAAGGATCTTCAAAAATATGTGTTTTTTATACCTGATGTCATAAGGCATGGTCACCTTTTTTCATGTGGTCACAATAGAATTTTCAGAGGAAAGCAAGAAAATTTAATGTCATAATCGAAATTTGACCAATAAGATCAAACAAAACACACATTGATTAAATAAAAATAAATAACAGGTCAGGAAAGGGATGAATTGAGTAAGAACTAGAGAAATATTATTAGTATACCAGTATATTATAAAAATATTTTGTTTGACTACTGATCAAATGAAAATTTTGTCTGATCTTAATTTTCACAGATTCGATCCAGCAACAAATAAAACAACAGTGAACTTTAATGTGACCTTGAATACCCCTGTTAAACCAGAAGATGAACAGCTGATAGCTGGAGCAATGAGTTCTGTTGTTTTACAAAATAGACCATTAGTGATTGATAACACTACAGTACCTGTCTTACAGGATTCACCATACATTTTCATACAGAAACCAGATGGAACTCAGGTCAAAGGTGAGTAAACAGAATATTCTTTGAGTTTTTATGTCTCGCCTACAATAGTAGAGGGGCATTATGTATCTGGTCTGTGCGTCTGTTTGTCCATTCTTCTGTTAGTCCTTCCATTTGTTCGTTCGTCTGCCAGTCTGTATGTCTGTCTGTCCTGCTTCAGGTGAGACTTTTTTGTTGAGGTAGTTTTTAATGAAAGTCCAATCAACTTGAAACTTATAACATACACATGTTCCTTATGATATGATCTTTCTGATTTGAATGCCATATTAGAGTTTTGATCCTGATTTCAAAGTTAACTGAACTTAGAAAATGATAATGCGAGTTGGGCATCTGTGTACTATGGACACATTCTTGTTTTATTTTTTTCTCAGCTTAGTATGAACAATAGTTTTAAAATATAATTTTATTGGTGATATCAGCAATTTACAAATATCTTAATATCTTGTATCTGATTTGGGTTAGGTGAGTCAGATTTTTTTTGGAGGTTGATAATGATAAGTCCTTTTCAGCTGACCTTGACTTCCCTTTTCGTAAATGATGTCTAGGTAAGGATGTCAGGATATGTCAACGAAATTTTGTATGTAGGTTGGCTGTCTGGAGTACAAGTATATTTCTGGCTTTATCCTCCAGAGCGTAGTAGTACATGTATTATGACTTACATATCCTATTAGGTCTGTTCCTCAATCTCATTAAAATCCGATGTTCTGATATGCTACAGGGGAGTGTAGCTTATCAGAACATCAGATTTTAATGAGATTGGTCTGTTCATCAGAAAGTATGAATGATATCAAGAATATTAATTGTTGGATTGTATTTTTCAAATGCTGCTTTTTCAGAGTTTGCGAAATCTTTTTTTCCCTGGTGGTCCTTAAAGAAAATTTGCTGGTCCTCACTATTAACTCTATTGAAATATACTAAAATTGTGTCAGTTCTATGCAAAATTTTGGTGGTAAAATCCTGAGGACCACCACTTTTCGCGAACTCTTTTTATTTGGGTTGCTTGGGATTCTGTAATTAATATTTATTGTTTTAGCAAATTGGAAAGAAGGCTTATATTGTTAAGACATTCTGGATTCAATGATAATTATGGGGGAATCTTACAGGACTCTTATAGGACTACAATGATTAGTTCTGTATACTAATTATCTCTCTTTTTGAATATAGTTCCACTTGGAATAAACAGTACAAATGATGGTTGTACCATATTCAGAGCTAGTGAAACATGTAGAAATAATCAACCCTGTGAAGTTGATGAAAACAACCAGCCAAAATGTGTGTAAGTATTCATAAAGTTATAATCAAGGCCATAAAAAAAGAATATAGATGTGTGTTTGCCCTAACCCTACCTACCCAGAAAATAGCTGCTTACTCTAAATCTTTTATTGTCCTGATGTGAAAAAGTTTTTTTATCAAATGAAGACTAACATAAGAAACTTCAATTTCTCTTTGAAAAAAAGAAGAAGAAAATGCCTACCTACCTACCCACTGTCTCTAGCTACCTTTGGGTAGGGTTTTGGCAAACCAAAATATATTTAAGTGTGGCCCAATATAAAAGTGATGAAAATTGGCTTTTGTTTCTTTTTTGTTATCTAAAAAAAAATCTTCATGTGATGGTTTTTAACTAGCTTTTCAATGGATTTTTTAAACCCTCCCTTTTCATCTAGAGCTGTGGAAAAACAATAAAAATCAATAATAATAAAACAATATTTAGTTCTGGGGAAGCCTATAATATGTGAAGGATTTATTTATAGTTGTGGGGAAGCCTATAATATGCGAAGAATTTATTTTTTTAGTTATGGGGAAGTCTATGATATGTGAAGGATTTATTATTTTTAGGTGTGGGGAAGGCTATAATGGAGATTATTGTCAGTATGCAGCTGAGCCTGTAGATACTAGAGAAAAAGAAGTACTTGAAATTGGGGTACCAATCCTTGCTGCCGCTGCTGGACTGGCAGCCGCCACATGTCTGATCCTGGCTCTCAGACGGGGTTCTAAAGGAAAGGAAGAGGCATCTCAGGCTAGGTAAGATGCAGTTACTGAATAAATACCAAGATACTGTGGATTCACTCATTTTTGTGGGTACCAATTTTCATGGATTGCGGAAACCTTGAATTTTTGTAGATATATGATCCTGCCAAAGTTTGGATACAACTTTATAGAAATTTGTTTATCATTGAACATTTAAGGTGGTACCCAACACTTTAACTAAAATAATTTGGCTCGTTTAATTTTCTTGAAATTTTGACAAAGTATTTACTTTGACCCTTTGACAAAAATATAAAAACTTTAAAATATTTGAACCAAAAAAAAAAAAAAAAAAAAAAAAAAAAAAATTTTGAACCAACTGTTTAATCAGAAAAAATACACTTGTTATATAGCAGTTTGACAAACACTTATTTTGATCATTGAGAAGCTTAATATTCCCTTATGAACACAAGGTCATTAAAAGGTTCTGCTGATTTTACAGAGTTATCTCCCTGTAGTGTTAGGTACCACCTTAATTGTATCCATGAAACCCACGAAAAATGATATCCAATGAATAACAATGAATCCATGTTGATGGGAATATAATCTAGATCTGATTTCTGTCCTTCTCAGGACATGTAAGTTGAAGAAAATAAGACTCCACCATGCCAAAAAGATAAAAAAAAAAACAAAAAAAAACAAAAAAAAAATAAAGACAAATGCTCAAAAAACTTTTATACAGACAACTAAGAAGCATGAACCCCAAACAAAGAGAAGATGATATTGGGAGAATTTTCTTCTGTATATTTGCTTCCTTTTTTATGCCACCACCACACCAGAGGGACATAAAGTGTTACGCTTGTTAATCCAACTGTATGCCACAAAATTAGTTTCTGTTCTTCAACTTTAACATTTACCAAATGTTATAAAACTTATACACACCAAACACAGATCAAGATAAAATTTGGGCTGCATCACTTTTACTGTTCATAAATTATTGCCCTTTATATTGTTATATGCAATTGGGCATCATCTGTGTACCATGGGCAAAGTAAAAAATTTCAGAATGGTCCAATCTTTATGAAACTTTATACGATTGTTAACTGACAAGTCTAGATGAGACTTTTGACTTTAGAATTTCCAAATTGGCCACCGTTGCCATAGAAACTGCAAAAATGTCAAATGTTTTGAAATGATCAAAAATGCTCTAAATGTTCAGAAAATTTACAGAAAAATATAAAAAAAAAGACATATATGCATGTGCATTCACTGTTTAAAATTTTTGAAACAAAGCTAGTTTTAAATTACTTTTATAGTAATTTGCTTTGTTTATTTTATTTCAGTGATGGAATACCTGTGTTTGGTATGCCCTCAACGATGTATTTACCTCATTATACCAAAGCATTTACACCATTCTCTGCATCTAGTCAATGGGAAGATGAAGAACTATCTGAAGATAGATTATTCGAGTTCCCTATATCATACCCCTATGATAATGAAGAATTGGAACAGTACACAAATGATGATGACGATGATAATGTTAGCTTAGATATGGCAGGTAAGATCAGGAAGCTTTAGGATACATTGACTGGTCCAGGGTTTGAGAAAAAGGGGGCATATATGTGATTCATGGTAAAAATAGGGCAAGTAAAAGTTTTGACATTTTTTTGCAAAAAAGAAATATTTTTATAAAAAGATAAGCCGTCTAAACCCTAACTACGGTAAATTCATCATTGGGATTTTACCTTTATTGTAATTCATCTTGCTAAAAGATTTTTACAATATAGTTATAGAACTTTAAAACTAATGGTGTAAGCTACATAGATATGCAATGCTCAAAAGAATTTCAAAAGGAAGTTTATTTGGATAACTTTATTATAAAATCTGAGGGAAAAAGTACTTATATAAATCAAGTAATGGCTAAAAAAAAATTAATGCATATTGAAAGTTATATTATAGAATATAATAACTAATAAGAGAACTTGCTTTTGTGTTTGAAACTAACAGAACTGATTTTGCAACGTAAACAACTAAATGGGTAGTTTTTCCTTTTATAATAGCACACTTCGGGTTTTTTTATAACTATTTCTTATACTATATAATATATATTGTAGGTATGGATGCAGATTGGTTCAATGATGCACTCACGAATGAACCAGAAGTAAGTTTGAATATTTTATTTAATCATAATTTTATTTGAAGGCTTAACATAATAATAGAAAGCACTATGAGTTATTAAAAAATTAGGATAGAATTTTACATGTCTTAAGTCTGGATGTTTTTAAATAATCGATTTCCAAAATGCAGAAAGTAAAAAAAAAATTGAGCCATATCCTTATTAACTGGAGATGTGATCACATTGACTTTCAATGTTTCAGCTTTGTTTTATGTAAGAGCATCCCTACCTGGCAATCTGTTAAGTAATTTGTATAAGTTCTAGTATGTTATATTTTAAGTTGAAATAATGATTTTCTTTCTTGTTTTTCAGTTTAATATTCCTAGGCCAAACCTAGTATCTGACAATCCAATTTTCCCAAATGTAAGTACTTGTTTTAAAATTTAGTGAATTGTTGATATTATTCGTAAGCTGAAGGAAGATGAAAGTATCCAAATGCATAGTTGAATAAAAAAAAATAGCTAGAAAGGGTTATTCTATTAGTACTTATATTCTTATGTCTGTGAGAGTGAAACACAACTGTACTGTGTGATGTTCGTTTCATCTGTTTGAATGTGAATGAATACAATATGTTATTATTTTTTTTGATACATACCTTTGTGAACCAGGTGATAAAAGTCTACATCAAAATTGTGCTTGATTTTGTTACCATAGTCTTATGCCAACAGGTTTCCTGCAACTTGTATTAATTCTATCAACAGCATATGCAGTTAAAAATTGCTAAGTGACTAAGATTAATTATAGATAATTGCAGATGTACAGGACTTTATTTGAGCAGTTTTTGTTTAAAACTGGACATATGTAAATTTCTAACGTAACATGAATCACCTGAAAGAAAATTGGTTTACACATGGTAAAATTCATGCTGTGTCAAAAATATATGGTCTGCTACATCACAAGGCAACGTTCTATGAATATTGTTTTTAATAGATATAAGAATATGTGGCACGAGTGCCAATGAGACAACTCTCCACCCAAGTCACAATCTGCAAATTTAAACCATTATATTCTTCAACACGGAGCCTTGGCTCACACCAAACAGCAAGCTATAAAGGGCCCCAAAGGTTTTTATTGGATTTTTCTTGTAGCTAATTTACCATTTATTAATATCTTTCAAATCTCATAATTCTTTTGTAGTTGTCCTCATAGTACCAATGAAAGAAGAAGAATTAAACAATGAAAAGAAAAGAAATATGTGGACATGAAATTATGTAAAACCATAAAATCTTGAAAATTAAATTTGTATTTACATGTATGGAAAAATGAACATTTATTGTAGAATAATTCTTAAAAAAGTAAACATTTGTTTTCAATACATCAAAGTTTCATATCATCGCACTGACCATCAAGAGAACTCATTGTTTTTATTATTAAAATTTAAGGAAATGGCCTGTTCTGATATAATGAAGATAAGCATGGTTTTATTATTGGTTATCAATTAAAATTATGCTTAAAAATTTTAAAAATGCAAAAGTCTGCTTTTATATATGTTTTTTTTCAAAACTATTAAATTTGTTAAGATTAAAAAGGAATTTTTAAGTTGGTATCAGAGATGCCTTGCAGATATAAACATAATTTTCTTTCATCGATATTTGTTGATTTGCTTTTTATTGTTCTGTTTGCAACAAACTTTTGTTTTTGATTTAATGTTTGCAATTAACTTTTGTTTTTGATTAATGATTAGTTTAAGAAAAAGAAATTAACACCCAAGGGTTTATTTGATGGTTAGTTTTTTACCAAAATAAGTGTTCAATACATAGATGTAAAATTAGTTAGAAATTATGCAATTTATGTCAAAAACTTCAACCATACAAAACTAGTCAGCATTATTTTACATTTGTACTGAAATTGTTAGAAAATCTTAGAAATTGAAGCAACAGTCTTGAGACACATTGTTTTTGGACTTTTCATTTGAAAATATAGTGGTTAACATGTCAAGTATAAAAATAATTCGGAAAATGTGTGTAAAGAAATTTGAAAAAAAGGAAATATTTTAAGAAATTTGAAAAAAAGGAAATGTTTTAAATACAATTTTTTGATATTAAACAAATACTTTCAGAACCTAATATCACATTTTCCTTCCTATTGAAAAGCATCTAAAATCTTAAAGATAAAAGCTCTTTCTACCAGAAATATATTAAATATGTAATAAATTAAAGCTGTTATTTCTTGTTAAACCACTTGAACGTGCAATATTATAAAATGTTTTTGGGAAAAGTCCCATGAGAAATAAACTATGATTTACCAACAAAAAGGAAATTGGATGCAAAATACATAAGTAGGTCAATGCTACCATATATTGACAATGAAGAAACTAAGCAATATGTTTCCAACATAAAATTACTATTCCTAATGTGACATTCCAATGGTAGAAAATAAAGATGAGTATTAATGCATAATACACTTTATTTAAAAATCTCAACTCCTTATTGTCTGAAAACAAGACACTATAAGGTTTATTGTTATGAGTGATATATACTTATGGATAGGCAGAGTATTAAAGAATCTGAACGCCTTATTGCCTGGGAACAAGACAAAATAAGGTTTTATTGTTATGAGTGAGATATGCTCATGGATTGTTATGAGTGAGATATGCTCATGGATTGTTATGTGTGAGATATGCTCATGGATGGTTATGAGTGAGATATGCTCATGGATAAACTAAATATACAGAATTTGACTATTGTAATGACTCACCATGTTGTTTTCAGTAAAATACTGAAAATTGATGACATTTGACCCCATTATTATGCTTTAAAACATTCCTGTCAATATTATCATTCGCTGTTGTTGATAAATTGACTAAGGATTTGACTCAGGATCATAAAAAAAAGTGATACATTTTATATTATCATGTGTTGATGTTCAAATTTGTCTTGTTTCATTGTTGATTGTGTTGATGTTTATAAATAATGTTAAAATGTGTGAATGCAATCTTTTGTGTACTTAATATTAATGGGGAAACATATTATTGGCAGATTTATAAAATATTTTAAGTTCACTAGAAATACCCCATTTATTCCATTTAAAGTGGAATTAAAAAAAAATATTTGAGTTTTATTTTTATACAAGCTTTTTTATATCGAAAATATGCGGGATGAAATTATTTATAATAGAATTTATTTAATATTTTGGGGTTTATGTTTTGTATTGTTGATAAATTATTTTTGTTTTAGTATATTTAATTTCTGACATAGTCATGGGTTTGTTATAATATTTATTTTCTTTTTTTATTAAATGCATGCATTTGTGAAATATGAGATGTTACATTTCTTATTTCCAAACAATTAAATATAGAGTTCCACATAATATTCGAAATTCTTTCAGATGAAGAAATTTAGCGTAGAGATTTAAGACAATCTTAATTTATTTTTTTATATTTAAATTGTATTAAAATTTTAATTGATAAATTTAAGAATGTTATTTATTTTATGCAAATGTTGATTGAGGTCCATATGATCAGCATGCAAAAGTATTTTGGAGCTGTAATATATATTTGGCATTACTTTTGTTAATTACTTTTTATGTAATAGACTTTATTTCATAATTTAAAAAATCTTGCATACTATATATTCCTACAGATAAGGTGAGGGAGAATTTCAATTTTTCACCAAAAAATATTCCATTTTTTTTAACTTAAAACTACAGGTATTTTATTTGTAATAGAGTGCATATTGATTGAAATTGAAATTTTCAATTTTGTATTCTGCAATTACTTATGTAATAAAAGCAAAAACTATTGAAGAAATTTACAGCAAATGTTAAATTAAATCAATTATGAAAAGAAAAAAAATATCAAGTTAAAAGAACATTACCCCCAAATACATTTAATATTCAGTTAATTTGAACAAGAACTGAATTATATATTATATTTTTATTTATTCTTTATTTGTAATATCTTACTTTTTTCTTTTTTTCTAATATTTAATATTTTTTTTAATTCTTCTTTCGATTTTTTTTATTTTTAATTATGATAAAATTGAGAATGGAAATGGGGAATATATGTAAAAACTACATAATAATCATTATGTAGATAAAATGTATATATATATATTAAAATTGGGTAAATAATTTTTTTAAGAAAACAATCTTCATTTTAATGTAACTAAATGAAAACACACTAATCCATTATGAATGAAACAATTAAGCAATTAAAAATATTTACCCACATATACCCTTCATATTCAGGAAATTTAAATAAGAACTGAACTATATGATTATTCTATATTTCTAATATTTAATATTTCTTTATTTCTTACATATATTTTCCTTAGCTTTATATTAAATCTCTATCTATAAACTACATAAAATTATCATAATCGAAATAAAAGGGATATTTCAAATTGGGTAAATGTTTTATAATTTCTGTCAGATAACAAGCTGATCTTTGAAGTAATTATTAAAAGAAAATGCACAATTCCTTGAATATGTGGAGGATAAAAAATGACGATTTATTAACTAATCTTAGTACAATAATTTTATAAATGTTTTATTTATTCTTTAAAATGATTGAAAAATATACTCTTCAACATCTTTACTGTAGGAATATTATTATAAATGTTCAAAATCATAACCTCTTCTCCAGATATAGCAATGTGCTGTGTCTTGGGATAGGAGTTACATGGTATTGACCATTTATATCATTAATTTTTTTAAATGAATCATAAGTTTAACAAAAGTAATCATGCAACTTTAAGTTTCGTACAAATATTCTTTTATAAAAAAAAGAATATTATTTTCGTAGGTGCCTTCTTTCTATAGAAATTAGAAAGTATGTTTAAAGTTCTATTCCTATATCAATTTTTGTATCATATTTGAAGTCTGCAAGGGAATAGGCCAGTAATGTTTATATCAATAGAATAAGATGGGTATGAGAAGAAAAATTATTAATTCATACATGTAGCAATTGGGATAGAAATTGAACATCATATTGGTTAGATTACTGATAATTATAACATATACAAAACAAAATAACAATATTAACATCTAATGTTAAAATGTTTATGTTATTTGAGGGAAGAAATAAATATATTTTCATAATTTGATTTGTAGTATTAGTTTGCAATACACTTCGAAAGCCAAATGAAAAGGGGAAAAACTGTAAATTTGTTTCAATTGATGATTAATTAGTGTTTAATGCCACCTCCATGCAATTAGCTATTTTGTGGCAGTCCTTTGTAATTGGTGGAGGAAACCAAAGAACTCTTACAGAAATATGACCTACAACAGGAAAAAAGATTCCTAGTTGTATAAGAAAAAAGTAAAATCACAAAAATACTGAACTTAGAGGAAAATCAATTCGGAAAATCCATAATTACATGGCAAAATCAAATAACAAGACGCATCAAAAACGAATGGACAAGAACTGTCATATTCATGACTTGGTACAGGCATTTTCAAATGTAGAAAATGGTTGATTAAACCTGGTTTAAATAAGATTGGAGTCGAGCGCATGTGCCATGTATAGGGTCGAATTCACAACTTTTTTTGTTTACAGAATAGTGATACAGTAGATGGACTACTTAAACCACTCAGCCAAATATGCCCCAATTTTGAATGATGCCTATGGTATTTTACAACAACGTAAAGAAGTATGCAGTGCATCTGACTTGACATGATGATTTAAAATCAATCAGTTCATCACATGCATGGTAGAAAACATTGTTTTCATTTTTTGAAAAATCTCATTTCGAAATTTTATTTTCCAGCAAGTTTTATTAGCTTTATGCTGTTGTTGTTGTCAGTTCTAATGCCTGATGCAATTCGATGACTTTTTAAAGTTGAAATTTAACAGTATAATGTGGATGACTGGTTTATAATAAGCAATGGTTGGAACTTATAGCTTATGATTTTTTAAACGTCAAAGCAAAATTTGGTTTGTTTACTGGGATATAAAAATAACAAGGCCAGAAATAAAAAAAGACTGTTGGTCAAATACAGACAGACTGACCAAATGATAGAAGAAAAACAATCATAGTTAATTAAAAAGAAAACTGAAGATTTAGTAAAAACCCGTGGGTTAACCCAGGTGCCAGGAAACCATAAGAAGTTCTGCTCTAGAAGTGTAATTTGTCGTGTAAAAATCTGTTGATCAGTCGCATTTTGGTGATGTCATTAACTAGGAAATAAAGGTTGAATTATAGCTAAGACAATTGAACATATCTTTGAGGAGTTATCAACGGTACCAGGATTATAATTTAATACGCCAGACGCGCGTTTCGTCTACATTAGACTCATCAGTGACGCTCATATCAAAATAGTTATAAAGCCAAACAAGTACGAAATTCAAGAGCATTGAGGATCCAAAATTCCAAAAGAGTGTGCTAAATACGGCTAAGGTAATCTATGTCTGGGAAAAGAAAATCCTTAGTTTTTCGAAAAATTCAAAGTTTTGTAAACAGGATATATATATAAATGACCACATATTAATTGATATTCATGTCAACACCGAAGTGCTGACTACTGGGCCGGTGAGACCCTTGGGGACGAAACGTCCACCAGTAGTGGCATCGACCCCGTGGTGTAAATAGTTATCACAGTCATCAGGATTATAATTTAGTACCGGGTACTCCAGACACCCGTTTGGTCTACATACGACTCATTAATGACGCTCATATAAAAAAAAAGTTATTAAGCCAAACAAGTACAAGATCGAAAGGCATTGAGGATCCAAAATTCGAAAAATTGTGCCAAATACGGCTAAGGTAATCTATGCCTCGGATAAGAAAATCCTTAGTATTTTCGAAAAATTCAAAGTTCTGTGTTGCAGATTTTGCATAAATGAGAGGCGAAAAAATCCAAAGGTGTATTCAAACTCAGAAGTCGAAAATGAACTGACAATGCAATGGTTGAAGATTAAAATAATTTCCACAAGACAAAATATACAAAATAAAACATAGAAAAATAAAGAGTGAGCAACACGAAACTTACCAAAAACCATGGGAGATGTCCTGTTTTAAGTAGGTTTTCATCTATATGAGTATTCATCAGAGAATATGTCCGGTATCAATACCGAATCAGCTTTTGTCGCTTACAAGCAAGAACGATGAAGGACACATTAATCACATGTAAAGACTACCATTTTTCTGATTATAAACATTTAAAAAAAACCACAAGCACATTGTGGTCAAAGGGAGTGACTGGTGAACTGCAGAAATAAACCTGTCTTAAAAATTCATTCAACAGTAATGATTACACATATAATGGTCAATTGTCTCGCTTTGGGAGCTGTCAACGTTGTTTTAAACGAACAGTAGACGAAAAACACGTCTGTTTACTCTTAATGAGTGTATTTTAGATCATAAAATTTAATGTTGATTTTATGATAACTTATTACAGTCCTCTTTGACTGATAAAGACCTACCTGGCCCTTCTCCTTAAAATTAAAGTACTAATTTTTGGTCGAATGTTGTCAAATAATAATAAAAAAAAGTCTAAGGGAATTGCATGAGCATAAAAAGGAGCAGGCGTCTCCTAGTATGCATGCATTACGCACATTGCGAATTCCCATTTAGTCAAAATGAAACCATCAATCCGTAAAAAGACACAATCAGCAAATTTACTAATTAAAAAGTATCCTGGTATGTTTAAAGAGTTAAGACCGCGAAAATATTTCACCAGTGAGCTGAGACACAAACATATCGTAACCTGGTAGTCCCATTATAAGAAACCGATTCGCCATGATAAAAGAGGGACCCATAAATAAAAAGTAAAATCACAAAAAAACTGAACTCAGAGGAAAATCAAAATAAAGGCATCAGTAGTATACCGCTGTTCAAAAGCCATAAATCGGTTGAGAGGAAACAAATCCTGGTTTCAAACTAAAACCGAGGAAACCACATCATCTAAAAGAGGAAATCAACGAAACAACAAAAACACACGACAATGTAACATACATAGAAACGAACTACCAGTATTAAATAACTGAAACTTATATAGCGTGGTTCTTCGTCGTTACTATGCTAGATTCTAGCATAGTAACGACGAAGAACCACGCTATATAAGTTTCAGTTATTTAATACTGGTAGTTCGTTTCTATAAGATATGTGTTTTGTGTATAAGAAGTTCACCTCATAATTTCATAATAAATATTATAGTGCACACATGAACGAGCATAATCTATTCATTTAGATATGTAAAAGAAAGTTGACATAGATTTAGTTTGAGGACACACGTATTTGTCGATATAAATGAAAATGTTACGATACGAATCGGATACTTATCAAATGTGCCAGGCTTATAATTTGATACACCAGACGCGCGTTTCGTCTACATAAGACTCATTAGTGACGCTCAGCTACGGTAATCTATGCCACGGATAAGAAAATCCTAGTATTACAAATAATCAATGCTTTTGGAAACAGTAAATTTATAAAATTGACCACATAATTGTTATTCATGTCAACACCGAAGTACTGACTACTGGGCTGGTGATACCCTCGGGAAAAAACGTCCACCAGCAGTGGTATAGATCCGGTGGTGTAAATAGTTATCAAAGGTACTAGGCTTATCGATCATTTGATACACCAGACGCGCGTTTCGTCTACACCAGACTCATCAATGACGCTCAGATCAAAATAGTTAAAAGGCCAAACAAGTATAAAGTTGTAGAGTATTGATGACCAAAATACTAAAAAGTTGTACCAAATACGGCTAAGGTTATATTTTCCTGGGGTACGAAAATTCTTACCATTTCGAATAATTAATACTTTTACAAACAGTAAATTTATAAAAATGACCATATAATTGATATTCCTGTCAACACCGAAGTGCTGACTACAGGGTTGGAATCATGATTGATATTCATAATTTTGTAGACGAAACGCGTGCGCGTCTTGCGCAAAAACTAAATTTCCTGATATCTATGATGAGTTTGTTTACAACCACTGGGTCGATGCCACAGCTGGTGGAGTTTTAATTCCCCGAGGGTATCACCTGCCTATTCGCCAGCACAGCTGTGTTGACATGAATTGTGATTGATATGGTCGACCATAATTATAAAATAAATGTTTACAAAACTTAGAATTTATGAAATACTTAGGTTTTTTTTTACTCAGGAATATATTTGCTTAGCTGTATTTGGCAACACCTTTATGAATTGTTGGTCCTCAATGCTCTTCAATTTCGTATTTAATTTGGCTTTTTTTTTAATCTTTTTTTATACGAGCGTCAGTGGTGAGTCTTTTGTAGACGAAACGCTCGTCTGGTAAATTTTAATCCTGGTATCTACATGAGTCTATTTATACGCAATACGTATATTTTCAATCAAAATTCAACATTTTGATGAATCGATATCATCTTCGGTGCATTCAGTGTGGTGGAATCGGTGCTGGTTTTCAATAAAGAATGATTTTTATGACCCAAACAAGGTTTATGTACCTACATTTTCCATTTTTGTAAGAGTTGTACTTTAAAATGAGACGTTGTAGTGAATCATTCAATGAGCATGGAGAATATATCGTCGTGTAAAAGCTTGGGGAAAATAAAAGGATTTGATATCCGTGACTGCAAAACTGTAATGGGTGAGCTTGGGTATTTTGGGTTAAGCATCCAAATCTTATTGTCTCTACTGGTTGAATATACATCATCGCAATATTTCTGATATCCATCTTTTACTGAAGAAAGACTATTCCGAAGAAATATAGACAGTTCTTCAATCGAAAATTCTGGCGAACCGTTTATAAATCGTTCTTAATGGGGATTTTTTTAAGTTCAGATTTCCAGAATATGGATGGGTGATTTTCGTCATCCATAATTATGTCATTACCAAAGGAGACAAGAATCTTTTGTGATTTTTTTCTTCCAGCGGAAAGTGAATTCCAAGTTTTTTTTTAAAGTAAGATCGTGAAAATAACAAATTTCAAGAAAAGTTCAAATCGGAAAGTCCTTTATAAAATGGCAAAATCAAAAGCTCAAACACATCAAACGAATGGAAAACATCGGAAATATTCCTGCATTGTTACATGCATTTCCTTATGTAGAAAATGGTGGATTAATTCTGGTTTTATAGCAAGCTATACCTCTCACTAGTATGACAGTCGCTGAAAATTCATTTGTATTGACAACGATGTTTGAACAAAACAAACAGATGTAATAGGTAAACTGACAGAAATAGTGGTACAACAGTCAACATTGAGTTATAATCTTAATCAGTATGAAAACAAAACATGCCAAGAAATCCTCGCTAAAAATTCCGGTCGACCTCCTACGGCACCCATTAGTATTTAAAGATTTGATTTCATTCAACAAATTAATTTATGACCTTCATGTACGTGTCGCTTAGAACACAGCCATATACCAAATGGTCAATATTAATCATCCATGTAATTTGCTCTATGGGGTGTTTGCAGAATTTCAACGGAGGCAATTTCTTGGCATGGGAGAAAGGTAGAAAGACCATTCACAATTTGTTTTACATTCGTTTTTCTCTTTTAATTAAATAAAAATAATAATAACCCTTTCAAATGTAGAGTTCATAAGATAAAAATATTCCCTGTGGAACAACCCCCTCCCCTTTTTTTGTGCTCTCTATTTTCAACCCTCGAATTAAGCTTTCCAATCTAATTAAAATTAAAACCTTGCTTTCTGACCAATTGAATCTGTTCATGTACCGGACCGTCAACTTTCTTTATCTAATACGAAAATCTACAGTGCCGTTATACATATGCATGTAGTTTGCTTGGAGTATTCGCCCGGAAAAGAAAGAAATAGCTTAAACTCCAAGATACTTTATTTCTGCATCACGTGATTTTTACCACGTGGAGCTTACATTAGAATAAATACCGAATATGGAAAGTGAAACTACAATTGAAAACATAAAGTCCGCAGGCACAAATAAGAAAAAAGTTTTTTTTTTGGCAAAGGGTGCCGGGGTAATCCTCTCTGTGTACAAAATATACTTGAAATATTTGCCACTGCCTCTTTTTTGTTCTATGAATTCTAACCCTGAGTTTTCTATCTGTTACATGCTAAGAAATCCTCGCTAAAAATTCCGGTCGACCTCCTACGGCACCCATTAGTATTTAAAGATTTGATTTCATTCAACAAATTAATTTATGACCTTCATGTACGTGTCGCTTAGAACAAAGCCATATACCAAATGGTCAATATTAATCATCCATGTAATTTGCTCTATGGGTGTTTGCAGAATTTCAACGGAGGCAATTTCTTGGCATGATATATCAACAGAGAAAAGATGATAAACAAGATAGAATCTATACTTCAAGACCATCGTGCATTATTTGTGCAGTTGATACAGACTATTTATCAACAAGGTCTTGCCCCGCGGTTACCTCCGGGAACTTTTTACAAAAAAGACGAGACGTTCTTTGACATACCCCTGGTTCATCAGACACTGATGACACTGGTGACGTTTTCGAAAAGTATTTGTTGAGTTTCCCCCACGATTAGTCCACTAAGAGCACATAAAAATGCCATGCTACACGACAAAAATCAAATTGTCTTAAAACCAGAGACATATCCAAACAGGGATCAGCGTAGTTATGTCTCTCTTAAAACTAAGGTTGGGAAATTTGAGTTTGTTTAATCTCAATTTACTGACAAGAAATCCGTCATATAAACTTTCAATGTCTGCAATGCTTCAGGTGAAAAAAAATCTTAACATCGATATTGAACTATATTTTGCAATAATAATTATAGTTATATTAATAATAATAAATAATTTCGAAGAATTGGGCAAAAAATATAGAAGGTTAATGTTCAATAAATCTAACGTAACAATACCTTGCGTACGGACACAAATATTATTGTTACATTCATAATTATCCAGTTTCTTAAGGCTTACCCAATCCTGCATTCCGGCAATAAGTCTCCAAATATTAATAATTACTTTTTGATTATTGTTACATTTTGATGTAACCGTAGCCAGTGCCTTTATATAGGCCATCGAAGAGGTGTTCCGAAAATAGAAGGACATACGTTAAGAAAAGAAAAGAAAAGAAAATAACAAAATAGTCGTTACATTCCCCTCTACATATTTAGTTCTCTGATATTTTTCTGCAATCCAACGTGGGTGCTTCAAGCATGCAAGGTCCTTCAAACAGTGTAATCGTTCCATGGATTGATAGGTAAAGTTAAACAATAAACAGAAAAATAGATCTACTACTATAATTTAGATCAGAGTCACATGTTTCGGTCAAAATATTCACTATTCTAATGTATGGTGAAATACATTTTTTTTTATTTGAAAATTTTATTCCTTTTTAGGATTCTCAATCGTATTGATTTCTTTATTTGTCTGTACTAATGATTTATTCTGAACCCTCTTTGACTCAATTCGGCGGAAATTTTATGAAAATACAAACTCAATTGAAAGTAGATGTACTGGTACATTCTGTCCTCCGAGTGTGACAGACTGCCCTGCCTACTTCCTATGTTAGACCCTCATGTACACAGTACAAGTTGTCCTTGGCTGCAATGTTATATTCCTCTGTATAGGGGAAAATACCATTGCTACCTCCAGACTACCTTATTAAATTCCATAGACCTAAATGACAAATCAGAGCAACATATAATAACTTTGTTATTAACATGATTAAGAACATTATAAACCGACAAGACTGCAACAACAAATGAGCGGTCATAGTTCCAAATAGTAAGACTGACTAGTTCAAAAACTCTATTGTTGTGTGCACTGCGGTAGATTGCAATGATACTACATCATTACAATTGAGGTGTTAAAATCAGCATTCCTCAGCAAGCGTTATAACTTATGCGCAGAGCAGACCAACCTGTCACACACAATAGCTGAAAGGAATCTGTGATGTAGTTCCCATCCATATTCAGAAGTGGCTAATACAGATAACTTACAGCCATGACCATGTAATGTTCCTCTGCTTGTTAACTGGTCTTCTTTATCCCAAAATACTGACAGATCCCAAATATTGTGATATTCTTCACCTGCTTATATATACTCCAGGGCGAATACAATTTTTCCTGGATAGGGGTGTTCCCCTTACAAATCACACAAATCTCTCACAAACACCCAAGTGACCCTTATAACCTTTGCCCCTGCCACTGACTTTCCCCCAAAACAACTAAATACGTTAAAAATTGTAAAACATGTATCATTGCAATAAGATTCTTCATATTTGTAACATTAGTGGAACAATAAACTAAAAAGGTTAAAAGGCTTAATCAAGCACCTACATTTTTTGTACATGAAGTTGAAGAGCATAAGGCTACCAAAATTTAAAAAAAATCTGAATTGCTAAATAACCAGATAACATAAGTAGTTGTTTACTCACATAAGTAATGATCCATTTTTTCACAAAGGGTTTTAACATTACGATAATAAACAGTAAAAATGTATGTAATTTATTTTGGTTTATAATGTATTTATCATATATCAACAGTTGTGAATTTGAGGCAGTGTACCATGGGTTATTTGGTGGATGTACCTCTGCACAAAAACAAGCCTTAGCAAGAATCAATGTTTGGAAAAGCAGGTATGCAAGTATACTCTCCCTTTTAATATTGAATAGTGTAATTATACACAACAAGTAAATAACATATATATACCAGAAAGACTTCCTTATGAATCCCATTTTGTTGACAGTTTTTGTTGGCAGAATAAGCAAGACAACACATGAACAGGGGGCCAAAAAGAAGTCTTGTCTAGAAAAGGACTTAACTTTATGAATTTAGTAAAATACCGTAGCCTGCTTTATTATAGAAACAAGTTATTATACAATATCAAAAATTGTTGACAGTTTTAAAAAAGGTCTGAACTTCCTGATATGGAAAGCATGCTGTTCTACACTTTTAATATTGTCATGTTGTATAATTTGTTACATACTTCTTTAATTACATATGTACAGTACCTGGCCGAAAGTATTTGTCACCTGCATTTTTTTGCTATATATTTCATATAAAAACACATTTTTTCAAACAATATTTTGAGGGCATTTATGGTTGGATTTTTATCAAAAAGGCCTCAAAAGGCGTAGAATTGTCTAAAGTATGTTTATTTATTTGGTAATAGTTTTGTCTTCAGGTGTTTTTGTTTTCTTTTAATGTGAACACATACAATAAATTTTTATAATTTAATTTGGTTGAATATATAGCGAATTTCTGAACAGAAAATTATATTTGTGTTTATCTTGTGAAAAAATGGAAATGATCCACAAAAAGACAATTCTGCTTCTATAAGTACCAAGTTGCTTAAAATCAAACCAAAAATGACCCCAAAATATAATTTTGAAAAAATGTAGTTTTATATATACAATATAAAGCGAAAAATATCAAGTGACGAATACTTATGGCCACAGCCGCCACACTCTGTAATTTGATATTCATTATTATTATGATGGTACAAATGTACATCATTTTGTACATGCTTGACATCTAGCAAATCATTGCTATGCAACATGCATCTTTCAAGTTTGAATAGAAACCGGAAACGCAGATCATGCATCAATGCATCAATTTGATTTTAAACTACGAAATGAATTGGAATTAAGATACGATATTTCTTTACAGGAAATATAAAAAGTTTTTAATTTTTAACTTTTAAAGTAATTCTATATTATCGTTACTATACAGCAGTACTCGAGTTATTTGCGATGAAATAATAACTACTGTTTTACGTCTTATTTTAGACTTCTAAAAAAGGGGGATGCTGATTGCATAAGTCAAAATTAAAGCACGTGTTCGACTTGTTAAACTTTGTTACTGGATTATTAATTTATTTATTTAATCTGAATTATCATGAGCATTTGCGGAAACTTAGTTAATTAATTCGACAAATGAATCTTCAGATAATATTCTCCTGTCTGGTTTGTTGATCTACCTGTACAAGCTCAGGTACAAGTGATTAGCGATTTTTATCCGGATATCCCTCAGGCGTTAGAACTGTATTGGATTATATTATAAAAAAAAGCCTGAGGGTTATGCAATTACATGCATTTGATTATAATTGCTAAAAAAATGGCGTCAGGCTATAAAAACAATTACAGTTTTGAACGATGGCAGAATACAATTGAACGATGGCGCGGGTCATTTGACGATGGCGCGCGCGAGACATTTGAATGATGGCGGATTGCCATCGTTAAACAGGCCATGGAGATCCCTGCTATATTTGGATTTTTTAATTAATGAGTAACAACAATTAAACATAGATACAGTTATATATATATATATATATTAATATAAAAAAAACACACATAAATATATATATAAAAAACACATAAAAATGAAATGGGAAAACTGTAATTGTAAAATATAAAATGAAAGCAATGTTCTGACGATTTTAAATAAAACTTATAGTAAATGTAGGACAAAGTAAAGCATCATCATATAAAAACACTAGTTTAAAAAATACTCTTTGTTAACATGTATAAATAATTTTGGTTATTGAGGAACAAATGTAGTTTATATAAGAATTGTTTTTATAGATGTATTCTGCCTGTTGCTGTAGAGAGTACAGATGCACTAATTAAAGTTTATATAAATGAACATGAAGGGAAGAAATCTGGTCAGAATGTGGAAGATTCTATTAGAAATGCATACAGCTTAGCCATTATTAGGTAGGTTTATTACATTACTTCATTACTGAATAAGATGCTGCATACTGTAGATTCATTATTATTCATTGGAAACCAATTTTCTTGGATTCAATTTACAAAACTGAAAAAGAGGAGATATTCTAACCTCTTCAATATTGTAATATATGGTAATAGTCTCTCGTAAGACAATTGTAAAGGAATCTTTTTGTGTGTTCACTCACAGTTCTTGCAGTGGCGGATCCAGCCATTTTAAAAAGGGGGGGGTTCCAACTATATGCTCCCATTCAAATGCATTGATCGGCCAAAAAAAAGGGGGTTCCAACCCCCGGAACCCCCCCTGGATCCGCCACTGTGTTTGTTTATAGTCATGTACGTGTTAGCACAATGTGGATTTTGATTTGAAAAGAGCTTACCAATACCTGTTCATTGAGGGAATATACAAATGTGATAAGGGGAGATAATCTAACTTACTTCAATAGGCAGAAGAATCTTTTTGTGAGTTTATTCACATTTCTTGTTTATATTTATGCATGTATCAGAACAATGTTGATTTTGATTGGAAAAATCGCTACATGTTTATTGAGATAATTCACAAAATGGAGTGTTTTTCAAATATTTTATTCTAACTTCTACATTTTAGTTTAAATTCTGGTTGACATTTGATATTAATTTTTTCTTAGGTTTGTGAATCATATAACAGAAAGAAGCCAAGTGAAGCAGTATATGCAGGCTGTTCATAGACTTGCAGGAGAGGTATGATCTTAACAATCCATAAAATGTTAAATTTTAGAAGTTAAAATAAACAGAGTAGGTATAAATTTATTTTTGCAGCAAAACTTGAAAATTGTGTTTATAAACTTTAAGTTGTTGGTCCTTTTAATTTATGCTAACAATGATCATTTATACAAAATATGAACTATATCCTTTAGACAGATATATTTGAAGCATTATTCAAAATAACAAATTGATACTTGAAGCTTACATATATCTATAAAATATCCCAGTTAGCTCTAGCTAAAACTTTTAACTTCTGTCAAAATACAAGAATTTTTTCCCCTACATTTTTGATTAATTGTGTACTATTGTTTTACAGTTGGGGGTTCCAGAATGGATAGTGAACTTAAGACATGATGCTACACATGGTCGTCTGCCATCATTAGATTTACTGAAGACAGCTGCTGACTGGTGTATTCAGTGGTTAAAGGTAATTTATTATGTAATGCATGTTGGTTGACTGATGCAAAGTGGCAATTGCCAATTTCAGTTCCAGAGGCCGGGGGGGTAGGGGGGGGGGGGGGGGCTATTGTGGGACAAATTTGATTATATAGGGAATCACTGTAGTATGACCGAAGCAGGCCCCATCTTAGGCAGTCAGTGGGCCCCCACTTATGAAAGTTTCTGAATCCGCCACTGAGTACCTTTCAGCTATATCATGGTGGTAATTTTTTATTGGTGAAGGAAGCCAAAGTGCATGGCGAGAACAACAAATTTGACGAGGAAAATTTGCAATACTAGTCAATTATGATCTGAATTTCATGAAATATAATTCATCCTAAACTTTCAGTGAAAGTTAAAAAAAAAAAAAAAAATATTGTTTTATTCCTTCAATAGAATGAAATGTTTTGTTTTTTAGCTCACCTGACCTGAAAGGTCAAGTGAGCTTTTCTCATCACTTGGCGTCTGTCGTTCGTCATCCGTCGTCTGTTGTCCGTCGTCCCTAAACTTTTACAAAAATCTTCTCCTCTGAAACTACTGGGCCAAAGGAGTAGGTCCGGTAAGACCCCTTTTTGGCCCCAAAATATAACAGTTTTACAAAATTGTTAAAATGTAAACTTTTAGTTATTAATTGGACAGTTGAATGCTTCTGCTACATAAATATGGGCTGTTTTTGACAATACAATGCACATATATCGGGTTGTAGCACCATTAAGTCATGCTAAATTACTAAAATCTTCAAAATTCTATCATTTTAGTTAAATTTTAGACGGTTTCCTTGTAAAACGGAAGTGGCCGCATTCGTGTTCATCCTTAATATTGAAATGTAAGTTGTAGTTTATGATAATACATAACATATATAAAGGTTGTGGATGAACACGGATGCAGCCACTTTCATTTTTGACAAAAACCATCTGAAAAGTGACGTTTTTTGGCATATTTGAGAGATTTTTCATATTTGAGCTTGAATCAGATCGTTTTTAATGACTAAATCAGTTAAAATCTTTCACTTATACTAATTAAATCAAGTGAAATAGACACTTAAGTCTTCAAAAAGTGGTCAAAATCTTTCGTCAGATGAAACTGAAATTTGAGGCCAAAATGAGTCCTTACCGGACCTACTCCTTTAACCAAACTTGGCCACAATCATCCTTGGTGTATCTAGTTTAAAAAATGTGTCCGATGACCTGGTCACCAAACCAAGATGGCCGCCATGGCTAAAAATAGAACACAGGGGGTAAAATGTATATTTTGGCTTATATCTTTAAGACCAAAGCATTTAGAGCAAATCAGACATCTGAAATTGTTGATCAGGTCAAGATCTATCTGCCCTGAAATTTTCAGACGAATCTGATAACCTCTTGTTGGGTTGCTGCCCCTGAATTGGTAATTTTTAGGAAATTTTGCAGTTTTTGGTTATTATCTTGAATACTATTGTAGATAGAGATAAACTGTAAACTGCAATAATGTTCAGCAAAATAAGACCTACAAATAAGTCAGAATGACCAAAATTGTCAGTCAACCCCTTAAGGAGTTATTGCCCTTTATAGTCAATTTTAACAACTTTTTCGTCATTTTTTGTAACTTGTACAAAAATCTTCTTTTCTGAAACTACTGGGCCAAATTTAAACTTACTTGGCCACAATCATAATTGTGGTATATAGTTTTAAAAATGTGTCCGATGACCCCACCTACCAAACAAAATGGGCGACATCTCTAAAATTGGAACATAGTGGTAAAATGCAGTTTTTGCTTTATATCTTTAAACTAAGACATTTAGGGCAAATCTTTCAAGATTTAAATGTCCATCAGAATAAGATCTATCCCCTCACAAATTTTCAGATGAATCTTACAACCTGTTGTTGGGTTGCTGCCCTAAAATTATAATTTTAAGGAAATTTTGCAGTTTTTGGTTATTATCTTAAATACTGATACTAAATAGAGATAAACTTTAAACAGCAATAATGTTCAGCAAAGTAAGATCTACAAATAAGTCAAACATGACCAAAATTGTCAGAGAACCCTTTAAGGCGTTATTGTCCTTTATAGTCAATATTGAACAACTTTTCGTCATTTTTGTAACTGGTACAAAAATCTTCTTTTCTAAAACTATGGGCCAAATTTAACCAAACTTGGCCACAATAATTACTAGGGTATATATTTTAAAAAAGTATCTTATGACCCCGCCTACCAACCAAGATGGCCGACATCAGTAAATACAGTAACAGGTGAGCGACACAGGCTCTTGAGAGCCTCTAGTTTTCCTTTTTAATTCTTTTCTTCAGTAGTTCAGGTTTAAGTTTTTTATGTACCTTGAAATAGCTTATATGTACTTTGTAGTTACAGTCTTACAATCTTAAATGACTCAGGCCACATTTAAAAGAATGTCTGTTTCCCCTCCCCCGGGTCTACTCTTTGTAAACAGACCAGGCAGGCAGGTAATTTTTTTTTTTTTCAAACTGGATGTCATGGATGGTTTGACTTGTCCACTGGAGACCACTTATCAGTTTTTAGTGCTCAATTTGAGTGTATTTATTTAGATTATCAATCCGTTTGGTAATAGTAATGCATAAAATGCATTTGACGTCCTAATGAGAAAAGCTAATACTCAGGCAAACCTGAAAGTGCCTTCAAAACTTGATGAAACAGCACCAAGATTTACTGGTAAGTATGTTAAAATTATTTAAGGTAAGAATTTTCTTTATTTTCTTGAAGACTTGAGATGGTGTATGGTTCATGTAATTATAAATTAACCTGCCCCACACCAACTCAATTTCTAGGCCAAAAAAAAAAATAGGTGTGTTTCCTGTTGCATGCCCCAAAAAATTAGGGTCGGTAGGTAGGTATTTTTTTTTTTTTTTTTTTTTTTTTTTTTTTTTACTGGCCTGCTTCGGTTGTTTTTTGTGTATTTTTATAATCAGTTTGTTATTCTTTCAGGTTATTTTCATCAGTTCATTGTATTAAGTATACAAGATATGAATAGTCCATGTTCAAAAGTTGCAGAAGACTTGGCCAGGACTTCCAGCTTATAAAATTTTCAAACTTTTCAGAACTGATATGCCATCTGTACGGGTCAGGCTATAGTCTTACACAGAAAGCCCATCAAAGTCTGTCTCAGCAAAGACCTGTTTTATAATCAGTTTCTTTCAGACAATTTAGTTCACAGAACTGATGCCAGCTTTTCTACAAATACCAAATATTAATAACATGATAGAGGGATGGGTGAAAATCTTTGAAATTTTGATTATATACTAGCTGTTTAAAAGAAAATCAATTGTGGACACTCATCGATTGTTATTGATAACACACTTTGACTGATGGCCATAGCAGAAGCCATGCCGTTGTTTGACTTCAATCTGTATCACACAAATGCTTACTGTATTAAAATTTTATTTGAAATCAAACGTTTAAAAGATGCCATTCAAAGGCTATACTAAACAAAAACCGTTTCCTGAAAAAAACGAAAAAAATCCGGATTTTTTTTTTTTTTTTTTTTCCGGGAAAAAAAGTTAGGGTCGGCGCCAAAAAATTAGGGTCGGTCGGGCGACCGGAAACACACCTATTTTTTTTTTTGGCCCTATCTACCTCCCAAACTTTTGGCCTGGAAAATGGTGTGGGAGGGGCTAAAATGGTAACTTCCTAGGCGAAATGCTGCCGAAATTTTTTACAGCCTACAGGTGTGGACTTTGTCATTTTTTATACCCCGCCACACGTAGTGGCGAGGTATTATGTGATACCCTCCGAAAAATTTGTAGGTGTAAAGGGGAAATATTATTTACCAAACATGATAGGGATTAATTTTTTAGCTCATCTATGTGGGCTATTGCTATTCACTATATGTCCGTCGTCGTAAACTTACCTTTGAAAAGTTTACAACGATGACGGACCCAGCTTGTCTGGCAACAGCTTGTCTGGCAAAACAGCCGTTGGACATCAGAGTAATCTCGTACTAACACAGAAACTGTCACTTCATCTAATTTATCTATGTTGTGACCATCATCTGTAGTTAAATCGTTCAACACGTCGTTCCATGTGCACCTTTTTGAAAAGCTGTATAATCTATTTACCACGATGGGTAACACCTTTGACGCGTCCTTGTACTTAATTCGTACAGAAGACGACAATGTGATCTTGTCGCCCATCTTTCAAGCAGACAGTTTACCCTCGATACATACCGCTAAATTGATAGATAACTCCAGAGAGTTCCGGGAAGACTTCCGGTAATAATGGAACCAATGTCGGAATGGAAACGAATTATTTTCGGGAATAAAAAAAAATCCGATTTTTTGGGGGCAAATAATTTTTAGGCTCGGGGGCTTATTTTTGACCCGGTCGGGGCGAGGGGAAACAAACATGTTTTTTTATTTTGGCCTCATTTTAACAAAAGTCGACAGCTTTAATTCCTTGTTTACAGTTGACATCCTGGTATACTTTTGGCTTTAATGTGTACAATTTACTTCAATGTACAATTTTCTTCTTTGTGTACAATTAACTTCATTGTGTACAATGTACTTCAATGTGTACAAAAAAGTAAAATCACAAAAATACTGAATTTAGGGAAATTCAAAACAAAACCCCTAATCAAATGTCAAAATCAAAAGCTCAAATCTATCAAAAGAATAGACAACAACTGTCATATTCCGGACTTGGTACAGGCATTTTCTTATGTAGAAAATGGTGAATTAAACCTGGTTTAATAGCTAGCTAAACCTCTCACTTGTATGACAATCGTATAAATTCAATTTGTACAATTTACTTCTTTGTGTAAAACTAACTTCATTGTATATTGGTGACAAACTTGTATACTGTTTATTTCAATGTGTTCAATTAAATTACAATTTATTGATTGAAAAAAAGCAAGAACTTTACCAAAAGTTCACTACATATTGCATTACAAATTAACATAACGAAAATATTTATTTGTGTTTTAAGGTTGAATTATATATGTTTTATAGGATGAATATTGGGAAAAGCAGTTGGAGGGTATGGCTTATCAACAAGAGCACACAATGAAAGATACGAAAGACACCAAAGTCAAAGATAATATCACAGAGATGCTTAATAGTTTTAAAACTAAGGTTTGTTTAATAAGTTTCGGTAAAAATTGACATTTTTGTCCATGAAGTCCCTTCTCAGTGTACACCATTCAGTGTTATATATATTATGGCAATGTTTCTAGTGGAGAAAGTCAGCATAAGAATAAAAGCAGGGACTGTTACTTAGATTTCATGCTTTGTTAGCCCTCTTGGTGAAGGGTTTTGTCCAAGATAATCTTAGAGTTAACCATTTTAAAAATTAGAATGATTGATTGATTGTGACTTCCTTAATTTCCAGTGGCAAATATTTCATGCTAAATTAAAACTTACACAAGACAATATATTATATACAAAATGTTGGCATACACTTTTGGCAGATGAATTTTATTTGCAAATTAATTTCAGAAGACACTTACATCAAAGAAAAGGGGAAGTAAGACAACACAGATATTGAAGAACATAGAAGTAGAATTATTACGCAATAGGTATATATTTATAGTACTGATTTAGGTCAGATGCAAATGGATTTCTTGATGTTAAGATGGTTATGTAGTATTATTTCAATATTAAAAAGAAGCTGTGGTATGATTGCCAATATGTCAACTCTCAAGAAAAGACCAAATGACACAGAAATCAACAGCCATCTGTAAGGCCTTCAAATATGAGCAAAGCATATACAGCATAGGCAGCTATAAAAGGCCCAGAAATCACAAATAAATCAAACAATTCAAATGGCCTAATTAATGAACAAAAAAATGAATGAAAAGCAAGTGTGTAACACAGCAACAAACGTCAGTCACTGAATTACAGGCTCCTGACTAGGGACAGGCACATACATAGAGAATGTGGCAAGGTTAAACATGTTAGTGAGATCCCAACCCACCCTTCACCTGGGACAGGGGTGTAACAGTACAACATAAGAACAAACTATTAAAATCTGTTGAAAAAGGTTTAACTTATCAGATGGATACTAAAAGAAATACATATAACAAAAACACAGAGAGGATATGACTGGGTACTTGTATGTCTTACTGTATATGCAACTTCATGTCAACTTTTGAGATAAGAATGAATTCACATTAGCTCAAGATACCATAACTGTTGTGTACCAGAGACAAAGTTGTCAAGAGTCTACTCTTCTTCATTTTGTGTGATAGATATTTGGTCTAGATCTGAAAACAAATTGAAATCAACATTTATTCTCTTTGTCGCTTATCCTGTCTGTAAATGTTCTGATAGGTAGTGCACAAGTTTATCTCTCTTTTTCACACTAGTTTTATGCATACCAGGTAGTTATTTACTTGATAATTATTTTTGATAACTTTCTTGTTTTTAATATGAGATATTGACTTTTGTATTATTTCTTCTCTATTGCAGGGAGAAAGCTGTAACATCAATGTCAAAAATAATTGAAGGTCAAGTTAAAAAGAATGTTGACACAGGTTTGTGTGAAATTTTAAAACATAGTTAGGGGCCTCATTGGCTGAGTGGTCTAAGTAATTACTGCTGTAATCACTAGCCAGTCAACACTAAGGTTGCGAGTTCGAATCCTGCTCATGCAGGTGCACTTGACTCCAATCTTAATTGGCTAGGATTCTGGTTTTATCCAGGCACTCAGGCTTCCTCACCAATAAAAACTGGCTGCCACAAAAAAGCCCAAAAGCAGTGCTTAAAGGTGGTGTTAAAAATCACCAAAATATATCAATATGTATAAAACACGATTTATCATAGTGCATAAAATGTGCTGAAGGCAAACATGTAGGATTGTTTATTTTTTATCTTTCTAGACTTGTGGAAAATAAGAACAATGGGACAGTACATTTAAAGTACTGCAATTGTAAGAAAAAATTCTTAAAAAATATATAAAAAGAATCGTTGTTTATTAAAGTTGGATACATAATGTGTACATATTATACGTTTTTGTGTATGGTACTTTCAATTTTTTATTTTTATTCCAGAAGACACTTTATCATTCTGGCACCCAGTTCTTAAGATTTATCACCAGTATGGTTTGACACTGTCCATGCTGAAGTGTTTACCTGTTACAGAGGGTTGTCATGGAATTATTTCATCATTTCTTTACCAGCTGGCTGATACAGGTAACTCACTCTATTACTAAATCTGGAGATTAAGCGAAAATCCTATTTTTTCTACAGCATAAAGACGAACTTTGTTGATTTTTGAACCATAGGGTGTTTCAGGGTTTTGTTGTTGAAAATATCTAGTAATGTAAAATTTGCAAAACTTCCACATTTGATAACTGACATAAATCATTATTAAGTGCCAGTCTTTGTAAGAATCAGGCAATTTAGGTAAAAATTAAAACATGATTAGAAAAAACCCACCGAGCTAATCATGCTATTTAATACTAACCATCATCCTGAGTTAAAAAGTATTAGTCTTTTGTTTGTGTGTGTCTGGTAATATCAAATAACTTGGTTAGAAAATTGGTCAGAATGATAGCAAATTACAGAGTTATCTCCCCTTATTCGTTAATTTCTAGTGCATTTCAACCAAATTGTATCTTCTATAACTAGAACAGAAAATGGAAATGAATGTTATTTTTGTGCAAAGCTACATATTATGAACTGAAATCAATGTCAAATAGGGTGGGGTTTTTTGGTCATGTTTTCACCACTGCCTGATTCTTAGGCAGACTGGCACTTAAGTTAATAGTTGTCTCATAGGTAATCATACCAAATCTTCTTATTTCCAATGAGATTGAGGGTAGTTATCTCTGAGCATTCTGACTTTCTCCTCCAACAAAAACTTACTGCCACGAATTAACACAATAGTGTTGAAAGTGGGGTTTCATACAAATCAATCTTGATTTATTTTGCCCTCACCTGTAGGCCTAGCACTTTTAAATGATTGCCTCTTTTCAGGTTACATTGTCTATATTTCAACATACATTCATAATAATGAAAATATAAAAAAAGTAATTTTAGATGCTTTGCTGGTGATCACAGTTTAAATAGGCATCCTGAAACACTTAGATATGATACAAAACATGAAAAAGATTAGTACGCATGAAAAATGAAATAGATTTTTAGTAATTACAACAACACAAAATTCCAGTTCAGTAGATATTTTTGTTGATGCATGTTTGGAATGAATAATATTGACAATGTCAAACTATGTATTCATTGATATGTCATTACAGGATGTTCTAACAGAATAGTGGAGTACTTTGATTTTGTATTGAATAGTGTGGACCAATACAGTGTACTGTGTCTGTAAGTATTGGTAGAATTTATTAAGGTGGTACCCAACACCTTAACTAAATTTAATTTGGCTCTTTTAATTTTCATAAAATTTTGACAAAGTATTTACTTTGACCTTTTGAAAAAAATAAAAAAAATTCTAAAAATTTAAACCAACTGTTTTATCAGAAAAAATACATTGTATAGCAGTTTGACAAACACTTATTTTGATCATTGAGAAGCTTAATATTCCCTAAACAACACAACGTAATTAAAACGTTTAGCTGATTTTACAGAGTTATCTCCTTGTAGTGTTAGGTACCACCTTAAATCATCAGCAGTAGAACAACATTTACATCTTTTATGTCAGTTCTTTATAACCTTAAAGATCAAAAGTATGGTTATCAGCTGGTTGCCATGTATTTAAATATGAATTCTGTTTTGCACATTTTAAGAAAATGATCCAATGGTTGGGTGTCCTACTCACTAATGGTTAATGATATTTTATATAAAGTTTTATTTTGTAAATTAAAAACAAGGATGATCAAAATATCAGTAAACAAGATTAGAATAACACATTAACGATGTATACACCTTATCACTATTTGTCCGCCATAACTGGATATCACACAGGTTCCCGTAAAATTTTGACGTCATAAAACAAAATATCTGACGCCACAATAGAAAAGTGATTGTTGTATGCATTAAAAGTTCAAGCGGCCGGGTCAGCCGGCCGATAAAGCTAATAGCGATAAGGTGTATTGACTGTGTTTCTGCTATATATATTTTGTCAGTATTATTTTATGAACAGAAATTAAATACTAGTACAGAACTTTATAATGTAGTAAAGCATTTGTGTCATTGAATAACAGCTTACTGAAATAAATCTAAAGTTACAATAGAATGAGCCAAGTGAAATTTGAACTCATTAAAATATCTTATATAGTTGCCATCACGTAAAATTGGCACCATGTTTTTTGTCAAAAAAAAATTTAAATATCAGCCGTGTTTACTCAAGATGATGTTTTTCATTTAGCGGAAGTAAAATCCTGTCCAAATATCCACTACTGTCCTACCTTTTATTGTGTTTGTACTGTATAATCCTGACCTTCACATTTATCAAGATTATTAACATTGTAAAACCGCCATCTTGGTTTCTATGAGGATCCCCTATTGCATGACATTCATTACTCTCCGATAATATCATTGTCATAGATGATACAATTTCCCGTGCTTTTTACGTAAAGATGACGAAAAGCTCCGAGAGTCACAAGAAAATGGAGAGCACGTTGAACTCCGCGGCAACACTTTCGGTAATAACAATGTTGGATTCCACCATACAAAATAATCTTGGATTATGTGAAGGTCAGGATTATATAGTGCAAACACAATAAAAGGTAGGACAGTAGTGGATATTTGAACAGGATTTTTCTTCCCCTAATCGAAAAACATAATCTTTAGTAAACGCCGTCGATATTTAAGAAAATTTTGACAAAAAACATGGTGCCAATTTTACGTGATGGCGACTATAGATGTTTCAAGTAATTTCTGCATTGTAGATTTGTTTTATGCAGTTTATGTTAGAACACTACTTACAAATAAAAATTATTCTCAATAATAAAGTAAATATAATGACAATAATTTTATGTTTTCAGTCTGCAGAAACTTGATCTTAATTACCTTCTGCCTGAAAATAAGGCAGACCAGCTGACAACAATGATGGATATCTACTCATCACATGATCAATCCATTCAAAAAGGGGAAATTTACCATGTGAAAGGTATGTTTACAAAATAGCTATACATGTATATTAAATGATAGTTTTGGATCAATGGCTAGAAAGAGTAGCATGCAAAAGCTCAGAGACACTTTCTAGATAGCTTGAATAACTACATACACAAAATGTGTTGGGGTAAACTAGTTTTATGTGTGCACAAACTCCTCTTTTGCCAATTTTGACCTCATGTCATATAACTAGAACATACAATAAAAAAAACCTGCAAAGTGCAATTTCTGGTAAGATCACCACTATCTTGAACAAACAAATAAAAACTAAATAATCGGTAAATGTATGCTTAATTAAGAAATGTATCTATGTCCAACTGATGTGAATAATTTTCTTTGTTATAGATTTGCCAGTAGGTGAAGTACAAGAAACCAGTTCAGAATCATCATGGAAATTATTTACAGGTAAAACTTTTGTAACAATTTATATGTTTCTTAAGTTTTGAAGGGATGTACTTTTACATGCTTGTTGCATAGGCACCTGGCTCTGAAAAATCCCAACCTATATACCTTAATGTAACAGCAGGTACACAACTAGCATTTTGGAAAAACGACACTTGGTTGCAAACAATTTTTTTTTTTTAATTTTCAATTTTTGATTCTGATGTTGTCTATCCCACTGTAACTTGTCATAAATCTACAAAATTATCTACAAAATTATTTTTGATTAGATTATTTCTGTTGTCCTTATCATTCATAGCAGGCCTTCCAGCATTCTAGTTTAAAAGTATTTTCATGAAGGATACTTTACAAAAAACAAACTTACATATTTATATATATTATTGCTGACTTATTTTGTTATAGATAAAAAGTTAATTTTGTAAATTTACAGGTAATCCATAGAAACTTGAATAATGAATTTTATGACGTTGTTATCCATTGGAGTAAGAAATAGTCAGATATGTTATAGACTTAAAATGACAAAGTTCAAAGTGTTGTTATATTGATATTTCATTCATTTTACGACATATTATCCCCACACAAAAATGTTTAAATTTACAGTTTTTGTCATAACACTTATCATATTTGGTATGCAGTTTTATAAGCATTGGTATTTCTCATTTCCATGGAGGTGATTTGGTCCTGCACCTTCAGTCGTGATTCATTGACTGAAGGTTTTGCATATAGTTTACATGTTAAAATATTGCCACTGTAATTACAACATTTGCATTATACTATCGAAATTACAAACAGGTGAAACCTATCTCTGTCAACCAGGGATGGGGTAATTCAAAATGTAATGGTAATTAAGTGTAATGCATTACAATTTTCCATGTAATTGAATGTAATGTGTAATTGAGCATTTTTTTAATTACATGTAATGGTAATTTAATTAATTACATTGAAAAAAGCATGTAATGCTCAATTACTTTTGAATTACATTTCAATTACATATACTTTTATGGTGTTAAAGATTAGGATTTGTGTTTAAAAATATAAATTGTAAAATAATACTTGTTTTTCAAATATTGACATTAATACATACTTTTTTAATATATGAAGTCTATAATTTATACTGAAGTTACAATGTATATTAATATTTATTTGACCTACAGATGTTTTTTTTTAATAATTATTATTTAACTATAAATTAAAAAAAATGTCAGAATCATATATTAGTGTTCAGTTTTTAAGAAAGATCTTTTAACTAAATAGATTGATAAGTAATTAATCACCTTGTTAAACAAAAACCAAAACAAAAAGTATCACTGTGAAAAATCTTTCTTAGACAGTTCATTTAGAATTTAAAATCACTGCATACAATCATTTTGTCAAATTAGTATACACAAAAGGAGTATAGAAATAAAAATTAACAGCTGTAAAAACAAACAGCAATCAATCAGATTAAAATGTCCAGGGGCAATGCCACTATTACATGTATTTTATCTAATTAGCAAAATATTGCTAATATTTAGACATTATACATACATTATTTGTACTAAAAATTATTTTCAATATTGTGACAAGCACACTTTTTGAAATTTTAATGTAAAAACAAATATTTATGATTTATGTATAATATCTTTATTTATATTATGTTTAATTTAAAAGACTTCATTTCTGAGATGTCAAAATACCCCTTAATGTATTGGCAAGTTAATAGGGACCAATTCCCCCTCCTTTCAATATGATGATCTTTTGATCATAAAACTTCCATGTTCTGATCAAGCAATATCTGCCACATTAGCACCTGTCGAAAAGCTATATTTAGAATTGATGTCAAAGTGTTCAGACCAGAAAGATTCAGACTAAATGACAAAACATTAAAATAGCTAATGATTATCAAATGCAACGCTTAAACTATGCTTACATGAATATTTTACACATGCATTATTTATACATGTATAATATTGTTAAAAAATACCATGACGAAATGTAATTGTAATTTAATTAATTACATTTCAAAAACAGTGTAATGTGTAATTGATGTAATTGATCATTTTTGCAATGTAATGTGTAATTTAATTAATTACATTCCAATGTAATTGACCCCAAGTCTGCTGTCAACAATTTATTATTTCTTTTAGACCATGTTAACTGGAATGAGTTTCCAATTGGTTGTATACCAGGTTGCAACATTACCTATGATAGTTTAAGGTTAAGAGATACAACAACTGATGACCAATCAGACCAGAGTTTAAATCAGAGAACTGTAGATGACATGGAATGCACACAAGACTCCAGTTTTAATATGTAAGTTGTAAAACAATTTTTACTTTTATAAAAAAACATGTGAGGAGCCATGGTGGTCTAGTGGTTTAAGTAGTTCTATTAATGTAATTTCTAGCCAGTCAACACTGAGGTTGTAATTTCGAACTCTGCTCATGTGGATGTACTTGACTCCAATCTTAATTGACTAGGATTGTCAGTTTTCCTATCAAAGGACAGTGGTTTTCTCTTGGCACTCTGGCTTCCTTCACCAAAAAAAACTTACCACTACGAAATAGCCAAATAGTGGTGCTTAAAAGTGGCGTTAAAACTGCAACAATCAATCAGTAAACATGTGTTTTTACATTGTCATTTCTAGGTGTTTTTATAGCTTGCTGTGCCATATGGATTATGTTAATTGCTAAAGGACTTATGGTGACCTTTAGTTCCTTACTGTTATGTCATTTGGTCTTAAGTGGAGAGTTGTCTCATTGGCAATCATAACACATCTACTTATTTTCATGTTTGAGATTTACAACCATTAAAATAATGGTGGACATCTTCGATCTGTAGTTTACTCAGTTGTTTGGAATAAATTTGTTATTTTAATGTCCCATTTAGGGGCATTATGTTTTTCGGTCTGTGCATCCGTCATTCATCTATTGTTCATCTGTCACGCTTCAGGTCAAAATTTTTTGGTCAAGGTAGTTTTTGATGAAGTTAAAGTCCAATCAGCATTAAACCTAGTCACATCAGAGTTTGGACCCCTATTTCAAGGTTCAATGAACATAGAAAATGATAGTGCAAGTGGCGCATCAGTGTTTTATGGACACATTCTTATTTTTGAAAATGTTTTGTAAGGTAGGTGCTTTTTTTTTGGTAAGACGTTTTAAAATTTAAAATTTATACATGTGTGTGTGTGTGTGTATTATATAACAGAATATTTACTGTCATATTCTATTTTTTTCATTTCAGGTCTACTGTTCAAGATTCATTCCCAAAGAACACTTGGACACAACAAGAGATGAACAAAATTCAAAACCTCATTCAGATTTTATGATGCAAAAATAAAAAATTGAAATTTTAAACTCAAAGGTCTTATATACAATATAAATATAAGATATTTGTTGATTCAATCTTAATAAGAAATCAACCAAACAAACAAACAAAAACCAAATTATATCTGTGAACATTGATGTGGGTATCTTGCTTTTACAGTCAGGTGGAATATAAGTTGCAGATTCTATTATTTAACAAAACCTGTCATTTGAAAACTCTATTTATCCAACTTCCACAGGAAGACTTTTGCAAACCAACAATGTTAACAATACAATTCAAAAGTGGATGCTTTTTACTATATACTCGTCAGAACTTTTTCATTAGGATTAACTTTTCTGACACTGATAGGGCATTTCTTCTACAAAAGATTCTGTGACCTCTTAATCAAGAGAAGGGACCTTGTTGGCCAAGTGGTCTATATAGTCTACTACTGTAATCACTAGTCAAGTCAAACTCAACTCCAATTGTCAGTGTTCCTATCAAAGGTCAGTGGTTTTTATCTGAACACCCCAGCTTCCTCCACCAATAAAAACTGGCTGCCACAGAAAAAACCATTAAAAGAGGTGTTAAAACACAAACAATCAATCAGTCATTCTAATCAAAAGAGTTAAACAGACTTAAAAGAGTGAAATTGAAGAGCTTTTAGAACCAAAAATTGAGCAAGATCTGCTTACTCTTCCAAAGCACTTGAGATCACTCTGGTTTTTGAAGGAGTTTATGTTCTACAGTCTTTCTTATACTGTGTAGTGTTTCATGGAATGTTTTCTCTTCAACTACTAAGTTTTTATTGTCTCTTTCGTATTTCACACCCCTTTTAACCGGCAAATAAAATTTATGTCATAATCAATTATTCACTATCACGTTAGTCAATCATTTAATAAAGACAACGGGAAGGCTTTAAATATAGAATTAAGGGGACTTGGGGGCCAAGTGGTGTAAGTTGTTTTTACTGTAATCACGAGCCAGTAAAAACTGAGGTTGTGAGTTCTAACCTTAACTCCAATCTTAATTGACTAGGATTATCAGTTTTCCTATAGAAGGTCATTGTTTTTCTCCTAGAAAATCCGGATTCATCCACCAATAAAAACTGGCTGCTACAAAACAGCCTGAAAGGTTTGTTTAAAAGTGACGTTGAAACATAAAATTTAAAAAAATTAAAATCAAATATAGAATCTTTTTACTTGTGAACTACTTTATTTATAGACTTTTTTTTCTAGAGTATTGTTCATGCTTTTGAGTTATGTCAACTGTCATTAAGATCATTAAAAACAAATTTTGTGCAACTTTTAAAGGATCAAGGGACAGTAATTGGTCCATGTCAAAGATTTTGGTGAAAATGATACATAAAATTTAACACATTGTAGTATAAGTGAATATCCCAAATAAATACTTTCTAAAAAAGTTGTATGCAATTTTTAATTTATTCAACATTTAAAAACCTCCTTTCCTACAACAATTACAATTAAAAAAGGAGCATTAGGAGATATTATGAATGAGACAATATTGTAATGATCACAGCAATTTTATGTCCCCTATCAGTGGACAAAATTTCTAATAGTTGTGCCAAAATACACCTCAGACGATCTATGCCTGTTAAGGGCATACGATAAAGTTACAGGGGATGTTATGACGTTGCTAAAGTAAATTGTTATTTTCGCAACGTCAAACTATGACTTATAAGGAAAAGATTAATTTTTCGACTGATTTTTTATCATTCAATCTTATTTAATTTGAAAACGATTTCATGGACCCCTCTGTTTTAACATGTCATTCGGTTTGATTACGCAAGAAGATTATGTGTGCCAATTGCATGAAAACGTAAAAAGCGCATTTTTTTTTAAAAGAGTAGGTCCGGTAAGGGTCGATTTTGGCCGCAAATATCAGGTTCATCTTACGAAAGATTTTGGACATTTTTTAAACACTTAAGTGTCTATTTCAAATGATTCGATAAGTTTATGTGAAAGATTTTAAGTGATTTAGTCATTTAAAACGCTCCGATTCAAGCTTAAATGTGGAAAATCTATCAAATATGCCAAAAAACGAAATTTTTCAGATGGTTTTTGTCAAAAATGAAAGTGGACGCATCCTTGTTCATCCTCAAACTTTATATATGTTATGTATTATCATTAAGGTGGTACCTAACACTACAGGGAGATAACTCTGTAAAATCAGCTTAACGTTTTAATTACGTTGTGTTGAAAAGGGAATAATAAGCTTCTCAATGATCAAAATGGGTTTTTGTCAAACTACTATATAACCAGTGTAATTTTTCTGACAAAACGGTTGGTTCAAAATTTTCAAAATTTTTATATTTTTGTTACAGGGTCAAAGTAAATACTTTGTCAAAATTTTATGAAAATTAAACGAGCCAAATTTATTTTAGTGAAAGTGTTGGGTACCACCTTAAATACAATTTACATTTCAATATTATAAATGAACACAAATACGGCCACTTTCATTTAAGACGGAAACAACAATGCCAAAATTGTGAAGATTTCAGTAATTTAGCATGACTTTATGATGCTAGTACCCGATATATGTACATTGTATTGTCAAAAAGGATTTTACTTTCAAATAACTAGCTGAAAGGTTACGTTTTGACAATTTTGTTAAACTGCTATATTTTGGGCCAAAACGGGGTCTTACAGAACCTTCTCCTTTGACAAATATACAGCAAAACAGGATGTTTTTTCTACATTCATGAACATTTGATAAATATGAGATATTTCTGAATATAAAATGTATAAATATTTAGGATACTTATAGAATACAGAAATTACAAATTATTTAATAAAAACAATTTGTGTTTATCTTTTAAAAGAAAAAAAAATAGTTATGTCTTTCTCATGAAAGAGAAAATACGGCCACAAATCCAAATTTCGAGCAAATATACACAATTTCGACCTCAATTTACTTAAAAAGTAGCAAATGAAGGTATTTTTTTTATTACATATTTGATTATATAGGTAAAAAAATCGTATATATGGAAATTTTTATCAAAATGTAAATACGGGATCAAACCTGTATCGTATGCCCTTAAAGGAAAACCTAACTGTTTGAAACAATATATTTATTTATATTTCATGACACGAAAAAGTGTTGTCTACCAAAATGTTGATTCTCTCAGGGACTAAAGGTTCAGCGGCATTGGCATCGACTAGTGCTTTAAAAAAAATCATCAAAGCTATATGGCTTCCAAGTTGTTACGCTATTGCTGTTGTCGAATAAAACCAGATAATAGAATAAATAAATACGATCTTGAAGAGAACATAAAACAAAAATTTCGCCAAAAATGTCCAAAAACGGTCAAGTATAAACAATAGTCGTTTACCGATGTTCAAATCTCATTTATCGATTAAAGCATATCAAAGAAACAAACAAAATGTGAAATGCATGAGCTCCCAAGGTACGTCGACAAGATAATCGCCTCCTACCATGCACATAAACACTTAGTCAAAATGTCCCAATTGGGAATAAACCATAATTAACAAGGAAACCGATAATACCAGCCTCATAATACAACAATTCTAGTATTTAAATATATAAAACTGCGTAAACATATTGCGTATGAGTTGAGGCCAAGATATATCTTATATAGGTTAACCAATTTGTGATTGATTGATTGATTGTAGTGGCTTTATGCCGCATGAACAGGCTTTATCAGTTTATTCGTAAAAATCGTACATACATATCAAATGAGTATTTAGTCAGTAAAGCATGAATAGTTATCAAACGTACAAGGCTTATAAAATGAACATGGACAAGCGTATTAACAGTGACATGTAAACATTATACAAAAGAGAAAAATATATGCTACCGTAGAGAAAATTGTAGTGGACAATTTTTATAGGCCCGTCAAAATGCCAACGGGACGTATTATGGTATACAAATGTCCGGCGTCCGTCTGTCTGTCTGTACAGCGTCCACATGTACCGTAACATGAGAACGACTTATCCAAATTTCATGAAACTTAACATAGTAGTTGTTTCTTATAATGGACAAACGATTTGTACACTTTTTGGTGAACATAAGATTAAAACTGTTGGAGGTACGTACGGGACTTTGTAACTAAAACAGGGGTGTGTATTTTTTTTCACAAAAAATGCAAATCTTATATAAACATGAAATTTTCAGAAAATGTATTTATAATTTATAAATGACAAACACAAAAGTGCTGAATACTGGTCTGATGTTACCATTCAATATCTATGCATTGATTTTTTTAAAAACGGAATATACCTGTATAAATGATAAATTTGCAAAGAACTCAGTGGAAATAATACACATATTGACATTGGTACTACATTGGAAATTATAAGTTTTTTCAGGCAAAACCCTTGTAAAGATGCTGAAAATCTTCGTAATCATTAAATTAACGAGATTTGGGCATTAACATGAAAAACTGGAGTCAACCGTTTATTTTCTATCTATGAGTTTGACTCTCCCTCTTGTATCTTTCGTCCCTCTTTTACAGATCACACAACTATTCCAGTATTCAAATTGAGGTGACAGTAGAAGACCAAGAAAACATGTCTCTGCACAAGTGAGTTGAGACACAGTCACATCATGTCGTTCTACCAATCCCCGATTGTGACAGAGTCGACTTAAGTCGTTTATCTTCATATTTCTATGTGATAAGTATTTTTATGTCATGAGCACACTCCTATTTATCAAGTCCTTTAAGTTAGCTTTTGCATTTATTCTGATGTAAGGGTATAAATAAAACCATATGAATTGCTTTAACCTTGAACCAGAAAAAATGATATTCAACAAAACTATGGAGGTTTGAAAATATATTGTGTAAAGATGAAATTTAAAACCATTCTTTAATTTTTTAAAGGAATAATAAGATAACTTCAATACGTAAAACTTAATATTATTAAAATTGTATTTTTTGGAATGGTTGAGTGAGTTTGAAATATTATTTAAACAAAATAAATATCAATACATGCAGTAGCGAGCGAGAGTCATTATTATAAGCTTTCATCATAAGTTTAACAAAGTCTTATATAAATTGTGTTTGTCGGGGCCATGTTAACCACATGTACAATCTTAGGTTCTTTATTTTCTCTTCAATTTTTGTAGAAATCAACACGGATATTTTGAATTCAAATATCAGTTTGACGTTTTGTAAGTATTAACAAAAATAGGAAGTTTCTTTTTCTATATAATTAGTTATCAAAGGTACCAGGATTATAATTTAGTATAACCTATGGGTTAACATGCTTTCATTTCAGTATCATTTACATGCATAGCAGTACCAAGTCAAGAATATGACAGTTGTCATTCATTCATTTGATGTGTTTGAGCTTTTGATTTTGCCATTTGCTTAGGAATATTCAGTTTAGTATTCCCTCGGTGTTCGGAATTTTCGTTATTTTACTTTTTACAAGTATTTTTCAATTGCAATCTAGCAAAAGATGTCAGTATTCTATGAACCTAGATGTACTCAATGAAGAATGAACAGTTTCCCCGTGAATTTATCCGTATGTTTTTTCATACAATAAGTATTAGTGGATATTAAACACAATTCATTTGGTAAATTATAAACAGCCAAAATTATCAACTAAAGTATGCATATGATTAACTGCTTGTCGTATATGTAATTTTCTAGGAAATTGTGCAAATCAACACGAAAACGTAGAATTATAATTTGAATAATATCATGGTAATTCATTAAGCCATATAAAATAAATGTTGATAAAAAATAATACTAATATTTGACGTTACAGAATCATATCCCTTGATATTCTTTAACGTTAATGGGTTATTTTACTTAGAAAATTAATGTTTTGTTAGTACATAAAAGTATTGAAAATGTAAATAAATATATTTCAATTTTATAGGTGTATGAATAATAGGTTTTGACAAGTTCATATCATTCTTTTTAAAACAGTTGTGTGAGTCCTTTTACTCCATACCAGTAAAAATTTAATTCTCAGAAATGTTGTTGAAATACCTGTCGTATTTAACTACCTGAATAAATCTATATAGTTTTTAAACTTATCAATTCTGGATCCTGATGTTACTGACCAGATTCTACGTCGAAAAATCCCAGGTATGTATGAAATACAAATTGATAATATCAAATTCTTTCCTAAGAAATGGATGCAACTGAAAACATGCCATTTTACTCTAATTTTCTTGTCTTAATGGTAATTTTGCGCTAGTCTCAATGGCAATTGTTCGAGCAACCACAACATGTAATAATTATAAGTATATACTGTTATATTCGAATAAGATATGAAGACATCTTTTAACATATGCCAAATGGAATGTCCGAAATAAAACAAAATCAACCAGGAGTTTCTTTTTTGTAAATTATATATTGTCCACATTAATAATAACATCTATTTAAAATATACAATACCAATAACTCTTTTGTTAATATTTTAAAATAGATTTAAATTGACAAAAATAACTAGACTAGAAAATGTGCATATTGCAAGTCTTTATTCCTGGTACATATCATATATGTAAAAGCGGAACTTATAAAGAACAAAAATTGGTCGACAAAAGTTATCTCGAAAAAGGAGAGATCAGAAATAAGAAAAATAATGTCATCACAAATAAAGGTAGGACAAACAAAAATAAATAAAAACGAAATTAAAAAATGTAAACTATAAAGTTTAACACACGTCTTTAAAGGCATTGCATCCTTTTGATTCAGCACTTGTCAAATTCAAACCTTTTCTCATTCAAAATATAACCACTTGGAATTTTTTTTTTACAAGATATAACACAAAAATGCTTATAATGAAAATCTTATTTCTTTCAGAACAATGATCTATTCAGATTTACTGACCATTTGTTCATTGCTTATTTTGAAAGGCACATCTACAGCGAATTCGCAATGCTATACTGGTAAGAAATTCTTAGCGCAATACAATAAGAATAACCACAATCAAATGACTAAATTTACTTTTAAATTACTAGTATGTAATAGTGTTAAAGCTGCTTGAATATTCGATTTAATATAATCTCATGACTTTAGATGTCATTGTATTATACTATTGTTCTCTGCTGTCTATTCATGTTTTATGTATGTAACATATCTTGCTGTTTTTGACTTAGCATGTTTATGCTTTTTCAATAAAAGATTCATTCATTCATTCATTCATTCAAAAATATAATAAACAAACATTCAAATAGATAAAACAAAACAAGCTCCGGTATACCTATAACATGCCTGTGACAAATGTTACGACTGACGCAAACGTTTTCCCTTTTGTTCTCAAGATACAGATGATAAAGGGAGACCTTATGATTTCTCTTAAATGCATTCATACTCTAAACTGTTTATGATTGTCGATAACTTTCTGTTTGAAAATAGTCCATCGAAGTTAATGAAGCACCAACTATAGGTGAGATTGTCGTTTTTTTGTTGGAGGCTGCTTTATTCTTAAAATATGTATATTTACACCAAGTATAATAATCGTCAAGCACATAGTATCAAAATCATGACCAGGACTTTCAACTAGACAGACGACTATGAATTGTAAAACACGGTTAATGTAGAATTGAATTATGTTATGTGACCGACTGCTTCAAATTCTTTGATATAGAAAGATGTGGTATGGGTGCCAATGAGACAACTGTCCATCCAAGTCACAATTATAAAAGAAAACCATTGTTGGTCAATGTACGGTCTTCAACAAGGAGACTTTCTTAAGATAGTCCCTAGTTACAAGATTGGAGTAAGTCACTATGTATCTAAGATATGAACAACTTGATGACAGACAATGACTCATGAACTTCTTATTTTCGCGAGCGATTTATTTTCGCGACTTTCGCGAGTAGAAAAATAACGCGAATATAAATCGTCGTGAATATGTAAATCTTTGATCTTTCCTTATTAAACTTCATCAAGTAAATCAGAAAATCGCGAATCAGAAAATCGCGAAATTAAATAGCCGCGAAGTGGTCAAGAAAGGGTAAAACGCGAAATAAAGTATCCGAGAAAATAAGTTGGTTTACAGCATTCAATTGGTACGATAGGTATGGAACGCCATGACTGTCTTCTGATGTTAATTGTTTAATATCTTCGGTGCTTTATGCATCATGTTCAGTAGTATGTATATTGTGTTCAGTAGTTTTCATATCATCTTCTGTCGTTTTTATATTATATTCAGTAGTTATGTTCGGTGCATTGGTTATTATGTTCAGTAGTTTCATTATTATAATGGCAAAACTACTGAACATAAAATGAAAACTACTGACCATAATATACGTACTACTGAACATAATGCAGAAAGCACCTTACATTTTACAAAATCAACATTAAAAGACACTCATGACGTTCCATAGATAGACCTCCTTCTAATACCATATTGTTATAATCACCTAGTTTAGATGCATTTTAGACAAAGTTGTTTGATTGTCAATGATTGTTGATCACAAAGTATTAGAGAACTAAATATTCGGACAAAAACTAAATGAAGCGTACAAAGTAAACGAAAGCAACTGAACCCTACAAAGTATAACAAAAAAACCAAACTCCAGGGTAAATTCAAAAGGGGGGGGGGGCACTTGCTATACAATTAGTGGTAGGGGTGAGCCGCTGAAATAGGTCACTTTTTCATGCTCTATGATATATGAAAAGGGTGAGAAATTCAGATTAGATATATTATCACTTGCTCGATTATATGATAAGTATCTGAAACTAATCAACTGTCCGTATTTATTCTTGATGCGGTTAAACCACAGTCGAAAATGCAACAGTTATTTGTCAAACCAATTAAACTATATTTATTCTGATGTGGTATTTCCACTGATGCCAGTGATAGATGCAATGAAACTAACTATTTTGACATTTGCACCTAATTATCAATCAAGGGTTTGTATACATAAAACATGATAACAATTATTTAAAAAAATTCCATTGTGACAGCGTCCTTTAGAAGGGAACGGCAATGAAACTTTTTATCAGTTTTTAATTAATATTTAAACATGTAAAACAGTGAAGATGTTACACTCTGGGGTGATATTACATTTACCTGACCATAGATGTAATACCATCTATGATCTGACCAAACATCTTTTATATGTATTAAATTTTGGAATTGAAATATAGTTATAATGAAAGATGTAAAATGGGCAACAAGAAGTGTTTAAGATGTGACAAATCTATTGCAAAAAAAAAATGATATTATTGCGACTATTTTGCTTCTTAACAAGAATGTGATAATGAGCGAGAAAAATATTGAAATATATCTATAGGTCTGTTTTTTGTTAATTAATATATGACAAGGTATATATTTTTGATTAACAAAATATATGAAAAGGGTGGGGTACTTGATGTCTCAGCTGCTCACCCTACCAAAAAAAGTTTGAAGTGCCCCCCCCCCTCCCCCCCGAGATTCAAAAAAGGGACTTCTATAAAACGGACAAAATCACACACGTTATCAAACAACAAAACGAGTGAAAAACAACTGTAATATAATTTGGGTCATGTTAATTTCTTCTAATTGCAAATAATTTAATTTTGTATGTAACGCGTCTTCTGATTGGCTGACGTTATTTTGTTATCAGCCCATAGACATAATTTAGTCATGTGACCGTGACGTCATCGACGTTTTTTCGTGGTTTTCTACGGTTTATAATGTAATTTAGAATTAAATTATAAGAAATGACTGTAATATTTTTTCTGTCTATTCAAAATAACATAAAAAATGTAGTGCATACTGTTAAATAACCCGCTACGCGCGTTATCAGTGTGCACCAAATTTTTGAATAGACAGAAAAAATATTACAGTCATTCCTTAAATGGCTATAGTCTCTATAATATATGCATCTACAAGTGAAATATAGCTATTTGTTTGCTCTTAGTTAACTGATACAGACGCCTTATGAAACCACATATGCATGCTATTTTAGACACTAAGATTGCCACAATACCTACGAAATAGAACTTGGCATGTATTCCATTAAGAAACAAAACGAAACTTTTCAAGTAATGCTAATCAAATGTGAGATGCGGTTGATTTTTGCGTTTACCCAGTATGTATAGAAATTACAAAATTTATACTTTCCTACTTGACTTCCTGTAAAAAATGTTGAATAAAACATGACATAGAATTAAAAATAATATGCACAACGACATATTGTGAAAAGTTATTATTAAATCTTATTGACATTTTGATTTGTGTTTTCAGTTGCAGATGTTTGTGAAAGCTACTGTCATGTACTAACAACACAGGAAATGACAACAACTGCAGAGATAACAACTACACCAGAGATAACAACGACTGAAGCAACTACAACTCCAGAGATTACAACGACAGAAGCTACTACGACATTAGAGATAACTACGGCCGAAGCTACTACGACACCAGAGATAACCACTACTGAAGCAACTACTACACCACTGATAACAACGACTGAAGCTACTACTACTCCAGAGATAACAACGACTGAGGCTACTACTACTCCAGAGATAACAACGACTGAAGCTACTACCACACCAGAGATAACCACGACTGAAGGAACTACTACTCCAGAGATAACAACGACAGAAACTACCACGACACCAGAGATAACCACGACTGAAGCTACTACTACTCCAGAAATCACAACGACTGAAGCAACTACCACACCAGAGATCACAACGACTGAAGCTACTACTAAACCAGAGATCACAACGACTGAAGCTACTACTACACTAGAGATAACAACGACTGAAGCTACTACTACTGCAGAGATAACCACGACTGAAGCTACTACTACACCAGAGATAACAACTACTGAAGCTACTACGACACCAGAGATAACCACGACTGGAGCTACTACGACACCAGAGATAACCACGACTGAAGCTACTACTACTCCAGAGATAACAACGACTGAGGCAACTACTACATCAGAGATAACAACGACTGAAGCTTCTACGACACCAGAGATAACAACTACGGAGGCAACTACTACACCAGAGATAACAACGACTGGTACTACTACACCAGAGATAACAACGACTGAAGCTACAACGACACCAGAGATAACCACGACTGAGGCAACTACTACACCAGAGATAACAACGACTGAAGCTTCTACGACACCAGAGATAACCACGACTGAAGCTTCTACTACTCCAGAGATAACAACGACTGAGGCTACTACTACTCCAGAGATAACAACGACTGAGGTAACTACTACATCAGAGATAACAACGACTGAAGCAACTACTACACCAGAGATAACAACGACTGAAGCTACTACTACACCAGAGATAACAACGACTGAAGCTACTACGACACCAGAAATCACAACGACTGAAGCTACTACTACTCCAGAAATAACAACGACTGAGGCAACTACTACACCAGAGATAACCACGACTGAAGCTACTACGACACCAGAGATAACCACGACTGAAGCTACTACGACACCAGAAATAACAACGACTGAAGCTACTACGACACCAGAGATAACCACGACTGAAGCTACTACTACTCCGGAGATAACAACGACTGAGGCAACTACTACACCAGAGATAACAACGACTGAAGCTACTACGACACCAGAGATAAGCACAACTGAAGCTACTACTACACCTGAAATCACAACGACTGAAGCTACTACTACTCCAGAGATAACAACGACTGAAGCCACTACGACACCAGAGATAACAACGACTGCGGTTACTACTACTCCAGAGATAACTTCGACTGTAGCTACTACTACTCCAGAGATAACCACGACTGAGGTAACTACTACACCAGAGATAACAACGACTGAAGCAACTACTACACCAGAGATAACAACGACTGAAGCTACTACTACACCAGAGATAACAACGACTGAAGCTACTACGACACCAGAAATCACAACGACTGAAGCTACTACTACTCCAGAAATAACAACGACTGAGGCAACTACTACACCAGAGATAACCACGACTGAAGCTACTACGACACCAGATATCACAACGACTGAAGCTACTACTACTCCAGAGATAACTTCGACTGTAGCTACTACTACTCCAGAGATAACCACGACTGCGGCAACTACTACACTAGAGATCACAACGACTGAAGCTACTACGACACCAGAGATAACCACGACTGAAGCCACTACGACACCAGATATCACAACGACTGAAGCCACTACTACACCAGAGATTACAACGACTGAAGCTACTACTACTCCAGAGATAACAACTACTGAGGCTACTACTACACTAGAGATCACAACTACTGAAGATACTACTACACCAGAGATAACCACGACTGAAGCTACTACGACACCAGAGATTACAACGACAGAAGCTACTACGACACCAGAGATAACAACGACTGAGGCTACTACTACTCCAGAGATAACAACTACTGAGGCTACTACTACTGCAGAGATTACAACGACTGAGGCTACTACTACACTAGAGATCAAAACGACTGAGGCTTCGACTACTCCAGTGATAACAACTTCTGAGGCTACTACTACTGCAGAGATAACAACGACTGAAGCAACTTCTACACCAGAGATAACAACGACTAAAGCTACTACGAAACCAGAGATCACAACGGCTGAAGCTACTACGACACCAGAGATAACAACGACTGAGGCTAATACTACTCAAGAGATAACAACTAATGAAGCTACTACTACACCACTGATAACAACGACTGATGCTACTACGACACCAGAGATAACAACGACTAAAGCTACTACTACACCACTGATAACAACTACTGAAGCTACTACGACACCAGAGATAACCACGACTGAAGCTACTACTACACCACTGATAACAACTACTGAAGCTACTACGACACCAGAGATAACAACTACTGAAGCTACTACTACACCACTGATAACAACGACTGAAGCTATTACGACACCAGAGATAACCACGACTGAAGCTACTACTACTCCAGAGATAACTACGATAGAGGCTTCTACTTCTCCGGAGGTAACAACGACGGAAGCTACTACTACTCCGGAGGTAACAACGACAGAAGCTACTACTTTTCCAGAGATAACAACGACTGAAGCTACTACTACTCCAGAGGTAACAACGACTGAAGCTACTACTACACCAGAAATCACAACGACTGAAACTACTACTACTCCAGAGGTAACAACGACTGAAGCTACTACTACGCCAGATATAACAACGACTGAAGCTACTACTACTCCAGAGATAACAACTAATGAAGCTACTACTACACCACTGATAACAATGACTGAAGCTACTACTACACCACTGATAACAACGACTGAAGCTACTACTACTCCAGAGATAACAACGACTGTCGCTACTACTACACCAGAGATAACAACGACTAAAGCTACTACTACACCAGAGATAACAACGACGAAAGCTACTACTACTCCAGAGATAACAACGACTGTAGCTACAACTACACCAGAGATAACAACGACTGAAGCTACTACGACACCAGAGATTACAACGACTGACATGACAACAACACCAACAACAACGCCATCAGAGAAGTTCATATGTGAATATTATTGTTATACAGTGGGAGGTTGGTGTAATATTTCTGTGTCAACGCCACTGTCTTATGCAGCCAACGTAGCAAAGTATGATCATAAGGAACTGCTTTTTGGTAAGCTTTTTAATTATACAGTTTTGTATGTAGGATTGTTTTAAATGACGGACAGCCTTTTCCATTATTATTTACCAAGTACCTTTCAACTTGTATAAGTAGTTGATAATTATTGCAACATAAAGGTCCCATTAAATTATTAATATGTACAAGTAATAGGTTTTTTTCTATATGAACTTTGGGCATCAATAACAATGATTTTAGTACATTTTAGTACTATTCTGTTGTCCATTTCAATATATCAGGTATCTGTTAGTTTTATAAGCAATTGATCATTATTGCAGCATAAATGCCACATTAAATTACCAAGTACTTGTATTAGCTGGGTGTTTTATTTAAGAATTGAATGCTTCTTTTTGTAAATTTATTGGGGTGTAAAAGCGCTGACCGAAGTACATTTTGTATGAAGCGCGGCGCTTCATTCTAAAAATGTACGCACGGTCAACACTTTTACAACCCTATAAAGTTACAAAAGGAAGCATTCAATACTTATAATTACATTTTTTTAGCTAGGATCATGAAACACGATTTTTATCCAGTTTTATTTAATTCACCTGTGCACTTTATTGTGGGACCTCGTGTCATCATGCATGATAAATGTTATTGTCTCATGCAATTGTTTACGGAATAACATGTGATGTGCTGTTAGCCAATCAGAATAACGTATTATAATGAAACATACATCGAATGTAATTATTAGAGTATGGATCTTGGATATCGAATCAATGACTGTAGTGAAAAAGTTAATTCATATTTTTTATGTATCGCAATACTCGTTATTTGCTATAAACTGCTCATTCCTTTATTTTTGTTGGTACCAATTATTGTGGATTAACGAAAATAGGATTTTCTAAGATACTTAATTCCTTCTTGTAAACAAATTATTTCACACACGTTTTAAGGATAATTCTATATTGTTAAACATTACAATTGATGGTTATATGCAAAAGAAATCTACATTTCATTAGAACCTAATGAATGATTAGGGATTTACAATACCTAAAATGTTAGAAATATTATCTTGAATTATAATTGAAATTTCGATGTCACTTTAAAAACCATTTCAAATTTATATGATATTTGAATTAATATGCTTGATATATGAAAGAAGTTGATAGGTAAACCAGTAAATAGTATGATAGAATAAAATGTATTAAGATTTTTAAAAACAGAAGGAACATGATGTCAAATGATTGAATTATATAACTTGGGACAACCGGTAGACAGTAATTGCTGTTTTAGGTTCGAGTAAGTCAAAAGATAACTCCTTTGGTTAATGAAAAGCAGTCACACCTACCTAAGCAATCACACACACATAGAAATTAATGGCTATTTTGTATGTTTTAATCAGGATTTATCATAGATTTAACCTTCTTTCATAATTGTTGAGACGAGACACCCATCGGTATACAGGTTTCAGACGTGTCTAAACAGATTGAGTGATATACTAGTATAAGTGCAACTGTTTCCACAATCTTATAGTACTATGTTCTTTTACAGATTCTGCATATTTTACTATTAAATTGACGATATCTTTATGTATCAATTGGACAAACGATTACTACTATCCCCATACTGAAGCGTACCAGACAATAAGTAAACTCATAAGTGAAGAGGTAAGATTCTAAATTAAGTAAATACAGAACACCTAAGGGAGATTACTCTTTCTAAATCTGCCTTCTATTAGTAAATAGAAATCAAGCTTCTGAACGTTTTTCAAATTGATGTGTATGCGTGCAATTACTCCGGTAAATTGTAAGATTCAAATTGCTTGAAATTTTTATATTTTTGTCACCATATTGTTGATTTGGTGATGTCTCAATCGGATAAATATAGCCTTAAGTTTAACCGGGAACAAAGAGGATATAAAGGTAGAATCTGTAACGTCGATCTAAGTAAATGCTGTGCCGATCTCTAGTAATAGAGTGTTGGTTTTTGTTACCCATAGATAAACATTTATTGAAACAAGTAAGACGCAGTTATTTGCTTAGATGTTTCAGTCAGATAAATGGAAGGTTGTGGAATAATGTTGAGATTTAAATACATTCACATCAATCGTAAGAGGTTAAAACTATAATTCATAGATTGTGGTTAAATTGATGAATAAATCGGTTATTTTAAAAATTTCTTTTTACGTTTCAATATGCCCAATTTTGTATACAAAAACATATGAAAATCTTAGACACTGCTGATTTACTGTTTTTTTAACCTTGAGTGTCAAAATTCCTCAACCTTTTGTGGGTAAGGAAGTAATTTCTGTATTATAGCGACTGTTTCAAAGTACACTTGGTATACAAATATGTCGTTTAAATTACAAAGTATTCAATGGACCGATACGCCATCTTTTCAATGAATATTTTTTTAAATGTTATGTTTTACTATTCATATCACAGAAACGTTTTAAAATATGTCCAAAAACTTAATATGAAAGATTAGAAAATAAATTATTATAAAGAATGGATTATCATTAATAATGAATTATGCTCTTCAACTTAGTACTTGTTTTGGCTTTACAACTATTTTGATCTGAGCGTCACTGATGAGTCTTATATAGACGAAACGCGCGCCTGGCGTATTAAATTATAAGCCTGGCACCTTAGATAATATTTATCTAGTTTTTAATCCGATTCAACAAGACAAAATCTAAATAATGATAAACCGAAATTACAAGTTTTTGTTTTGTTTTATCTGTTACAAACGAAAATCCCTTTATTACCCGACAAGAGATTATACATTTATTTTCCGTGCCTGATGGAGATATAAACATTTGTAAACCGAAAAAAATGCTTTTCGAGGGCGAACAAGTCTTCATATCTCCCTAGGCCAAGGGAAATGACGTTCAGAGAGGAATGTGATACTTAGAAGAGAATATGAAGTTTTGATCGACGTCACGTGGGATAGTTTGAACGAATCAAATGTTGATTTCGCTTTTAAATCAACATGCAGTGGAATAAAAATTATTGTTCCACTGCATGTTGATATGCATATAATCCTTTCCATGTCCTAACAACATTTAGTTTGGTATTTCCGAAAATACAGTCTTTTAAAAACAAAACAGATCTTATCAAAGGAACACGTTCATCAAGACGATTGTAAACATGAAATGAAATTATTTTCTCAATTCAAATTATTGGTTTTAGATGTTTTACCATGCCACAAGATTCACAATTTAAGAATCAATGTACCGATGCATTTTTACTGTGAAAGAATTGAAAGTATTAAATACAGTATGCATGTATATTTCAAATTGCACAATTTAACAACAACTGTTCCAAAATTGTGTAAATGTGGTTTTCAAATAACTTTATTATAGAATGAATTAACCACCATAACTCTATGAATGCAGCTCTGATGCATGATTTTTTTTTATTATTAATTGTTTTTGGCTTTAACTCGCTGTCAGTAACTGCGAGGTATTTTCTTATTAATTCGACCTGTTGATACTGTTTATAATTATTTTTTTTGTTATTTTATATTAATATGGATCTTGTCTATATACCAGCTTTGATTATTAGGAATATCTTCCAATTTTCACTTCGTACTACATTTGTATAAACGATTTACCGGTATTTTTAAAACCGGTTTTCTTCAAAAGTGATTATTTTCGAAGGGCTAAATATTTCGCAGTGGTGTCTTGTCATGGCTTTGTTTGGACCTCTTTGTTTGCTTTTTGGCATTGAATGTTTGTCCCTAATATTTTGTTAACTGTGCATTTGAATTCAGATATCGCATATCAAATTTTTCGTTCATAGTGTGTTAATTTATGTTTTTTTTTATTGAGTTAAGCCTGCCAATTGATATTTTATCGTGTGTTTTTCTATGTTGTGATGTTATGCTATTGTTTCAGAAAAAGAGAGAAGGTTTTGTACCATTAAAACGTTTGATCCCGCTGCAAATATTGCAACTGTCCTAAGTCAGGAATCTGATGTACAGTAGTTGTCGTTTGTTATTGTAATTTATACGTGTTTCTCGTGTCTCGTTTTTTTTATATAGATTAGATCGTTGGTTTTCCCGTTTGAATGGTTTTACACTAGTAATTTTGGGGCCCTTTATAGCTTGTTGTTCGGTGTGAGCCAAGGCTCCGTGTTGAAGGCCGTACGTCGGCCTATAATGGTTTACTTTTATAAATTGTTATTTGTATGGAGAGTTGTCTCATTGGCACTCACACCACATCTTCCTATATCTATAAATTCCATATCTTCTTGATTTATTTTTATAACATTCCTTCATCCCTCTAATATATTTTATTGTCATCTCTAGTGAGGTTAAAAAAAACTTTATTTTTAAGTGCGTTGTGCCTTCGTGCATTTTCAGTTCCGTTTTCCTTTGTGGTGTACACATTCTTTTAAGATGTAAGTGTGTAACATTTAACATTTACGTTGATCTTTTTAAAACATCCATAACAATAGAAGTGTTTAGTGTTGTATTCGAGGTTGTATTACATAATGACGACAAAATGATGAGAGGACACATTTTGGAACAGGATGTTGTCAATTTAACATCATATAAACGAACACAATTTTGTAACCTATTATCTCAGATTTCCCATGCTCAGAATAGTTCAGGTTTTGATAATCGTGCTTTTTATTAATGAGAAGTTATAAATCATCTTGTTATGGGGATATGAATCATCTACACCTATTTTGTCTTGGGTCATAGTATATATATCTCGGGGGGGCCACTTGCTATATAATTAGTGGTAGGGATGAGCCGCTGGAATAGGTCACTCTTTCATGCTCTACGATATATGAAAAGGGTGAGAAATTCAGATGAAATATATCAATAGGTTGATATTATCACTTGCTTGATTATATCATAAATATCTGAAACTAATCAGATGTCCGTATTTATTTTTGATGCGGTTAAACCACAGTCGTAAATGCATCAGTTATTTGTCAAACCAATTAAACTCTATTTATTCTGATGTGGTATTTCCACTGATGCCAGTGATAGATGCAATAAATCCAACTATTTTGACATTTGCACCTAATTAACATTCAAGGGTTTGTATACATAAAACATGATAACAATTATTTAAAGAAATTCCATTGTGACAGCGTCCTTTAAGAGGGAACGGCAATTAAACTTTTTATCAGTTTTAAATTAATATTTTAACATGTTAAAATCAGTGAAGGTGTTACACTCTGCATGCTCTGGGGTGATATTACATTTATCTGACCACAGATGTAATACCATCTATGATCTGACCAAACGTCTTTTATATGTATTGTAATTTGGAATTGAAATATCTTTATAATGAAAGATGTAAAACGGCAATAAGAAAAAAGTGTTTAAGATGTGACGAATTTATTGGAAAAGAAGGTGATATTATTGCGACTATTTACAAGATGATGAGCGGGGAAAATTTTGGAAAATATTGAAATATATCTATAGGTCTGTTTTTTGTTAATTAATATATGACAAGGTATATATTTTTGATTAACAAAATATATGAAAAGGGTGGGGTACTTGATGTCTCAGCTGCTCACCCCTACCAAAAAAAGTTTGAAGTGGCCCCCCCGAGATATATATACTTGTTTAACAATGTTTGATTAATTTTTGTTTTGTGTTAAACGTTACTTTCAATAAATTCCATAAATTTGACTACACCGTTGCGGTCAGTTTGCATTAGTGAAGAAATCCGCAGTAGCTTAATGATGTTCTTTTTTCTGTCAATACAGTGATGATAGTGCTTGATTTTACACAAATCTTTTGCTGATCCATTATCAGCAAACAATTATCCTTTTCAAATAAATTAAAAACTTAGTTCAGTAATAGAACAAATCTTCAAAGACACAGTTATAATCCCCTCTTTGAGTTTTTTAAACACAGTTATAGCATGAAAAAACATCATAAAAAACAACATTTGAATACAAATCATTACATAATGTTATATGTAGATCCACCTGCTATTAGGTTACCAACACATGGTTCAATTATTTTTTTGTCATTTTTGTTCCATTAAATGATATATCAGACAAAAGATGAAGAAACAAATGTTTAAAGTCGTGTAAAATACCAGTTGCTACCAATATTTGATGAAATTTAACTTTTTTATTTTTAATTCGCATTCTATTTTACTGAGGGCACAATAGCAAGAATATATTCTTTAATTTGATTGGTTCGAAAATAAACGAAACATTTTCAAGCTATGCCGTAAAGGTTCATAACTTCTAAATCTAAAAACATTAAATAATTTTTTCGTTAGTGATTACTTTTGACATTTATCGTATATTTTAGTGAGGATCCAAGCTCTTTCGAACTTCAATTGAAAGTTGATCAGGCTTTGCTTATTCCAGGCATAGATTACCTTAGCCGTATTTGGCACAACTTTTTGGAATTTTGGATTCTCAATGCTCTTCAACTTTGTACTTGTTTGGCCCCAGTGTTTGGCTTTATAAATATTTTGATATGAGCGTCACTGATGAGTCTTATGTAGACGATACGCGCGTCTGGCGTACTAACTAAATTATAATCCTGGTACCTTTGATAACTATTGCTGTAAAGGTAAACTATTGTGCAAATTCAGTTATTTCATTCAACTTGACACTAAAACACGTCAAAGTTTAGCGTTAGATGTTTAAACAGTTGCTATGAATTTAAGTAGATCTTTATACCATTTGCATATTTTCAGTTGCTGGTGATGTACAAGCCTATGACAGGATTTGTTTCATTATCAATTGTAAGGTTGATGTAAGTATCAGTTATTATTTGTAGTCTATTTTAAGATGCCTGTATAAAGATGACTAGTCCATGAAGATAAATAGAAGTACGAATCTATGTTATAGACTTATGTGCACTGCTGATTTCTTTCGGGAATTGTTTTAATTACCCAGTGGGTGAACAGATTAATTGATGCAATAAATTTGATTTAGTCATGTGTCAACCAATACATTGTATAATTTTTCAACAGTTATTAAAGCTTCCGGTACAATTTCGTTAGGTTACACTTTGAAGTTCCATGCAGTATTCAAAGTTAGTTTTATAAGCATTTAGTTTAGTAGTGCATGTTTAAACGAATAAAGAAAATATATAAGGCTTCATGTATACTACATCAGGCGCGCGTCCTGTCATGAGTTGTGCTTTTATTATAGCAGTCAGAAGGCTAAATACAAAGTAGGAGAACGTTTGTTTATAAAACAACCGAATATTTCGAGAGAACAAAATGAAACAAAAAAAGGCGTCAGTAATTTGTGGATGTTCAAATCTCGTTAATCGATTCGAAAGGGAATGGTTCAAAATATCTTAATCATCAATAGTAAGAGTAGACGAATGTTTTGCTAATATTGATACGGCTAAGGCATCGTATGCGTATGCTTAGAAATCCCAAAGTGTATCGAATAATTCAACATTTTATGAACAGTTAAACTGATCCAGGGAACTTCATAACGTGTTTTTGTGATACTATTTTATTTCTTTCATGCATGCATGCAAGTATTATATGATCATATTATCACAAGGAGAAGGGCAATTTTCATTGATGTTTACTGTTTGTGGCATTAGTTTATGTACCTGGTATAAAATTAGGGAAGAACAGAAAAATAATTACCGGTTATGTTAACTCTTGGCTTTCACAGTAAAAAACAAATTACAAAATTTAAAAGAACTTAGTTACTTTTAAGAAGCCCCGTTGGCGACATAGCTGTCAAGATGGTTCGGCCACGCGACCAGCTCGGATATATGTCGTTTTGGCAAAAGTATCAGTTCGGACAGTTTTGAAAAGTAATGTTTCTTTATTACCAAATAGTCGTTTTTTTATAATATGAGGTCAGAAACTCGAAGACACTTGCAAAACTTTATTACGCGCACATGATAATGACATAAATACATTTCCATTTGACTTTGGTGCTCGATAAATATATTTTTTTTAAAACAGAATATAAGATTCAATTGGACATTCATGTACAAAATAAAAGATTACAATTCGAAAAATCGAATCAAATAAATGTAAATGATTTTTCTAAAACTTTCATAAATGATGGCAGGAATGGGGTAACTCACATTATGAATGACAGTAAAACTATTATATAATATAGTTGAAATAACATTGGTGTTTATCAGTTAACTCTATTTGACGCTTTCGGTAGCTACAAATGAGATTTATGCCGCCTTTCTTTCTAACCCAGATTTTGTAAACGTTGTGTCGCGTTTGTTGTTGTTTTCTTAACGCTACAAAAGTAGAAACAAATACATCTTTACTGACCCTGTTTGAATTTTCAATAAGGCATGCTCATGTTGTTGGTAAACGTAGAAACAAATTCTTCGTTAAATCAGGTTGAAGTAAGAAACAAATGTAGCATTTGTACTAACCAATGACAAACTGCAGATACATTTTTATCGTTTGCAATTGCATAGTTTGTCAAAATTAATGCAAACTTTGCAAATGTATGTTTGAAAAAATATATCAAAACATTGCGCGCTTAGCCGTTTGCATCGTTTGAGTAAGAAAGAAATGCACTCCTAATCATGTTAACGAATGACGGGAAAAAAGGTTCATTTGATAATAGCGGTAGCAAAAAAAACGAACGTTGGACGCTTGACGATAAAGGGCATTCCTACCCTCATAAATTTGAGAAAAAAACGAGTGCATAAAATTATCAAACCATCACCGATGTATCCTCAATATGACAGGATATCATTTGTAAGGAATTCGCCATTTTGGTTTCGTTTTTAGCTACAGGTTTTGGTACTTCAAAGGGCTACTCGGCAATGATGTATAACTTAGTACATACGTCCTTCCTAGTATCAATAAATGTATAGACCATCAATAAGATAAAACATGAACAAAAAGAAAAGAAAATATAAGGAAAGAAGAGGTTTTATTATTTAGCGGGGTTTTATCGATTGGAGCTGAATATGACTGGATATGATTAAATGTAGATTTAAAACGTATTTTTCATTTGTTATTTTGACCTCTGCCTCTAAAAACAAATTAATATTCTTCCCTTTGCAACAACTTAAAATAAGAAGACCGAACAAGCAATATGACCGAAGCGACTGTGGCCGAACTAGTAGATTGTCCAAAACGTCTTGCATCGTTGACATATTGGCCTCTGATGGCAAGTAGACATAAATGTATTATCTGTTTCAGACAAGGCAGTGTCGTTGTGGACTATCGAATTAAGGTATTGGCATCTGCTGACAGCGACGAGGTTTATGCTTATTTACATGAAAAGAAGGATGCACTAGAAAATTCTGTAATCTTTAAAGATTATAGTTTAACAGATGATTACATAAAAGACCATGGGAACTATTTTCTTCGAAGTGGTAAATATGTTGTTTTTGTCATGACATGAAGCAAGTTCTCAAAATTGATTGTTTCTTTTTTATCAATTATGTTTTGTGTGGTTGATAAAAGAATGCACTCTGTTTATTTTTTAATCAAAAAGAAATTTCGGTTTATTATAACAATGTCTGTTCAATCTAGTTGTCGTTTAAGTAATAAATTGCTTTTGAATTTATTTTATCAACAGCGTTCCTGCTGATTATATTTTAATAGATCATTTGGATTTACATTTATTGGCATTTTTTTTTTATTTCAGCAAAAACAACGCTTGAAAATAAATGTTCTGCCGCTGGTATCTGTCCAACGGGATACGTTTGTAAACAATCACGTGTATCATCGTTAATTTGTGAACATAAATGTAATAATCATGTATGCCTCAATGGTGGAATATGTTATTTAAATGAAAGCAACGCTTTTTGCAAGTAAGCTTAAAAAATACGTTATTGATATGCAAATGCAGTACCTAAACTAAATGTACTTGTTTTCTTATATTTCACTTCTTTATTACGGCTAACTCGATCTACTGATCTTTTGGGTTATATTAACAAAAAGTGGTCTTCAAGTAGGTCGAAATTTATATATTGTATATTTACATACCTAAAATTTTAAGAACTATTTGGTCTAAAAAAAAAAAACCGCCTTCAACATGTTCAATTTGTAAGATTTTCAATTATCGGTTGTTTATTTTCTTAATCTTCCTTTTACGTTTTATCTTTGAGCTAATCTATGCGAGTAATGACTGCCTAGCTTTGGTTCTCTCTTATTGATAAAATCTACGCATTCTGCATAAATCTTTTTTTTACCCGCAATCCGTGTGAATTTATTCATAAAACTAGGTTCTTAAAGATGAGATATTTTTCATGAATAAAAGTTGCAAATGTTATGAGCAACGTTGAAAGAGTTCTTACATAATCAGATGACAATCAATTTTAGGAAATTATCAACTGTAATTATTGTAGTTGTAAGGCATACAGGTATTTCTTATACAAAACATATGTCGCAGATTCTGAATATTTTTCTTGTAGGTTGAGATAATTCCTGTCTTTCGTTAGGTTCCATGATTTGGGAAAGTTTATTTTTAACATACTAAATATTGATAAAATAAAAAAAATATTTCCGTTCGCATAATTTTATTTCCCTTTTTATATTCCAGTTGCGCGGAGAATGAAAAACATGTATATAGTGGGATGAATTGCGAGTTAGTAAATAACAAACAAGTAGAAGAAATGAATGATGAACCATTAATAATTGGAGTTTCGGTCGCTGCTGGAATTGTCTTTATTGTCCTTTTGATTTGTCTAGGTTACTGCTTTTATAAACACTACAGCAGAAAATACAGCATGTTAGTATATGACAGTTGGTTATAAAAACATGTATAGCTTTCATTATCACTGAACTAGTATATATACTTGTTTAGGGGCCAGCTGAAGGACGCCTCCGGGTGCGGTAATTTCTCGCTACATTCAAGAACTGTTGGTGACCTTTCGCTGTCGTCTTTTCTATGGTCGGGTTGTTGTCTCTTAGACACATTCCCCATTTCCATTTTCAATTTTGTACAAGTTATAAATTTAATTAACAAAAATAAGAAAATGAAGGATTGAACCTGGTACTATAGCGCAAGACCTCTCACTTGTGCGACAGCCGCATCAATGTCAATTATATTGAGAATGATGTGTGAACAAAATGTCACAAATAGGTGAACAACAACACGAACTCCTAAAAAAACTAGGGGTGAATTCAGGTACTCCGGAAGGAAAAGCAGATACTGCTCCACAAGTGGAATCCGTCGTGTTGATCAAGTTATTACAAAATTGGTTAATACTGGTAGTCTAGATCGGTAGGTCACATTATTGAAAAGGGAACGGATTGTAGTTACGACATAAGGAACATATCCGACGTCATCGATCTGTATAAAGGATATTCCATAACGGTCAAGAAAATACTGATGGCGTCTGTAAAATGTACGAAGTGATGTTTTCAACTCCACAATTTTGAACTCTATAAATCATTTATAATTGTATTTATCAAATATGTTTAAATATTAGTATTGAATTGCATATGCAATAGACGCCACCTAATCATCTATCGAGATAACCTCGGAACACTGACGACGGTCATATGACCTGATATAAACATAAATGTAAAAAGACCAAGAAGCACGTACAATCGTATAATGATCTTGATTGTTTGCTTTAATGTTATATATTTAACAAATATCTGTATATCATCGTCTACCTATAAAAGAATGTTTGTTTTTGTGGGCTAGGTCAATTAACAACATAGTAACTGTTGTTCCTGATGTCTCAATCCTTTGTTTCACTTTTCAATGTTTACCTTCCTTGCTTTTAGATAAATAAACCACACGCTGAAAATTTGCAACCAACCTCCTCTAAGGTTGAATGGAAGGTTACATAAATACGGGTTCAAATAAGATTGATTATTTACCTACAAGCCAATAATTCATTAGTGAAATTTTAAACTCATTTTGACGAACAACACTGTTCATAAAATTATGTAAATATTTTTTTATAAATTCCGCTTGATGTGCTTTTCTTTTCTTGTGACAAATACATAGTCAGATTTTGAAATGACCCTGTACTGTAGACAATATTATCTATCAATTAGGATGAAAATTCATTGCTCATAATATTTTCAGACATGAGTTCGACGTAGAAAGTAAAAGCTATAGTCGAGACATAAAAGTGCAGTTAGAGGTAGTCGATGATGATGATGATGATGATGATGATGATGATGATGATGATGATGATGATGATGATGATGATTTTAAAGACCTTGACCTTGATAGATTCGAGGACACTGAGTCAACTCTGGTGAGTTTTCAATTTATACAATGCTAAAGAGTTTAGCTTCACACTCCTTTTTGGTCCAAGCTTTGGAAATCGGTTTAGAATTCAATGTATGATGCCAACATAGTCTTCAATATTTCATCGTTGTTAATATAAAACTATTGCCGCAACCTCGCATTTATTTGGACATATGTGGGGGAAAGGTAAACGACCATATTAAAAGTATAATTGACACGAAGTACAAAAAGGTATGGAATTTGAAATAATCTATTAACGATTTTCTGGAGATAATTCATTATCTGCTTATAAAATGTATGAATTCTAGGCGCAGATTCTAGGAAACTGTGATTGGTCGACAGAACCTACAAGATCGACCCTTTCGTAAACCCTTATGCCATTAGAAATTACAACAACATGATGGACATACATCAATTACTCTTTGTTATTAACCAATGTGTATGTAGATCACATAAAGCTTGACGTTTTAAGAATTTGCCTGTATTGGATTATATCACATATCAGACACAGAAAATGTCTAAAAATCCAGCAACACAGGCTCTTTCTTTCGTGCGATTTATTACGTGACCTTTTAGAGTAGAAAATGTCGCAATTTTACAAAACTGGTTGGCATATATTTCTGGGGAGGCATTAGCACGGATAGTAACTTTTGTTTCATCGAAGTTTTTATTCAAGGGTATTATTTGATTTAGATGTAATGCCAATCTGTGGTCAATTCATAATGACGATTGAACACTCAAATCATGTCATTTTTTTTCTATTACAGGAAAGTACTGATCTATAGTAAGGAAATCAGAATGCAAACCGTAAGAAACTGTCTCCCAGTATAAAAGGGAAGAGACTGGTACATCATTATGTGTTATCGGTATATGTTGCATTTCTATAATTTTCTTCGTACTCGGTATAGAAGATAATCTGATGGAAAAGCAATACGTCCACTTTGGTGCACTCGACAAGACATGTACTAGACATATTTTACCTCAGCAGCAAAGAGTTAGTTTGATACTCTTTAAAATGATAAATGAAAGGAATGGGCATCTTAATTAAGGAAAATCCTGTACCATGATCCTTTGTTCAGAGATAATATACTAATATGATTGATGTTGTACCGGGTGAATTCTCGTTTATAGCCAAGTTCGAAAAGTTAAAACGTATACTTCGATCATGGCCATTTGCTGCTATGATTATTTGTATATAATAGAATTGCTATTCAGTAAAAACTGCTGGTCATTTATAATTTATTTACATATTGAATTTAATGATGTATGCAATTTGTTTAAAAAATATTCATGTGTAATACTACTTTGTGTTAACATTAATTCGAAATATAGTTCTAATATTGCAGTCACATTACTGTAAGTGTCTTGTCTTAATGACTACCACGGTGTATATACCACAAATGTTTGACTGCTTGTGTCCGAAGATATAGATTTTCTTAAGAGCAGTGCTTTTGAACTTACTTGGAAATACTTTAATTTTTATACATTAAATGTTTTCACTTGAATGATTTGGATGCAAAAATTTGTACATATCTCAAATTATCTTCCTGATGGCCAAATGTTCCTTCGGTCGGTTTGAACCTATTTTTAACTATTACTTAGGATTTTTTTTCTTGTTGTACCAAGCTTAGTTTTGAGTACCGATGGCAACACTATTTTTTTAATGCCAATTAGATGCAACAAATTACTTCTATAATCTTATAAATTGGTATTATTTTACAATAAAAGAATTAAAGTGATAAAATATAAATATGAACGTTACGAAGTAAATTCCTATCTCTGTTAGAATATAGCCCGCATGATTTTGTTTATTGGGCGAAAGACAGTAATTTACATGAAGGCATTAAATTGTGATTGATAAATATCCTAATCATAAAGAGATTACAACTCTTTGACTTATTTAGAACTGTATGTTCCTTCTTTTCCGTTGCATTTATGTAGTGTGTTTTTTCTTAGAGTGTTGAGATAAGTGAACAGTACCTTGAATTGTGTATTGAATTGTATTTCCCAAAGGTTTTAAATTATGGCTTAATTCATTTAAACAATTTCTCATATGTAGGTGAACCACTTTCAATTTTCTACATTAAATGTTTTCACTTGAATGATTAGGATGCAAATTTATACATATCTAAAATTATCTTCCTGATGGCCAAATGTTCCTTCGGTCGGTTTTAACCTATTTTTAACTATTACTTAGGATTTTTTTCTTGTTGTACCAAGCTTAGTTTTGAGCACCGATGGCTTATTAATGCCCATTAGATGCAACAAATTACTTCTATAATCTTATAAATTGGTATTATTTTACAATAAAAGAAAGTGATAAAAATATATATGAATGTTACGAAGTAAAATCCTATCTCTGTTAGAATAAAGACTAGTCCGCAAGATTTTGATTACTGGGCGAAGGACATTAATTTACATGAAGGCTTTAATTGTGATTGATAAATATCTTAATCACAAAGAGATTACAACTCTTTGACTTATTTAGTACTGTATGTTCCTTCTTTTCCGTTGCATTGATGTAGTGTGTTTTTCTTAGAGTGTTAAGATAAGTGAACAGTTCCTTGTGTATTAAATAGTATTTCCCTAAGGTTTTCAATTATGACTTAATTCATTTAGTCAATTTCTCGTATGTAGGTGTACCATTTACAATTTTATTTTTAATTATGTATGTTTTTTTAAACTTATAACATGCATATCACCTATGAGAATCAGAGATTTTGTGTCATGATTTAAAAAAAATAGCCATTCTTTCTGTTTCTGTAAATTTCTTATAGAACAAGAAAAGTTTGAATTCGATTTTTTTGTGGAGAAAAAGCTCGTTTCCGAAATTAAAATGCACCTTGACATTTATCTATGATGCGCTTATTGAATACATCTCAATACAAACAGTATGAAATATTACTGTCTGTACATTATCTTATTTTGCGCAGCTGCAGTAAGGTATATATACTGCAGTATATAGCATTATGGTATTTTTACGTAGAATAGAATTTTTTTTGGTGATGGCATTAGTTTAAAGGCAGGAGAAGTTATAAGGTACTGCAGTATATATATCATTATGGTATTTTTACGTAGAATAATTTTTTTTGGTGATGGCATTAGTTTAAAGGCAGGAGAAGTTATAAGGTACTGCAGTATATATATCATTATGGTATTTTTACGTAGAATAGAATTTTTTTTGGTGATGGCATTAGTTTAAAGGCAGGAGAAGTTATAAGGTACTGCAGTATATATATCATTATGGTATTTTTACGTAGAATAATTTTTTTTGGTGATGGCATTAGTTTAAAGGCAGGAGAAGTTATAAGGTACTGCAGTATATATATCATTATGGTATTTTTACGTAGAATAGAATTTTTTTTGGTGATGGCATTAGTTTAAAGGCAGGAGAAGTTATAAGGTACTGCAGTATATATATCATTATGGTATTTTTACGTAGAATAATTTTTTTTGGTGATGGCATTAGTTTAAAGGCAGGAGAAGTTATAAGGTACTGCAGTATATATATCATTATGGTATTTTTACGTAGAATAAATTTTTTTGGTGATGGCATTAGTTTAAAGGCAGGAGAAGTTATAAGGTACTGCAGTATATATATCATTATGGTATTTTTACGTAGAATAAATTTTTTTGGTGATGGCATTAGTTTAAAGGCAGGAGAAGTTATAAGGTACTGCAGTATATATATCATTATGGTATTTTTACGTAGAATAATTTTTTTTGGTGATGGCATTAGTTTAAAGGCATGAGAAGTTATAAGGTACTGCAGTATATATATCATTATGGTATTTTTACGTAGAATAAATTTTTTTGGTGATGGCATTAGTTTAAAGGCAGGAGAAGTTATAAGGTACTGCAGTATATATATCATTATGGTATTTTTACGTAGAATAAATTTTTTTGGTGATGGCATTAGTTTAAAGGCAGGAGAAGTTTATCGATGTTCAAGTTTCGTTTATATAAAGACGATACAAATCAAAGTAAACAAGAACTATCTTTAAAAAAGATATCCGACGTATTTAAATTTGAGTATATGTTTCAAACTATCATTTCGATAACCTTCAGAAGCACGATGACTTAATGATGCAGGACCTCTTTAATAAAATCTCAATATGAATGTAACTACAAGAAATTCTTTCCTAAGTCTGGTTATATTAAGGCAATAATATATAAGAATATTGTGATGACACCTTTAAAATTTATTTGTCAAAAAAACCAGTGCAAATAACAAGAAACAAATATACATTTTACTACTGTTTACTTTAAACTTAATTCATGGTTAAATAATAAAGCTAGAAACTATTGGTAGCATAAGTAGTATCTTTTTGTTTACATTCACCAAAGCGCAATTTTATTAGATAATGACCGTCATAGGTCGGATACATTCAGTCATCTTGGTTAACTGACAACAGGACATGCCGCCATCAATGTCAGCTGAGTTGCAAAAAAGTTCAATCAAAACCCAACTTCTTAATTTTATATGAAAAATATGTAGCTGTAAGATGTTTGCCCAAGCCAGTGATGCATCTGTATACGAAAGGGAAAATCTGTGGTTATTTTAAGTTAACTTTGGCTACATACTTTTGTTTTGATCAGTGGTTATAAAGGCGACAGTAGTTTATCAATGTGCAAATATCGTGCATCGATAATTAGTAATACACAATTAATACGCTGAGATCGCACAAGTGCAAGTCATGATGATTCACTTCCTACAGACGTATCAAAAATTGTGTATGGCGAGAACATGTTTAAATAGTATACTTCACTTCATTAAAAAAATGAAATGTTAATAAACGTGCAATACTATTTATATATAATACGTTATAGATTCGTAATAAATCTTAACAAGAACACACCCGCGAAATCGCGGGCATTCAGAGCGTATTTGAAAGGATGTAAAGTGTTGTATGTTAGTTTTCTCATTTGAATTGTTTTACATTGTCATTTCGGGGCCTTTTATATCAGACTATGCAGTATCGGCTTTTGCTTATTGTGTAAGGCCGTAAGGCGACCTTTAAATGTTAATTTCGGTGTCATTTTGGTCTCTTGTGGAGAGCTGTCTAATTGACATGTATACCACATCTTCTTTTTTTGTAAAACATTTAGTGACTTGAGAATTTCAGAAAAGGTATCAAAAGTCATAGGAAATTTGGGACAGGATAATTGTTTTTCTAGCCCGGCTCCTCCCTTTTCCAAAAAAAAAATCCTTTTTTTGTTTGTTCTCTATTAAATTTAATGACACATGAATAATTTTAGCGCTAATCTGTATATAATGAACTTTCATTAAAGGGGGGTCGGGACTTGGCGGATTTAGGGGGCCGCCCCGCCCTTTCTGGAAAATAATTGGTTGACTATATAGGGAATCACTGAAGCATGACCGGAGCGGGCCCTCTTAGGCAGTCAACGGGCCCCTGCGTGTGAAAATTTCTGGATCCGCCACTGCGGAGGGGCCCTGATCCCAATATCCCGGGATTAAAAACATGAAATCCTGAGGTTCTGAATTTATTATACAAATTAAATATCTCGACATCCCGAAATTCGAAAAAAGAAATCCCGGATCCCGAAATGGTCAATCCTGAAATTTCGATCTTAAAAACACCCGTTCCAGACGTCCCGAAAGTGTGTTTTCTTTTTACAGTCAACTAGAACACACTCGTGATATCACGTGACTGAATTAAAGTATATAACTATGCGCCAGCCTTATTTTAGTATTAGTATTGTCATCTGATAAAGTCATGCCGATTATAAGATACACAGTTTTTCTCTGCTTTCAAATCTTTCTGTTTGAACCCGTCGAACTGAAACTTATCAATTATTGGTAATATTAATTATTTGGAAAACAAAAGGCCCTGGAATGGAGTATTTTTAATCAACAGCATTGTCCTTTATTAGTTATAAATAAAGTTGAATTCTTTGATTCGCTGTTTTACGTCATGCTCACTAACAAATTGAAAACTGTACCGATACGCCTTATTTTTAGTCCAGATTTTTTAGTATTCGTGTTGTTATCTTAAAAAGTCTTACTGATTAAAATACTACAATAGGTAACAATTTGACAATTTAGTAGTGTCAACCCTGTGATTATGACCCGTGTATATAGCATATTAATCCTGAATACACCGTTTGGTGGTGCGCCCGTCAGATGCGGAACGTACAGATAAGGTAATAGGTAACAGGTTAATTTAACTGGACCCCTGCTGTTATTTCAATCTTATCTACACAAAATTTGTTTGTGTCGAAGTATCAATCAGCGGGTGGCCAGTTAACAGGTTAATATACTATTGGTATCGGTATCGGACTCGACCCGGAACTTCTTAATTATTGGCAATATTAATTACGTGGAAAACAAAAGGGCCTGGAGTGGTGTAATTTTTAATCTACACCTTTGTACAATATTAGTTATATATAAATTAAGTTGAATTCTGTGATTTGTCGTTTTTACGTGATGACGGCTGACAAATTGGACCTCGTAATTTTAGTATTGTAGATTCTCAGTTTAATCATTGATCCACAGCGGTCATTGATTGATTATTCAGACCCTCTCTATTAAATAAACCCTGTGACTGCCGTGGCCATGATAGTAAACTTGAAAATTATATCAGACAGAAAAATACACTTTATTCGTAGTATATGTTTTTCAAAGTAAAAAGAAAAACGCAAACCGGGGTTCTAATTTGACTTAAATTTCGTCCAATGACGGATATAAGACAGAAAATACACTGTATTCGTAGTATTAATGTATGTTCAAAGTATACCGGGCAGAAAAACGCAAACCGGAAGTCTAATCTGACTTAAAATTTCGCCCAATGACGGAAACATATCCGGACGTCTTTTTCTCGTTTTTCACCCAAAATAACTCAATCCGAATAATCATATGAATGGTTGACAAATGCGATTATGCACTGTACCCATAGGACACAGAGGCATGATTAATTTATTGTGAAAAGAAGAGAAGCGACACCCAAAATGAGGTCTTCTCGTTTAATAGTAAAGAAGATAACGTGCAACTTCATTCAATATATATGTAGGTCTCTAAAGTGCGATGGTCTACGCTTAAGGATGTACACCTCTGAGGAGCCAAAAATTTCTATAATTAAACTTTTTTTCTTAACCTGATTTTTTGGTGTATTAGACTGTAACAAAATAGTTGGTGAAGAAAAAATCATAGGGTGGTGCACTTCTTTTATTGCTACGGCCCTTTGAAAATGCCCAATTTTGACGATTTTCCTAATTTTCATCGATTTTTACCTATTTTTGGGCTATTATCATGAAAAAATTCACAGTTCTACAATTAAACTTTTTTCATACTTTCTATAAAGATGAAGTGGACCAATTGGATTAAAGTTTACTTAAAAAAAATCTACAAGGTAGGTGTTTATATAAGAAAGTTTTATCATATTTTGATGCTTTTTGGGGTAAATTAACCATGCTGTCAATTTTGTATTTTTGTGATTTTCTCAGTTTGAAGAACATAATGCATATTATTTCAACTTTTTTGTTATAAATGATTGAAAAAAATACATATCTAAGAAATTTAAATAGACCAAAATGATATGGGATGTACATGATTCTTGTAAAACATTTTTTGTATCCCTAACCCATTTTATCAAAATGTTGGCTAAAAATACTGACTTGATTGGTCATAAAATTTGAAAACTGGATTACTCAAAAACCATTCATTGTAAATACACAATTTTTTCACAGAGTTATGTTTGATTATAATATTTCAAAAATTCATCAATATTTTCCACTTGTATCACATGTTTTCGAAAATGATTCAAGAACGAGATTTCAACGAGACTGAATGAGACTGGAAAGTCAGAAGAATATATCCTTAAGTACGATGGTTTATCACGCAAAAGTGCAACCATAGGCGGATCCAGGGGGCGGGGCTGGGTCCCATCCCCCTTTCAAGGAAAAATTTGGTTAATAATATAGGTAATCACTGAAGCATGACTGGAGCCTCCTCTCCCTCCTCCCCCCCAAAAAAACCGCCTTAATGAAAAGTTCTTCATCCTCCACTGGCAACGGATCAATATGGAAAGTTTCGGATAATTGTAACGTTTAAGAACATGAATGTTAAAAAATAGCCTTTTTGCAAAAGTATGCTATCAAAGGTTAAGGCTTCATGATTTACCGATATGCTTTAGTGAGGATTTCTAAGTTAAAAGACCGACCAAATAATTACTGCTAAAAAGGCATGTAATCCGGTGTAAATTTCGATTTTTTTTTAAGTGCTTCTTTTTCAAAACAGTAAAATTATAGAATAAATTGACGTGTCATTTTATACACATACCAAAGGGAAACTTTGTTCAGAGCACTACGGTTAAACATTGCAGTGCATGTTATAGTTTTGTGGCAAATAAAGCCAAGATTTTGTAAATCTACAAACAAAACACCGGCTTCATTACTTCTCATCTGTTTGTCCATGATGTGCTATGGTTAATTGTCTACAAAAAAATCCTAAACATCCTAAAAAAAATAAGAAAAACAACTCGTGCTTAAATCACTAATCTAGAAGGTGTACTTGAACATGTTGAATAAGTCCATTCTTTTTTATGCTAGTTTTAGGCTTTATCTTCATTCATTCACTTCTTTTATCGGAAATCATTGCTAGCACTGCATCTTTCGTTTATCTTTTAAGCACCAAAATTGTCACTCTTACTATAGGAGTACACCTGGGAACAGTATATCTATTAAAATGTCAATATATATGTTCCTGAGTACACGGAGAAACTTCCAAAGCAGGCTGCGTGTGTATTTTTTTTTATATATAAAATATGCATAGGTTTAGCATTGAAACGTCACAAGGGTACTCGTTTCGTTACTTTTAAAATATTATATTCTGCAGCTAACATGCTACTTAATGGGCAACGCTTTTTTTAATATCTAATTCATCTCCGTATATCTGAGTTGGAGAAGTTTTTTTAGAAAGCTATTATTCGATGCTGTAAACATGTCGTCTCCGAGTTTGTCCTAGTATTTATATTCAAGAAAGCGCTTCCGTCTTTATGTCTGGTTCCTTGTCAGTTTTGCATGCCTCGCTCAACCAACACCAATAGGCCGACAGGTAAAAGTTTGTCCCAAATTTTGCATCCTGATTTAGCGGAAATATTATTTACAGTAATATCCTGAGATGTCTGAGCCACAAACTAAAAAATCCGCCATGACAACACTGGACCAGCTGAAGGAATTAACTGTCATAGTTGCAGACACTGGTGATTTCGAAGGTAAATCATTTTTTACATGACAAAAATAATTCCAAAAATAAGATCTTGTCCATGTTCACGTTGGTATCGCATGTAAATTTATAAATACATGTACAAAGTATGTAACTTTATACACAACATGATCAAGTTAATATGACTAATGTGTCCCAGTTACATATGAAACAGATGCACAGGTTTGTCTGTACACACAGTAAATTTTGAGGTGAAAATACGGCCGAGTACAGACAAATCTGGGCATTAGTAAAAATTTTAATGCATAGCATGCCCTAGATAAATAAATTTCAAATATGTTATAGGTTTTAGAAAAATGAAAATGCCAGGATTTTGCCATGCACTTTTTTCATTCCTCCAGAAGGTGCCAAAATAAACTAAGTTGGGAAACAGGTTTGAGAACTTCCCCACATGTATTTAAATAATTGAAGTGAGCAGTATTAAGATTCATGAAGACCCTATGGCTAAAATGACCTTATTTTCACCTCAAAATTTTCTCTGAGTACAGGCAAACATGTGCATCTGGAAAAGTTTTAAGGCATAGCATGCCCTAGATAAATAGCCTGGGATCCGGCCCAATCTAGCTGCGCGTGACAAGATTAGCCAGGACCCCAGGCTACTAGATAAATAGAATTCAAATGCATTGTATGATTTAGAAAATTTGTTACTTGAGGTTCATCATAAGGAATTGAAATATATGGCCGTGTTTACACCTAAAAAAATATTATGAGTACAGACAAACTGGTACATCCAGGAAAGTTTTAAGGCATGGCAGTAACTAGATATATAAAAGTTATACGAAGTCTACGTTTCAGAAAATTAAAAACTTACCTGGATTTCCATGTCCAGTTTTTTTCAGTCTGCAGAAGATAGCAAAATAAACAAACACCCGAGTTTCATTTGATACGTCCACTCAGTTACACCGTCCACTCAGTTACACCGTTTAAATCACCTATTGTTTACAGGTGTCTATTGTCCATCCATTGTCCATTTAAATCAATACTACTCACAACATTGATTATATGAGGGGAGCTTCTCAATCGTTTTCACTACTTAGTTAATTTTTGCACCTTCTGCAGGAACGAAAAAAACTGGAAGGCAAAATCTCGAAAAGTTTATAATATAAACATAAAATGCATTTAAAATTTATATATCTAGTTCCTGCCATCCCTTAAAACTGTTGCAGGTGCATAGGTTAGTCTGTCAACGTATATTTGTTCCACCTTACAGAAGTTCCAGTGGAAACTTTATTATAAACAATGTCATAATACCTGTACCTGATGGAACAAATATTCTATACTATTTATTCCGTTAGGAACATCTACTGTAACATTTATTCCTGTGGAAGTAATATTCCAGAATATTTTTTCCATTTGGAACTTACATTATGAAGGAACTCAGGGATGATTCCACTATATAGTTTAGGGCCGCTTGGCGGCCCTAAAATCGACCAGCGGCCCCAAAAAAAACCACTTGTGAATGTAAATTCCCAATTCATGAAAATAAAATAAAAATCAGTATTTCCGGAAAAGTTTAGGACTTTATTCGTTATAGGTTGAAAAATATAGGCATAATATAGATGTTTATGAAGTGTCCTATATTTTGACTTTAATGGACGATTTGATTATGTCCATATTGGGTAAACAATTTTAGCAGCCGGATTCAATTGATTAAAATGTTATGGGATTATTTGATTTATTTATTTATGAAATTTACAATTTTCCAAATAATTTTAAAGTTCTCTGGTCAATTGCTTTAAATATCTTATCTATATAAACTTTTGTAATTGTCTTTCTGAATACGACAATGGACCAGTTCAATATGAAATCCATTTTAATCAAGGTAAACTTATAAAGATGACCTGATGAAAAATACCAAATGGATGATTTTTTTTCATTGGTTTATATGGCAAGCCATTTTGCTATTTAATTTAATTTCAAGATATCTTAAACACTTTATAAGATATCTTGTATAGTTTATAAGATATTATATGAAATATCTTATAGATTATATTACAAAATACTCAATAACTCAAAAATAAAATTTTGAATCATCACCAAAAAGTATACAGATCTTTAGATTAATGTAACAAAGAAGTGTGTTAAGTTTTAAGCAATAATCATAAATCGTTTTTCGGACATTTGTATAACATAATACGTCCCGTCAATGGCGTATAAAAAAGAAAGAGAAACCTTTTTTTTCATCAGGGGCCTCGTTTGCCAAGAAGTTCCAAGTAGTTCTTCTACAGTAAACACTAAACAGTCAACACTGAGGGTTTGAGGGCAAACTCCGCCCGTCCTGGGGTTTTTCGACTCCAATATTAATTGATTAGGACTGTCAGTTTTCCTATCAAATGTGTGTGGTTTTCTCCGGGCACTCCAGCTCCCTCTACCAATAATAACTGGGCGCCATGAAATAGCCGAAATGTGGCGCTTAAAGGTGAAGTTAAAACATCAACAATCAATCCATCATTTTTCTTATTTTGAAACTACGATGATTCTACAAAGTGTTTAATTTATCAACTTTTATGTAGCTTCAGGTCAGATGGCGGATTCTATTTTTTTTTTGGGGTGGGGGAAAAGGGGTGGGGGGGGGGGGGGGGGGGGTCGAATAGGTTGTTCATCCTTGAATTGGAGAATGAAACGTTTTTAGTCTCGCTACACTCGTTGATATTTTTTAATTTTATAGAATACATGTCACATCCCTTTCAGAATCCAGGAAACGCCCCTAAAGGTAAGAATAGATTTGAACTGTGCAGTATATCTGAGGTAGTTAATGCACACCTTAGCTGTGTATTATTCAGATTATAGCACAGTAAGAACAAAGAGATTTTACCCATGTCATGTGTTAAGATATCTTATATAATTTTCTTTATAAGATATCTTATATAATTTTCTTTATAAGATATCCCATAAACTATATAAGATATCTTAGAAACTATATAAGATATCTTGTAAATTATAAAAGATATTTATAAGATATCTCATATACTTTATGAGATCTCTAATAAACTTATGAGATATTTTATATAATATATAAGATATCACATATAATATATAAGACATCTTATGTAAATGAAATTATAGAAGATATCTTATATATAAAATGAGATATCTTATATATTACATGAGATATCTTGACATTTGATTAAATAGTAAAACGGCTTGCCATAGATTTATGTTAGCTGGTATATATGTTTATGTACTATATGTAATATGCCTAGGTTACTTCGAAGTAAGGCACCAAAGAAAAAAAAATATAATAGCCTTTCATGATCAAGACCTCATAATTATTTGGACTAGTGCATCATGTGCAATGATATTCATGTAATACAACTTCCCTGGTCTCAATCCAATAACTTTCAAGTAATCTGGTGATCATATCTATGAGCTCAGAATCATATATATCATAATCAGTAGCCCATCCATAATTATTCAAAATGTTACAAATTCTTAAATCAGTGTAAAGGTTAAACTTAATATACATTTTCCGTTTTTATAGGAAAATGATATGATTTCGTCTTAGATTTCATGCATAAAAAAATTCCCAATTGGGATTAAAATTCCCAATTTGATGTTCAAGGGACCCATTTGAAAACACCTGGAATCATCCCTGGAACTTCTATTCCGTGACAGTCTGTACTCAGAGTAAAATTTGGGGTGTAAATACGGCCATATTAGCCAAAAGGTTATGATGAACCTTAACTGGATTTTGCCGTACACTTTTTTCGTCTTTGCAGAAGATGATAAAATTAACAAACAGTTGAGTTTACCTTGATATGGTCCACTCAGGTACACAGTTTAAATTACCAATTATTGTCAGGTATCTATTGTCCTTCTAATGTCCATGTCAATTAAAAATGCTCACTTTAATTTTTACCTGTGGGGAAGTTCTCAAACCTGTTCCCCAACTTAGTTTATTTGGGCACCTTCTGGAGGAGGTGAGCTAAAAAGGAGCACGGCAAAATCCTGGTAAGTTTTTATTTTTCTAAAACATAAAACATAATTGAAATTCATTTATCTGGGGCATGCTATGCCTGAATATTTTTACAGATGCGCAGGTTTGTCTATACTCAGAGTAAATTTGAGGTGAAAGTAGGGCCATTTTAGCCATAGGGTCCACATGAACCTTAATTGACATGGACAATAGATACCTGACAATAATCGGTGATTTAAACTCTGTACCTGAGTGGACCATATCTAGCACATGTCTAAGAAAACTCAACTGTTTGTTAATTTTATCATCTTCTGCAGGGACTAAAAAAATTGCAAGGCAAAATCCAGTTAAGTAATAAATTTTCTAAATCATACAATGCATTTGAACTATATATATATCTAGGGCATGCTATGCATTAAAACTTTTCAAGATGCACAGGTTTGTCTGTACTCAGAGTAAATTTTGATGTAAAATTACGGCCATTTTAGCCAATGGGTCCACATGAACCTTAACATGTCGGACAATAACTCAAATACGGTTTAACCAATTGTCATAAAGCTTTGTTTGTTTATTTATATCTATTGACGTGAGCTCCCATTTCAATTGGCTGATTTTCCAGTTTTTGGACAATAACTCCAAATGGTTCAGTAATGTGCAGGAAACTTTGGTGTATTGTTTATATCTATTTGACATAAACTCCCTTTTGATTTTTTATAAATTTTATCTGTTTACACTTCAGAGTTATTCAATTTTATTCATAAAAAAGGGGGGATTTTTCGGGAGAGATCCGTTTGCGCCAAAAATGCATCCTTTTGCGCCACAACTTTTTTTCTCCAATGCTACGTTTGCGCCACCTATTTTAAAATTACATGGTATCATTTGCGCCAAAAATAAAATATACAATTGCACCAATTAGAAGAAAATTGACTTCCCTCCACCTTTATTCTGACTTGAAACCGGCAGTTTACACGGCAAATGTTTCCTTTTCTGAAACATACTTTCTTCTTACTGTTGCTGCGTAGGTACATCCTAATTTAATGTATGTAGTAGCTTGTAACTTTACTTTATTGTCTAAAAAGACAAACATTGAAGGATGAAATGCATAAAACATGCAGTTCATAATTCCCCATGGGAGGCTTCTGCTCCATTACTAATACGGCTTGCGGTAGATAGAGTTTCAGCCCATACGGATGGCGAGAGCAAAGCAGTGTGTCATCAACGTATGTGGTTAAAACATAATCAGCAAAAGCTTATATTTTCTTCTCTTTTGGGCATATCTTGTATAAAATATTCAGCAAAACAATAAGTTTTCTTCTCTCTCTGTACATGGACTGTCTACTGCATTTCAAGTCATTTCTCTCCAGATGCTTATCTTCATGGTGAAATATCTCGGATCATATGATACTTTTTAAGCCAAAAATAAGAATAAATATTAATCATTAATATTTATGATAGATATGTGTACAGGTAAATTGGCGCAAATAAGTTCCGATTATTGGCGCAAATGATACATTTGAAAACTAAAATTTGGCGCAAATGATACCCCTGAAAAACAGTAATTGGCGCAAAAGGACTACTGCCGATTTTTCAGTGTTCATACAATGCATTGAGCATGAAAAAACTTTGATGACTTGTTTATATCTATTTAGATAACATCCCTTTAGTTTTTCATGAATATCTGATATGACAGTGATAAGTTTTGGTACTTTATTCTTTGAAAAAGCGATGGGCATACCATGTGCTCATGGCTCAGCTTTCATTTATTTAATATCAGCAATGTCAACATTAATTTCATTTTTTTTGTCACTGATCATGCTGATGAAGGTAAAGTTAAAGAACTTCTATAATTATATCAATTTTATATGGCTTCACTTGAGTGTCAAACAAACCACTAATCAACAATGTTTACCTTTGGCTACTGTACATTGTATGAGAAGCCTTGTGAAATTGTGAAAAAGAAATTTCAGGTAAGTGTAACCTTCATGACCTTCCTTGTTTGATCATGTTAAAAAATGTATACAGAGAACGAATTTGTTTGTCATATTTTAATTTTTGATCCAAAGTTATTAATTACTTTTTCCTAGCTATGAAGGAATATAAGCCTACTGATGCTACAACCAACCCTTCTCTGATATCAGCAGCAGCAAATATGCCAGCATACCAACATCTTATTGAAGAGGCTGTTACTTTTGCAAAAAAAAGTGGAGGGTAAAATTAAAGTTAATTAATGTATATTGAGTCAAAATACAGCATTTTAAAGTGAGCCTTAATGTAAAGCTAGAATGCAAAATGGACATGATGAAGACTCATTTCAAAAGAAAAAAATATGTACAATAATAAATATTTTTTCATGTTTTTTATATTTATTTGTTGATGAAATGTACAATCTGGTGTACCAAATTATCGATTATTGTTCTGTTTTTACATGTACATGTACCGGTACATTACATTATAAAAAGTAGAATAAAAAATACTAAACTCTGAGGAAAATTCAAAACGCAGTCCCTATTCAAATTTCAAAGTCAAAAGCTCAAACACATCACACAAATGGATAACAACTGTCATATTCCTGACTTGGTACAGGCATTTTTTATGCAGAAAATGGTTGATTGAACCTGGTTTATAGCTACATTTGTAGCCTAACCTCTCACTTGTATGAAAGTCATGTAAAAGTCCTTATGAAAAGTATAAATAGTAAATTTTGAAATCTAACAAAAAATAAAATAAACTGAAATAAGGAATATAAAAACACAAAAGACATCTGGCTTCACATTTCGTTCTAATAAGAGCAAAGACAAGAAGTAGACACCATATGTTTTTAACCAACAAAAATATGTTGGAATTTTCAATGTCATAAATTTTAATTTTATTTCAACAGGACAATGGAACAGCAGATAGAAGCTGCAATGGATAAGGTATATGTTCTGTTTGGTTTAGAGATCTTGAAAATTGTACCTGGCAGAGTTTCAACAGAGGTCGATGCAAGGTATACATGTATTTACACAAATTGTTGTTCTTTGTAGAAAATATCAATATGTTCTATTTTTTTAACCGTTGATTAAAAGAATAGACTTTATTAATAAAACATTAAGATGCAATCCTAAATGTGCTTTTAAAACAATATTTTTCAATACCCAACAAAAATGAACATGTAAAAATATCAAAATATATTATAGTAAAATGCAAAAGGATTTTCAAAACTATTTGTCTTTGATATATGTAATGAGGAATCAAAGTTCCAATTTTACATATATATTCTTAATATATAGCAAAAAGCTAATTGCAGTTTGTTGGATATTGAATAAGGATTAATGAACCAGATGCTTACCTTGCAAACATTTTAATATATATGTGGAAAAAGAAGTTTATATTGGTTGTAATAACACTTGATAAATGTTGTGCTGTTATGTAGACAGTATGCACATTGGTAAAGTGTGCGACAAAAAACTAATCAATAAATCAGTTGTATGTCAATGTTTAAAGAGTCTGCAGTGTGTGAATACTGTAAGTAATGTTAGAAAATTTAATTTTCCTAAATTTACCATCACCAAGAACACACAGAACCATAAACATAATAAATTGAAATGTCAAGGATGTATAAATACTTGACCAATAGTGTACAGTACATATATGACAGATAGACATGATAGAGACTTTTAGAGTCACGAAAAACCAAATATTCAATGTTTGGCAATTACAAAACATTATTTTGATATATCATTGCTCAACTGGATATATTCCTCATTCAAATTTTCTTCATGTCTTGTTTAATTTGTTTTGTATGTCATGCTTAATATTACTATTTTTAGAATGTCATTTGATAAAGACGGGATGATTGCTAAAGCCAAAAAACTGATAGACATGTATAAAGCTGCTGGTGTAAGCAAAGATAGAATTCTAATCAAATTATCATCAACATGGGAAGGAATAGAGGCAGCAAAGTAGGTATTTTAGTAATTTACCTATGACTGGACAAGAAGTTTGACAGCTTTTTTCATTGTACAGATAAACTGAATGCTTTTATACAATTACAGCTAAGACAGGACTTCACAGCTATTAATGGTGACTGGTTTCTTTGTAAATTTATGCTTAGAGGACACATGACCCTGAAGATGTTCAATTAATTACAAAAATTAATTTACAAAGATATGAAAGATGTATTTGAATTAAAACTTAGTCCATACAGTTTGCATGGAACCAAGTGGCTATTGATTTCTAGTTTAATTGAGTTAAATACAATGATGTTTTTAATCACAACAAATTAAATGTTTAATGTGTTTTTCAGGGTATTAGAAAGCAAGTATGGAATACATGTCAACATGACTTTATTGTTTAACTTTTATCAGGTAAGTAAGAATATCATGAATATGTAAATAGTAAAAACAATTTGAGAAGTATATAAATAAACTCATCTTAGATGCCAGGAATAAATTTAATATTTACACCAGACGTGCATTTCATCTAAAAAGACTCATCAGTGACGCTGGAATGTATGTGAAATGTTATGATTGTTAATGAGAAAGAATATGTAAAATAAAAATATCGACAAAATGCACAAAGAAATATTAAAATATGTTATTACATTCTTGGTTTGTTGATGTATGCGGAATATACAGCAATTAACATTTCATGCAAAATATTAATTTATAAAATTATGGTATGTGCATTTATTAATGCATTTTCCAACAAATGAAAATTTTTCGTGATACACACCTAGTTGTATTAATCGCATTTATAATAAAACTAGCAATAATTTCTGTATAAATTTTACAATATATATAGTTTGCAGTGTCTGTATACTGTTATAATTACGTTAGAAAATTTAAATTGCAATTGAAAATTATTTTGTTAGTGGCATAGGTTTATTTAATATAACAGGATGTCTTATGGCCTAAGAGCCCATCAAACCCTTTTTTAAGCGCAATGAGTCTATTACTTTCCCAATATTAGACCTTGTGTTGAGGAGTCTTATGGGTGTGCCCTTTAAGTACATTTTGTATTAATGCTTATATGAGATTATAGATATAACTTTCATATTAGATTCAGGTTTCAAACAGTCATTTATAGTTTGTATCAAATCCCTGTTTTTAATCGAAAATCTTTGAACAAAAAGGTTAAATTTCAATAGAGGTTATATTTTTGTTACTTATATTTAATCAGGCTGTAGCATGTGCTGAAGCTGGGGCAACACTTATCTCCCCTTTCGTTGGAAGAATTTATGATTGGTTTGTTAAAAATACAGACCAGAAAACATATGAAAGATTAGATGATCCAGGTAGGTGTGAAATATAAAAAAGAAGATGTTGTATGATTGCCAATGAGACAACTATCCACAAAAGATCAAAATGACACAAACAGCCTTCAACAATGAGCAAAGCCCATACCGCATAGTCAGCTATAAAAGGCCCTGATAAGACAATGTAAAACAATTCAAACAAGAAAACTTACGGCCTTATTTATGAAAAAAAAATGAACGAAAAACAAATATGTAACACATAAACAAACGACAACCACTGAATTACAGGCTCCTGACTTGGGTCAGGCACATTCATAAATAATGTGGCGGGGTTAAACATGTTAGCGGGATCCCAACCCTCCCCTAACCTGGGACAGTGGTATAACAGTACAACATCAGAACGAACTATAAAAATCAGTTGAAAAAGGCTTAACTCATCAGATAGACAAAAAATAAAAGTGGAAGTGACAGTACATTTCTTTAATTCTTGGAAGATTCATACTCATTCTAGCCTGTTTATTTTTTTTTTTATTTCTTTTGTTTGCTATTTTCACATTTTTTGAGTGGTGAGAGTAAATATTTCTCCTCACTAGTGAAAAATCTGCACTCAGCAAATAACTGGTTGAAATTTAATTATGACGTTTAATTTTCTTGCTTTCTGCAGAATTTCCCATTGTGACGTCATGAAATAAGACGATCATGTCTGATGATGTTGCATATAAAGAACACAACTTTATGAAAATCTTTGAAAAGGAAAGATACAAATCATAAGAGAAACAGATTCAAACACTATATAAACTTGTGTTTTACGATATTTCTCCACTCTTAACCATGAAGTTTTTATAATTGTTTTAAAAGCTCAGCAAGCCTTTCACTTTACCTTTTAAAATTTAACTGTCTTCAGTGAAGAAATTTTAAAAACTTGTTGCAGTGATCATGAACTGTATATTTCTCTAATTCCTGGCTGATTCATGCTGCTTCTGACTTGTTTATTATTTTCATTTCATCAACCTGTTTGTTTGATCTCAGTTCTTCATTAGTCTAAATTCAATTATGATGTAATTTTATCTGCCTATCCTTTGAATTTCTTATTGTTACACCATGGAAAGAGACAACCCTGTCTTAAGACCTTACATAGAAATAAACAAAAATTGAGAATGGAAATGGGGAATATGTCAGAGACAACAACCCGACCAAATAATAGAAAACAGCTGAAAGCACCTTTAGGTGGTCTTTTTGAAATCATTTGAAAAGAAGGATTTAGTTTGGTTGCATATCATTTGAAAAGTCAATAAAATAGTACTACAATATGGTTATTTTTCATTGAATGTGCATCTATTTTTTTACTTTCAGGTGTGAAAAGTGTGACAAAAATCTACAACTATTACAAGAAATTTGGCTATGATACTGTAGTAATGGGTGCTTCCTTCAGAAATACAGATCAAATACTTGGTCTAGCTGGATGTGATCTCTTAACAATCTCGTAAGTAAAAAGGAGGCATAGCAGGGGCTCATCCAGCCATTTTAAAAAGGGGGGTTTCAACCATATATCCCCATTCATAATCTCTAGTTAAGGTGGTACCAAACACTTTCACTAAAATTAATTTGGCCCATTTAATTTTCATAAAATTTTGTCAAAGTATTAAAACTTTGACTCTCTAACAAAAATATAAAAAATTTAAAAATTTTGAACCAACTGTTTTGTCAGAAAAAATTCACTGGTTATACAAACACCAATTTTGATCATTGAGAAGCTTAATATTCCTTTAACAGCACAACATAATTAAAACGTTTAACTGACTTTACAGAGTTATCTCCCTGTAGTGTTAGGTACCACATTAACATCTTTTCAAAAAGAGGTGAAAAATTGTAAAGGGATATTCAAAATCATAAATCTAAAAACAAACTGAGAATGTTATGGCTAAAAACAAAACAAAAAAACAACTAACAACAGTACAAAAAATACAACATAAAAAAAACAGTAATTGAGCAACATCAACCCTTCAAAAACGTAGGGGTGATCTCAGCATAATCAGATCCTGCTTCAAAGTATATTCTTAAAACAATTGGCTTTCAAAATTTTCATCTGTCCTCAATACTCTCTTTATATAGTTTTAAGTTTAAGACATTTTGACTTTGCAAAATTAAATCCTTTATTTCACTGCAGTAATGGAAGCCTTAAAAAAGAGGAAGAAGATATGAAGGGGGCATTTGAAAAATGATATGTGGAAGGAAAACAGGACAAAAGGCATATCAATGAACATTTAAAAAAACCCTACACAGAAAATAAAAGATAAAAGATTGAATAACACAAACCCTGCCAATGTTTTAGGATATACTAAGCTTAGGGATGACATCAAAAGTTCAATGAAGGATAAAAAACTTAATTCACATAGTTTTTTCACTGACCCCCAAACCCCCTTCTTTACTTAATTTGGGGAAAATTGATTGACCAATAGGGAAATATTTAAAATCGATTTTAGATTAACAAAACTTTCAGCAATGTTGACCCCCCACCCCAAACTATTTGATATAAGTTTTTTATCCTACATCGATCTTTTGATGTCGTCCCTTTTCAGAAATGGTAAACAATCTTTGCTTCACTAGTTACAACTTACATATATTATTATAATGAGTTTTAATGTCATATTATTTTCCAGACCTGGTTTACTGAAGAAACTATCAGAGTCAAATGAGCAGATATCTCCTGTCCTATCAGAAAAATTAGGTGAAATACTTATATTGATTGCATGACATATAAAAAATCAATAATCTTCTTAGAAATATTTTCGTATAGATTTTCAATTACTTATATGACGCTTTCACGCAAATTAATTTATAATATTTTCAAATAGATGTGAAGTAAAAGATATTTGGTGGTTTTTATTTGGCTTTTACGTAAAAATAGAGTATTAGGTGATTTGTATTTGGCTTTATATGAAAATATAAAATCAAGTGGTTTGCATTTGGCTTTTATGTAAAAAATACTAAAAAATGCTCATGAGATCCTTGTACAATTTGTTAGGTTTTGAAACAAACATGTTTTGAATTTCGAAAGCTGTACCTTGAAGGAGCATGAGCGAAAGCATATTAGACACTGATCAATAACAGTCTGTGAAGTAGGATATTTCCTCAAAAAAGGACGTTTTCTGTGGAAAAAAGTCTGTTTCAAAGACAGTTTAGGAATTACAAAACACTACATTTATTAGTCATATCACAAATATTTCCGACTTTGTATGATTTTGGAGGAGTTGCGTCTAAATGAAATCTGACTTTCCTTTAGAAGTATAGATAAGGAGATGTGGCATGAATGCTGATGAGGGAACTATCTTCCAGATATCAAAGGATGTAAATAACTATATTTACAGTAAAGCCTTCAGCAATGAGCAAAATCCTTATATCATATATCAATCTATACATGCTATAAAAGGCATGACACAATCTAAAAAAATTCAAAATGAATATTAAATACAAAGCTTGATTTTATGGTCAAAACTATAAACAAACAAACAAAAATATATAGTAGACAGCAATCAACCAAGCACATTATGTTTATTGTGAATGAATCTGTACACAGTAGTTATATATAAGCTTACTAGTCACACACAATATTCATAATTATTATGAAGAATATCAAATGAAGCAATTAACATCTTCTGCTACTGATCAAGAAGTCTTTGAATAAAACTTATTCAAAAAGGAATTAAAGACTGAGAGTACTGTGAGCAGGTGCTGAATAAAAAAAAAATATATATTGGTTAAGGACGGATTGAATTACATTCAAATTCATAGAAGAGTAAAATAAAAATAAAGACTTCAATTTGTCTTTTCAGAATCTAAAGGACTATGGCCGGGTAATCTCATTGTTCATACACCAAAATGAAAATAATCTTACATCATTGGTTGAATTTCTATTGATAAGCATGTTTTTAACCACTCATTATGTTTTCGTGTAAGCTTTTGAAAATATTACCCAGAATGCATAAGATTCTGAAACAGCGAATTCATTAAACGATCAGAAATCTTAAAAACTGTATATTTTCTTTTGTTTAGCAAATTCTAGTGACTTGGAAGAGGTTACAGTAGACGAAAACAAATTTCGCTGGGAGATGAACGAGGATGCCATGGCAACAGATAAATTAGCCGATGGAATCAGACGATTTGCTGTTGATGCTGTTAAGCTAGAAAATCTATTCAAACAAAAATTACAGTGAAAAAAAGAGAAAATAAATGTACTTTAAAAATGATAATTTAGATCTGTAGATATATATACATAGATATTTGTATGCAAGTTGAAACACTGCCTTCAAATTAAAGTTCAAAAGTTGGCTTTGATCATGTGATATTAAAATAATGCTTTGCTTAGAAAGTAACTATTATAACAGATTTTTTTTAATCATTTAAAGCAAGAATGGTATCTAAATATTATATTAATAAAATTGTGCGATTTAACATCATATATATATATATGATGATAAGATCATAAAATTTATATTAGCTTTCTAATATTTTGATAATTGTGATATATATTTCAATGAAATAATTGTTGATAAGACAACATAATCATTTGTTCTTTAAAAATGTTATTCAATAAAATGAATTTTTCAATTTGTATTCAAGCTATTTCTGCACTTACTAAGTTGCTTATAGTCAGGGTTTTATTTCACACCTTTGTTGGATTGGTGGATGTTTAATATTTATCAAAGCTATGTTAAAAAAAAAGGTTGATACGCAGGGGCTAAATGTTCCAAGTCACCAAAAATTTACTAGTCTTGAGAGAAGACTGCAGAACAACTGCTACATGGTGTCCTCACCAAAAATTCATATACCGTACAGTTGTAGCATCCTGGAAAACGAAATTTTAAAATACCATCTTATTTCTAGAAACTATGACATCACATCCATAACACAATCAATAAGATAATAAATACACATGTAATATAACTACACCAGCATGGAGCTTTGCAGTCTTTCCCCTCATTGTTACTTCCCTCCTGGATTGTGAAAATGTTGGCATTATAATTATTTAACGGGAAGTTTCTCTAACTGGTCACAGTGGTGTCCAAAATCAGCAACCAATTTCAAGGATACAAACTGTCTTATAGCTTCATGATACAAAACCTTAGAAATGATGCAAGTCCCATAGCTCCAATAAAATTGTAAAAAAAAATAGTGGTACATATATTGAGGTCAATAGGCTATTTGCCAATTCCTGTAATTGGCCCTGTAATTAGAGATCCCTTTTTTAGTTGTCGCCCTTATGAGGGACATTGATTTTCATTAACAATAGAGAGCTAGCAGAAAGAGCAAAATTACCTGAGCATAATGTGAGTTATATATAAGATTTTAAAATCTTTTAATTACATTAATTTGTTTTTGTCGAGCCTTCGACTTTAGTCAAAAAAGCGAGACAAAGCGATCCTACATTCCGTCGTCGGCGGCGTCCACAAATATTCACTCTGTGGTTAAAGTTTTTGAAATTTTAATATCTTTCTTAAACTATACTGTATTCCTACCAAACTTGGACAGAAGCTTGTTTATGATCATAAGATAGTATCCAGAAGTAAATTTTGTATAAAAAATGCATTTTTTCCATATTTTACTTGTAAATGGACTTAATTTTTCTGCAAGAAACATTACATTCACTCTGTTGTTAAAGTTTTTAAAATTTTAATAACTTTCTTAAACTATCCTGGGTTTGTACCAAACTTGGACAGAAGCTTGTTTATGATCATTAGATAGTATCCAGAAGTAAATTTTGTAAAAATAAAATTCCATTTTTCCCATATTTTACTTTTAAATGGACTTAATTTTTCTGCGGGGAAACATGACATTCTCTCTGTGGTTAAATTTTTTAAAATTTTAATAACTTTCTTAAACTATCCTGGGTTTGTACCAAACTTGGCCAGAAGCTTATTTATGATCATAAAATAGTATCCACAAGTAAATTTTGTAAAAAAAAAAAAAATCCGTATTTTACTTTTAAATGGACTTAGATTTTCTTCCAGTTAACATTACATACCTGTAAAGTCTGCAGTTAAAGTTTTTAAAACATTTTTTAGATTCATAAGCTATGCTGGATTTTTACCAAACTTGGTCAGAAGCTTCTTACAATCAAAAGATTGTATCAAGAGGAATATTTTTATTGATTTTTTTCCTCATTTTTGTTGAGCCTGTGATTTACAGCAAAAGTAGGCGAGACACTGGGTTCTGCGGAACCCTTACCAATTTTTTAGCTAAATACTTTAAAGACTTAAGAAATTGTTTATCCTGAAAAATTAGTTAAACCGTAGTAACATATCATGCTTTGCATTGGCAAATGCCAATTTGTCTGGATTGGAACCAGTCTACGATTGACAAAGCGAAGTAACTTGTTTAAAAAAGTGTGTAATAACAGGATCAAATTGGCAAATGGACTTACACATGATGCCAAAAAATCTTATTTATGTAAGCTGCTGACATAATTTATGGTCTTTAAGGATTCAAACTATACTACGAAAGGTAAAATAATTATGGTCAGAAACAATCCTTCTATAACACAAGAGAATTGGTCACAAGGTGCCATTATTTAACAATAGTCCAGAATTGGACACCATCTTAAAACATTAAAATTTGTCAAACTAATAATGATAAAGCATGATCAACTATTCATACCAAATATTAAAGCTCTTGGTAAAACAAACTGACACTGCTACCAATGGCCAAAGTGATCAAGGTCACAGGACTCTGGCTTGTCTTCATTGATCAGGTCACAGTGATCAAGGTCACATAACTCTGGCTTGTCTTCATTGATCAGGTCAAAGTGATCAAGGTCACATAACTCTGGCTTGTCTTCATTGATCAGGTTAAAGTGATCAAGGTCACATAACTCTAGCTTGTCTTCATTGATCAGGTCAAAGTGATCAAGGTCACATAACTCTGGCTTGTCTTCATTGATCAGGTCAAAGTGATCAAGGTCACATAACTCTGGCTTGTCTCCATTGATCAGGTCAAAGTGATCAAGGTCACATAACTGGCTTGTCTTCATTGATCAGGTCAAAGTGATCAAGGTCACATAACTCTGGCTTGTCTTCATTGATCAGGTCAAAGTGATCAAGGTCACATAACTCTGACTTGTCTTCATTGATCAGGTCAAAGTGATCAAGGTCACATAACTCTGGCTTGTCTTCATTGATCAGGTCAAAGTGATCAAAGTCACATAACTCTGGCTTGTCTTCATTGAGCAGGTCAAAGTGCAGGTAAAGTATAGTTAATCACAAATGATAACAGCAAGTATGACAGATTTCAGGCACTATGTTTCATACGTGAAGTGTAAAATGGTTGGATGATAGACAGAGGAAGACGATGTTTGTCATATGGCAAATTGTAGCAGATGAGGGGGGACAATAAAGGTAAGGTTTTCCACAAAAACTAGACATAATTATAGTAGAAGTTTATAATGCTCCTTTGAAAGTTTCACATGGTCTCAATTTATAGAGACCATAAAATATAAAAACTTAGGAAAGTCAAACACTATATATAACGTCTTCACTTTTGATAGCACTAGACATCTAACAGTGTTAAACTACAATTTCAAGAGATCTCAACATTCCTCTTTGTCAGAAATAATTGAAAGAGTACTAAGATATATGAGCTCAGTAGAAATTGTGTTTGAGTTTTCGCCCTATATAGTGTAAGGAAGAAAATTCAAAATGGCCTTAATACCATAGCAAACTTGCTACCAGGGTATTCTGTTGGTAGCAAGTAAATAATTCTGTGACCTCAATTTTTCATATATCAGTGGCCAACCTCGAGGTCTCCCCATTCTTGGCTTTTTTGGCTGTTCTATGCATCTGAATGGGTACATATAGATGGACCCCCTTTTTTTTACAATTGCTGGATCTGCCCTTATATAATTTCTCACAGCACATCATAAAGGTCTTCCATGTTAAATCAATCCTTAGTAATTCTATCAAATATTGTGAAAAACAATGAGGGGGGAAACCTCTGGTTAATTTTTATAATGTTTAAAAATAAAAAATGAAATAACATAAGCCACATATTTATTATGTTAAAAACTTATGTTTTTGTGTAAGGTTTTGAATAAAGACCCCCCCCCCCCAACCACCACCATTTTTTTTCTCTTTCTCCTGGTCTACCTTAGTGTATTCCAAACTCTGTTGTTCATTTAAAAGTTTTTATAATGTAAATAAACAAATATTCAAAAATAACATAAACACAAGTCATATTTTGGGTGTTTTTGTCACATTGTACATAATGTTTTACACGAAGAGACCCCCCCCCCCCCCAAAAAAAAATCCCCCCCCCCCCAAAAAAAAAAAATAATAAAAAAAATGTTCATTTTGAACAGCCATTAAAAAAGAAACAAACAAAATCTCAATGTCGAAGTTGGCGTCAATTGGAAAAATTGATAAAAAAAAAAACAAAAAAAAACCAGGTAAAGGTTGGTCGGTAACAGTAGTACTTAATTTGTTTGTTACTAAGGTTGAACTTCCGTAAACTTAAATTGAATTGTGGGAAATTCCAGTAAATATTTTCTTGGAGACACCGGAGTAAGGTGAAAATTGTTTCTTAGGTAAATCATCCTATTTCTAACAGTTTGATACGTTGTAGCTTTTCAATTTTACAACCGCGTCTTCATTTCTTGAAACTTTTACATTCTATGAAAGCTTTACTTTTACCTTAACTTCAAAATATACAATGCAAGTTTATAAAATTATTCACAGACTGACACTGACCAGCTGACAGAGCCTCGGACATAATTTGAGGCATGTATCTAATTTAACAATGTTTACGTTGAATAATGCTACAAATCCAATGAAACCCCAGGGAAGATATCGTCAAATTATCTCTCTTCAAGGCTTCAAAGCAAACATAACATACTCTGAAAACCCTTTGGCCTATAGTAGCTGTCAGCTGAAATTCGTAGTGGTCATCTCAAAACTTGAGGATTTTTGTGGGATTGTAAGAAAAAGGGGAGGGTTTTCAAACACTAATAATTATTTATTTACTTATATGTGTATATTTTTTTTCACTTGTAGTACCCCTGACTATGTATTTACAATTATATTTGAAGAAAGTGAAACATTTTATTTCAATGATAATAACATTTTATTTTTTTTTGTATTCTATTTTCAATTAAGTTGGTCTAGTTGGTAAAACAGTTGGTTAAAAAGTGGGTTGATTCGGTGTTAGGAGATTTGTCCTGCTTCCGCTGGTACAGTGGGTCCCACTGCCCCAGCTTGTCTGGCAAAACAGCAGATGGACATCAGAGCTATTTGTGACTAGTTTCACCATGCAACAGTTAGGCATAAGGAAGTTATTTCAGTTTTGATTCTTTCATGTCTTTAGGGAAAATAAAACAACACAATGATAAAAAAGTTCAAGACTAAAAATCAATTTCTTTAACCAACATTATCCTAGTTTTGGCCAATTCTGGGTACTCAGTCTCAGTCACAATATATATGAACCTAAAACACAATAAACGTATTTACACTTTTGGTATTTAGCTGAATTTTGTCTCCAAATGACCTTAGATCGCCTCCAAATAACCCGATGACGTCAAACAACAATCACCTTTTTATAGTGACGTCAAATGTTTTGAATTGTTATGTCAAAGTTTACGGGAACCTGTGTGATTTTACGTAATGGCGGACAAATTTGCATACAAGTGTAAATACGTCTATTGTTGACACCACAAAAATATGCTCTCCATAAATACATGCCCTAGTTTCTATTATAAAAGTATAAGTACCCAAATTTATATACAAAAATTTCCTATTTCACAAAAAAATTACAGACAACATTGGTTTCAACTCCTGCAAATACATGTACATCAAGCTCAAAGAGAAAGAAGAATCAGCATGCCTGGTCGACAGTCAACTTTGCATAAAAAGTTGCATAACTTATAAGTTTAGAATTAAAAGTTAGAATGCAGCATTTAAATTATGTCAGAACAAAAGAACTTGTAAATTTATTGGGGTGTAAATTTTGTAAAACATGTTTACTGAACATGCTGAAGTAAATTTTGTATGACCATGATGACACAGAAACTCTACATTTTAAACATGTGAACACAGTCAACGCTTTTATAGCCCTATAATAAAATATTAAAAGAAGCATTCAATACTAGCTTATAATTACATTTTTTTATGAAAATCATGAAAATACCAACTTTTATCATTTTTTTTTTCTTCTGTGCACTTTAATTTATTGTGAAAGCAAAAGTCACATCAATGAAATTTGATTTCAGAATGACACGATATTCATGATATTTCTGTTCGTCAATAAATGATAACATATTACAGATAAGATAAGATAAGATATTTTATTTTCCAATTATGGGCCCCAAAGGGCATAAACATTACAACATCAATAATTTTTTCATAATACAATACAAACAATGAGATAAAAAAAAAAAAAAAAAGTTAAACGAGAACTATTTAAGTTCTTAAAGAATACGTAGATAAAGAATCTATAGTATGTTTTTTTTTTTAATACTAATGCATTTTATTGCAAGTGTGGTTGATATAGATAACAAACAAGCAGCCCAAAAAGAAAAAAAGAAAAATAGATATCCACATATGTATAGTACACAAAAAGTTGGATCAATTAAATATATAATAATTAGCCAAAAAGAAAGTAGAAATTAAACATGTCCATGACTCATCCTGTGTCAGCAGCAAATAGGAAAGCATTATGGTTTCCTAAAGGCAGCTGACACTACATGCAAAATGACACATGCATGAAAGGTAATTATTACATTTAATATGATTCGAAAAGCAAGTGAGTTTACAATGTTTGTATGAGTGTCATCACAATTTTAAGACTATTATATTTTTTTTTTTAATTTTCAGTATAGATGAACCGAATGAGTATGATGGAGCAAACAAATTTAGCGGGAGAAGATGAGGATGAGATGTATTCAGGATTCAATGATTATAATGCCACTTTAGATACAGATGTAAGTTTTTTTCCATACTTATTTTATAGCAGGGTTGAGGTCAATATTGTAGCAGCTACGTAATGCTATGTAGATTTTGACTATTGAACGTGTAGCTATAGACTAAGATGTTATATAGATATTGATAGCAGCTACGTAGCTGCTACGATAATGAACTCAACCCTGTTCACTATAGTTTAATTGGCTTTAGTTGTACTTAATACATGCGTATATGATATAGGAAAAAGCTTATATAAAATTGAGAATGGAAATGGGAAAGGTGTCTAAGAGGCAACAACCAGACCAAAGAGTTAAAAACAGCTGAAGGCCACCAATGGGACTTCAAAACCATGAGATAATTTCGCACCTGAGCGAACTTCAGCTGTCCCTTAAACAAAAAATGTGTACCATGTGTACTAAAAATGTACTTCAGTGAAAATTGACGTCATACTAAACTCCAAAACATACAAATGAACTAAAATTAAAAAAAACATACATGTACATAACTTTTTAATTTTTTTTATTAAATCATTAAACCCTCATGTGGTTCATTGATCAGTTCAAATGATTTGTAGCAAGAATACTGAGATTACACATGAGAGCAATCTGAATTATTGCTATCCTAGTACTTTGTTGGTATAAAATAAAATACATATGTAATGTCATTTCTAGATTCAACTTACTTTTTAGAAATGTATTTTAGGAAAAGATGTTCTTCAGAGTTCACGAAAAGTGGTGGTCCTCAGGATTTTTCCACCAAAATTTGGCATAGGACTGACACAATTTTAGAATTTTTCAATAAAATAAATAGTGAGGACCTGCAGATTTTCTTCAATGACCACGAGGGAAAAAAAGATTTCACAAAACTCTGGTTCTTTGTCCTTATACAATGTTAGTCTTTTTACAGTGAAATTGTAACATACAGTGATTATTGTGATTTATATAATGCATGTGTACTCTTTTACATATGTATTTTTGATGCTTTTACATAGGATCTACAGCATGATGAGAGTTTTCAGAAAGCTGTAATGAGAACAAGTCATGGTAGAAGACCACCTCCAGTAAGTATAGAACCATGTATATTTTTTTTATGATACATTTAAAAAAGAAGTGGTATATATAATTGCCAATGAGACACCTCATGTGTTGTCAGTTCTTTTGCATTGTACCACCTGTAAATACATGAAAAACTGTAAGATTATTTTGTCCTTTCACTGAAAATTGTATATATGATTTCTGCAATATCTGCAGTCATAAATAGTCATATAAGCAATCTGATGATATTTATTTAAAGATACAATTTGTGTTGCTCTGTTTATTTCTTGTGAACTTGGGAAAAAAAAATAATGTAAAAAATACCCCAGCCTATATCAGACAATATATTTCAAATTTAGAAGATTTTCGGTATTATATATCTGCATTTATGGTTATTATGCCCAGCCTACGATAGTAGAGGGGCATTATGTTTTCTGGTCTGTGGGTTCGTCCGTCTGTTTGATGAAGTTGAAGTCCAATCAACTTGAAACCTAGTACACATGATCCTTATGATATGATCTTTCTAATTTTAATTTCAAATTTTACCCCACTTGCACAGTCCACTGAACATAGAAAATGATAGTGAAAGTGGGGCATCCGTCCCAGACACATTCTTATTAACTTTTTTTTGTGTTATACAGAGTTATTCATATTAGTTTACCAGTAAAATGAGTAAATCTGTATCTTACAGGGTGAAAGGAAATTCTTTTAGTTTAACTTAAGCATTAATACATGTTTGTTATATACATATAATGTACTTTCCATTTTAGACTGGAAAGATTCCCGGAACAGCTGCCAAGGGGCGAGGAGCCATGCCATCTTCAATGGGACGTTTGACAACTGGCCAAGCTGGAGGTGAAATGGCTAGACCAATGACAGCTGTGAGAGCTGCAGGTTATACCTCTTTTGGAAACCGAGGTATGTGTTATTTAATGTGGTATATAACACTACTGGGAGATAACTCTGTAAAAATTAGCTTTGCGTTTACATCACGATCTATTGTAAGGGAAATATTATGTTCTCAATGATCAAAAATAGTGTTTTTAAGCTGCTATATATGTAATGAAAATTTTCCAATAAAGTGTGTTGTTTAAAAATTTTGGGATTTTTTAAAGGCAGTGCTTTAAGGCCTGACTTTTAAGTCATGAGGTTCATCTTTTCATACGCAATCTATGCAGGGGGTCTTTTGGCCAGAAATAGATCCGGAAATGTTCAAATTTCTCCTCTTCTTTTTATAGTATGATATTGTTTTTGTTTCTTTCATTTACATTGGGGACTAAAGAAACGATCAGTGTGTATTGTTCGTTTTATAGAACTTGTTATTAGTGTGTATTTTGCATTATAAGCAGTCAACCTGACTACAAACTATCATTATGTATATTCCGTGTGGAAAGAGGTCGGGTCAATTTCGAGTGTTATCTGACATCTAAAGATTCTTTAATTAGTTCAGACGTTGATATAACAATGAAAGTCGACTGAACATGATTAATATTGCATCTTCTATAATTCAAAGCAGAATTCGGTTTATGAACGAGAAACCGTAAAGCGTTTTCAATTTCGGTATTATTTATGTATGTTGTCTACGTATTATCCTGGTTCCCGGTACTACGTTCCGGGTATTAGCTATTTGATATATGTGATGTGTAACATTACGATCGGGTACCAGCCAATCTACGTGTGTATGTGTACATGATTTCCCGCCAAAGTGACCGAATTACAGCTATGAAAAATAGTTCATAAACGTTCCGTATAATGATATGCAAATTCATAATTAATCGTTACTTTTTTTATCTTTGTATAATAAATATAACAAAATGGATTCCACAAAATTGAAAATAGCATTATTTTACGAGGATTTCTCATATTTTTCTCACTTCCGGGCGCAGTAATACGTATGTTTTGAAGAAGCTCGAAGAATTTGACAATCTGAATTGAGAAGGAAACGGATAGATATACGTCCTTGCTATCAGGTAAAACAATTTAAATGTACTGAACAAACACATTTACTTCACACAAATAGTACAGACTTAAGCTTTTTATTGTCTTATACACGACTGTAGTCTAGTGTTTAAACGACGGCGGTGACCTACAAGGTACGGGTCATACTGGGTCAAGTCTAAATATGTAAACATATCCCTGTGCTATTAGGTAGAAAGCATCGTAATGCAATATCTACAATTTTTCCTCCTTTATACATCGTTTAACCAGATATATTTCTCCTTTATACATCGTTTAACCAGATATATTTCTCTTTCAAACACGGGTTGTATGTACGTATCTTTTCTGGTGTTTTCTTGTCCTTATTAAAGTTCATTTGTTAATGTTTAAATATTTTTGAAAGACTGAACACATGAGTGAATGTATGCAACAATTATATATACTGAAGACTTGGGCTGTACAATGATAGTGTACGTATATCATACTGATAATTATTCTAGCAGTAATTATGTTAATTTAGGATGTAATGACAGGAATTCATGAGCTATGCCTCAGGCTTTCTGAAAAAATATCAATGACAATGTAAACAGGAACAAAACATTGACACGAATGATGCTCTCTTCTATGTTATAGTTATTTAGGTATGTGTATTGCACAAGTTTCAAAAAAACTTCAGTTATAAAACTTTTTTTCAGGGCACAAACCCACTTTAAAGAGACTTGTCTACTGCCATACCCATCCTATTTTCATGCACCATTTGCAAGCAAGAGACTGAATGGTTTTCAAAATTAAAAATCAGGACGGTGTCCAATTAAAACAAAAGAACTAAACTGGATGAATATTGTAGGAGAAATCTAGAGGAAAGTTTTGATTTGTGAAATTGGTTTTCCTGAAAAGTCATTCATCCTAGCCTGCAGAAAGGAACTATAACTGTCCACCACCAACTGACAAGCTAATGTTGAGCTTCACATATTGAATTACTCAAATACCATCAATGTCTTTGTTTTCAGCACAGATTTCACAAGTTATGACACAGCTGTGCTTTTTTATACCTGTTAAAAAGTTGTACATGTATACTAAATTTTATTTTTTTATCAATAAATGTATATTGTGTCATTTAAAAACTTGTATTTTGCCAAAAGATGCATACTAGTGAATGAAAGTGGTGCAGTTCATTTTGCTTTGGTATATAGAATTGAATTACAATTGTTCATGTTATTGGAATGCTTATAAAAATAAGGAGATGTGGTACAATGTATATGATATTTAGTGAGTTTATCAAGCAAAAGTGAATAAGAAATAGGTATAAGCAGTTACAGGTACTACTGTACAATCTCAAACAATGAGAAAAACTCATACCGTAAAGAGAATTTCATATTTACAAGTAAGTTTTGTTTTTGCGTTGAATAATTTTCCTCTATTGTTTTAATTGCAAATACGGGAAGTGGTTAAAATGCTAATGAGACAGCTGTTATGGCCACAGAGCCTTAATTGAAAACTTCTTTTTCATTCATACCGGTAGATTTTGCCTGGAGTTTTACGTGAAAGATGGTTCATATAGTCATACAAAACCTTCAAGGGGGCCTTCAAATGGAAGCAGGACAAGTCGCCCCACTTTTTAAAAAACGCCACAAACTGATTTATCAAATCGCCCCACATGTGAAATTGGTTAAATCATGTTTAATATTACTCCTGCCAACTCGCCCTACTTATAAAAAAACGGTAATATTTAGATTAATATATATAAAAACTCGCACCACTTTAATGAAAACTAATCTACACAGAATACAAACAAACCGAAAATTAATTTAATTACTATTATTGATATATATACTGAAATTATAATTCTAAAAAAAAAACCTGATTGTTGAAGAATAACTGTAAGTTTTGAAGCTTAGTTATTTGCATAACAATTGAAAAGAAACCTGTTAAATGTATCATAATGCAATATAAGGAATTGAACTTATAATCAATGGGATAACATCTTTTTCCATAAGTGGGGCGAGTTGGCATTACTAAATTCATCCTGGTTAATAATATATTTATCTAGATTTCACCGATTTCCATTAGGTGGGACCAGTTGGCAGGAGTAATATTAACGGGATTTAACACAGTTCACAAGTGGGGCGATTTGGTAATCCAGGTTTGGGCAGTTTTTTTGTCGAGCCTGCGACTTTTGTCGCAGAAAGCTCGACATAGGGATAGTGATCCAGGGGCGGCGATGTTAGCTCAGTTCTTAAAAGCTTTATATTTTAGAAGGTGGGAGACCTGGATGCTTCATACTTTGTATATGGTTGCCTCATGTTACGAAGTTTCCATCAGTCACATGTCCAATGTCCTTGACCTCATTTTTATGGTTCAGTGACTACTTGAAAAAAAAGTTAATTTTTTTTGTTATGTTAAATTCTCTCTTATTATAAGTAATAGGATAACTATATTTGGTATGTGCGTACCTTGCAAGGTCCTCTTGCCCGTCAGATAGTTTTCACTTGACCTCGACCTCATTTCATGGATCAGCGAACAAGGTTAAGTTTTGGTGGTCAAGTCCATATCTGAGATACTATAAGCAATAGGTCTAGTATATTCCGTGTATGGAAGCACTGTAAGGTGTACATGTCCAACTGGCAGGTGTCATCTGACCTTGACCTCATTTTCATGGTTTAGTGGTTATAGGTAAGTTTTGTGTTTTGGTCTGTTTTTCTTATACTGTTTGCAATAGGTCTTCTATATTTTGTGTATGGAATGGTTGGAAGGTGTACAGGTCTACCTGGCAGGTGTCATATGACCTTGACCTCATTTTCATGGTTCAGTGGTCAAAGTTAAGTTTTTGAGTTTTGGCCTTTTTTTCTAATACTAAATGCAATAGGTCAACTATATTTGGTGTATGGAAATATTTCATGATCTACATGTCAGTCGCGCAGGTTTTATTTGACCTTGATCTCATTTTTTACGGTTCATTGTTCAGTGTTAAGCTTTTGTGTTTTGGTCTGTTTTTCTTAAACTATAAGCAATAAGTCAATTTTATTTGTTGTATGGAAGAATTGTTAGCTGTACATGCCTACCTGGCATGGTTTATCTGACCTTGACCTCATTTTCATGGTTCAAAGGTCAATTTTTAGTTTTCTTGGTTTATGTTAAGATTATGTGACAGTTGTAATAAAGCTTTATTATTAGGACTATCAATGATTAGTAAAGAAGGTGATACATTTCAGTGTGTGCACTCTTGTTTTTAAAGTGGGGCGAGTTAGTGAAAATGTTGGGCGATTTGTCATGGATTCCCTTCAAATATATTCTAATGTGGTTTTTGGCTTCTTTGTGCATTAACAAGCTCATAGCCATTGTTGAATTAATTGTTTTCTTTAAAATAGTCGACAAAATTGCTCTTACAAAATTTCCATTTGGGAGCCTTGAGCTCGATGGGGGAAATACTCTGCAAATACTGACAGTTGGCAGGTATGGTCATCAAAAAAGTTGACATGTTACTATGTACATTTACCATTATGTTACTTGATGTTCTTGCTATACACACAGTACAGAGACTAGTCAATCTTTGTGAACTATTTTTTATGGGAGTCATAGAATATGCGTATACAATCAATAATTAAAAATAGTCTATTTATATTGAAAAGGAAAAGTTCTGATATATATGTCTAAAGAAGAGGGACGAAAGACACCAAAGGGACAGTCAAACTCATAAATTTAAAGCAAACTGATAAGGCCATGGCTAAAAATGTATTTCATGGGAGGCACAGAAAATATACTGTAAACAGTAGACTATAGATATAGGTGAATTAGGTACAAAAGAACTCTAAATCTTAAATTCTACAAACCACCTCTGTTCTATGGAAGATAATGATATAACTGGACTAGAAATACACACAACCTGTAATTAACTGCCTTTACAGCCCTTTCGTGCTTTGATTTTTTATCTTTATCAAAGGGTCAAATGAAATATTTTGTCCAAATTGTATGAAAATTAAACGAGCAAAATTTATTTTAGTCAAGGTGTTTGGTACCATCTTAAACTAATAAAGACTTAACAAGACTGCAATTTTATTTGTCTGATGATAAGGTTACATAAGAAAAACCACTATTTAAGAAAAAGAGCTTGTAGTTATATTGGGTTAACAGTTCAAGGTTACAAAACATTGATCATAAAGTCTCAATACATATCAGCATTCTTCTTATATTGACAATTTTGACTTACAGTTTGAACCAGGAGTTATATTACATTTAAACAGGAAACATGCAGCACCCAAAGTGCATTTATCAGGACAAAAGCACTTTAAGATTGAAGAATTACACAAATACATTTTTTTTCCTTTTTTTCAACTGTGAATTTTGATGTAGTGATTATTTTATGTTTTATGTACATTTTTTTGTTATTTTCTAGGTGCAGGTTTTGACCCTTTAAATCAGTCTGGACCAGCTCCACCACTTGAGCCAAAGCCAGAGGATACGTAGGTTTTCTTAGTAGGATTCTCTTAAATATTTTACAGTCTGTAACACTAATTTGTACTGTATAGAAATGAAATAGGAGATGCAAAAGTACATCACATTAACAAGATTTTTACAAAGTTTCACAAAATTCTGTTTAGGTTTCAAGAACATATAATTACAGATATATCTGCACACTGTAGTATACATTTGTATCTGCTTCCCACATTAATAGAATTTAATTACTTTCTTAGAATCTATAATGACCTATGATTTGTCACATTGGCAATCATACCACATAATCATTTTTTTATATATATATATATATATATAATGCCATTGTTCACCGGTTGTTTTGGTTTTGTGATTTGAATTATTTTTGGGTTTCCCATTGATGTGATGATGCCATTTTATGAGGAGAAATGTCCCCCTGTCAGAATCTATATGATTGGGGGTCAAGTAATTATTCCTATACCAGTCTGAAAAAAATGTTACACCATTGGTTGGATGATCATTGTGTAGAACATTGTCAACAATTTAGTATATGATTTTGTAAATTATTGTCAACCAACCAGAATTTGAAATTATAAATCATTACTTATACAGAAATGCATCAATCACTACATTATTATGTTTTTATCTATTTATAATTTGTTTCAATAGGCCAGAAGAGAAAATAAAACAACTTGAGAAGAAAGTAAATGAGCTAATAGAAGAAAGCTGCTTTGCAAACAGTACTGGTGATCTTAGTCTGGTAATTTATATATTTGGAATAATTTGTTAAAGATTTTGTTTGTGTCTGTTATGAATATGAGACAGCTGACCAACAAAAAATATGGAAGAAAAAAAGGCAATTTTAAACAGAAATATCATGTTCTTTAGGGATATTTGCGAAAAATACCAGTCGAGAAAATGTTAAATTTCACCAGCCGTAAGGCGAGGGAAATTTATTCTCACAACTGGTATTTTTCGCAAATACCCTCAAGAACATGATATATCTGTTTAATTACACCGTGTGTTAATGTTCAAAAATGCATTGATCATCCTGACGTTACAAGCGTCTAGTCGGATAGAGTATTTTTTGGCAAATACGATGGCAGAGAGGGAAAAAAAGACATATCCTTTGGGCAAAAAACCCAGCGGCATTAAAAAATAAACAATATTCATTTGATAACAGTGAATTGGTGAAAAATACACTGGCTATCAACCAATCAAAACCCAGGATTTTTACATAAGGTGTAATTAATATATATATCACTTTCTAAAACAATGGATTTCTAGACAATTATATATATGTGTGTTGTGATAGTAATCATTTGTTACAAGAAGATAAAAACTTACCACTCAAGCACAGATTTAATGGTAGAATAAGTATATTTATTGATATCTTGAACATGTTGAAGATTTCTTTTCATATTTCACCCAAAGACAAATATTTAAAATTGCATGCCCAAGGGTAAAATAGCCTTTAAAAATTAAATAGTTGCATGTTTTATTTCTCAACAAAAATTTAACAGTGAAAGCAATTATATTAGTCAGGTCAATGGATATAATCTGGATCATGTTTTAATGATATTGTTTACTTTTTAGGCATTGGAGAAAGCTAAAGAAGCTGGTAGAAAAGAGAGAGTATTGGTAAGACAGAGAGAGCAACAGTCCATGGGAGACTCGATTAATCTGGATCTTACTTATTCGGTTAGTATTTTGTTAAGTTATTAAAAAGATTGAAGGAATATTCAATCATTTAGACTGCCAAGTTGGAGCAAGATCAAAGTTAATTGGAAGTGTTAGCTATGTAATAAAAAAAAAAGTCATAAGGGTCCTGCTGAACCCAGTGTATCGGCTACTTTAGTTGCAGGCTCAACAAAAATGGAAAAAAATTACTAAAAATTTTCCTCTGGATACTATCTTTTGATTGCAAGAACTTTCTATCCAAGTATGGTAAAAATCCAGGATGGTTTAGGAATCTAATAAATGTTTTAAAATTTTTTAAATGCAGACTGAATGTCATGTTAAATGGAAAAAAACTAAGTCCATTTATAAGTAAAATTCTAAGTAAACCAACTAGTTGAAGCTAAGAACCAAGAGATAATGTTGTATTTTCTCATTATGTGATTGCTCATTTTTATATCCCTTTCTGGCTTTCATTAAGGTGTTACACTATTTTAGAAATTATAAACATTTTTCCTTTCTTTTATAGGTTCTTTTTAACTTGGCCAACCAGTATGCAGCTAATGAAATGTATAATGAAGCTCTGAATACTTACAATGTTATAGTGAAGAATAAAATGTTTTCAAATGCAGGTAAGTTAGCAGAAAGTATGCAAAGTTTTCTTCAAAAGTCAGTGGATACAAATTAAAATAAAAAAAACATGATTAATAGAATTTTCTTATCAACTGTTTTGTTCTTCCAAAGTATTAAATATGAAAATTGACATGAAGTGATTTCTTTTGTAAGAATCAATTTCTTAAGTTTCTGAAGCAATCTTAATTGTCTTTATACAGAGGATTTTTACCAAAAAGGCTCATTTAATTGAGTTTGTATATTCATACTTGTTTTAAGTTTAATAACATTATAACAATTTACGATTTGTGCAGACCTGCCAACTATCCCGATTTTCGCGGTATCATCCCGATTTTTATCCCTCAACCCGAATCCCGATATCGGGATCGTAAAATCAGTCAAAATCCCGATTTTCAACAAATATACCCGAAAAAATTATTGTTTACCGATTTTGAAGTTTTTCTGATTAATTTTAAAAAATCCACAATTTTACCTGGGGACATATTATGACAAGTTAATGACCCTACCCTAATCAACAGTCACAACAGGTGTCATAATTAGTGGTTGTAGGTAATCAGATTACCTAATGGGTCGTAACAGTCCTCAAAATTAATTTATTTTGTATACACAAATTTGGTCAAACAGCCTTTCAATTTTAATCAATTTATCATACAAGCACAATTTGCAACATTTGCCGTAGTTCCACAACAAAATCATAATTAATTGAAAGATGAGAACTGTAATGAACTCTCAAGAAAACATCGTTTATCTTGAAATCCGTTTAATTTTTGAAACCAGACGTCGTGTGTCTGTTGATTTCAAATCAACGCCATGTTGTATTCACTTCTACTGTGTTACGGTATAAGCCTCCGCCGGTAAGAGCACCTCTGAATACAAAGAAAGATAACTCAAATTTTATCCATTTTATCATTGATACTGATAAGACCATAAGTAAGACTAAATCAAAATCTGTCTTCATCCTTCTAACTTTAGGACATGTAGTTTAAGGTCTTTTGAGTCAAGGTTTATAGATAAGAAGGTTTTTGGAGGGGGAAAAGGGGGGGGTCTCTACTTTGAATCCTTTATTTTTAATGCCATTTTTCTCTATTCTTCAGTTATTTTGTCAATTTTATAATTTAATAGTTCAAGAATCATGCAAATAAAAGAAATCAAGACCTGCAAGCTCATCATTAGTATACAGAAAGAAAAAAGAAGAGGACTTAGACTATTTTACTAATATTTTAGGAGTAAAAAAAATGTACACAGAAAAGTCGCTAAAATTGTAACCCTTAAAAATCTGGTCGCACGCTAAATCCCCCATGGAGATTTTCAAAAGTTGGCAGGTCTGTTTGTGTTTAAATTTAGGAGATCAGATTTATTATAATGGCTATCAAAATATTTACTTTATTTAGAAAAAGAAGATTTGAATTAAAGTGTGTTCATTTGTTAAGTTATACACTTGTATATATTCATTTGTTTTGTTACATTGTAGGACGTCTCAAGGTCAACATGGGAAATATATACTTTAAGCAGAGGAACTTTCCTAAATCTATCAAGTTTTACAGAATGGCCTTGGATCAGGTTCCTAATGCACATAAAGAAATGAGGTAAGAAGGTTTATTTTTGAAAAATGTGTTTTGTATACACATGTGTGTCTTTAAGGTAAAAAGGTAAAAAAAAATATTCGATTAATTCTACTTTTGTACTTTTGGTATAACCTCAAATTTATTATCAAAACAAATGACAGACACATTTTTTTTTCTCTTTGTATTTTGTGCTTGTAGAATTACTTTGCAAAATGCAACTAACACAGAATATAAATGTATGATATATTTTGTTGAATTCTCCTGGTTTCATCAGCAATTTAAAAAAAACACACGTAGGAACCATAACATCATTTTAGGGCTATGGGACATTGTTCCCAACTAGTAGTGCAATAAAATATATTTGAAGTAGAGACAAAAAAGGTTAAAAATATACCCTGAAGTCTTGTATTTATATTCATCTGATAAGACTTTTCATTTTGTTGACTGGACGGTGAATGAAAGGAATCATATTTGAAATAAATGAAAGATAAATAGTAAATTATGATTAAAATTCATAGTTTAAGGAAAAGACATCTATCTACACATTTTTTTCATTGACTTATTTTCATGACATTTACTAGAAGAAAAATAACTAGAATATGAATTGTGCAAATATTTCCAACTTTGATCTTCCCTTACATGAATATGCAATTCTTCATCAAATATACTAGTAAGCATATCATACATGTTCTTATAGATTCTCCTTCTGTTGTGGGAGATTTTCAATAGTAGATTAGAATTTAAATTTTCAAAGTATGAACTTTAGAAGTTGAAAAAACATTGCATTATATAAATGATTTTTATACCTGTATCACTTTTATTTCAGAACAAAGATAATGCAAAACATAGGAATAGTGTTTACTAAGATGGGCCAGTATAATGATGCTATTACATCCTTTGAACATATCATGTCAGAAGCACCTAGTTTTAAGACTGGTTTTAACTTAATTCTTTGTTACTTTGCTCTTGGTGATCGTGAGAAAATGAAGAGGGCATTCCAGAAATTGTTGACAGTAGATTTAAAGGTCGATGATGAAGACAAATACCTGGCACATAGTGTAAGATCTCGTTTTAACATCTATTAGTGGGTCTCATTGGGGTCTTAGCGTGACACAGGATTGCTGATTTTTTGTAAGCGTGACACCTGAAAGTCAATTTATTGTGCCGTGAAAACGGGTAATGAAGTCTAGCAGGATACAGGAAATTACAAAAAAATGAGAATTGCTTACGTACATAGTGTAAGCGGGATACGGGAATCTGACAAAACAGTAAGCGGGATTCGGGATCAGAACCCCCCCAATGAGACTTTCCTATTACAATATAAATGTGGATTCATTTATTTTTGTGGGTACCAATTTTTTGTGGATTGAGGAGTGCCTGTATTGCCAAAGTCTACATACAAACCTATAGAAAATTGGCAATTCTTTGAACATTTAAATTTGTGGTACAACTGTAACCACGAAATCCATGAAAATTGTTATCCAAATAATATTAATGAATCCACAGTATTTTTTATTTTTTTTTTACATTTTCACCAATTTTATTTGATTGTTTCTATTATTGTGAGAGAGTTTCTTTTTTATGTTAATTTTGATAGTTGATATTTGCTTGTCATGTGACAGCAAATTTAATATAAAAAAGAGTACAATTTGCAATTTTGAATTTCAAGAACATCTTTCAAGGAATTAAATCTACAGGAAAAGAATAATTTGTGTGTACATTTAAAAGGTTATTTATACTTTCAAGTTCTCTTCCAAAATAAATCTCAAATGCTTTGAAGATTTTAGTGTCATTGAGTTGCTGTAGAATTTATGTTCTCCTTCTTCTGTATATAGAATTAAGCTCCTGAAGCATGTAGGTAGGAGAGTAAAATATTCTAATTTCCCCCACATCTTGTTTTATTTCTCTTTAAGATGATCTAAGAAGATGTCGTAGCATGTTCAATTAACCTGTTTTAAATTTGTTTCTCATTCTAATTGAATTTTTTTTTCAGGATGATAAACAATACAACTTGGTTGTAGAAGTAATAAAGAATGATTCTTTGAGACAAAATGAAAGGGCAAGGTAATAATATACAAATTAGAACATGATACAAAACAAAAAAAGTAAATTAGTACATACCACAAAGCAAAAAGATAATTTTACATGAATTGGTATGTGACACAAAAAAAACAAAAAATGTTATATGATACACACAAAGAAAATAAAAATTGATACATGACTCAAAACAAAACAAAAAACAAATAGGTACATGATACACAAAACAAATTAAAATAAATTGGTACATGATGTACACACACACACACACACAAATTGGTACATGATGCACACACACACAAAAATGACCTTGAACAAGAAAAAATTCTTTTGTTTTCTGCAGATAATAGTTTCTTGCCTTGTCATTATTTACTATTTTAAAAATATATATCAGTGTTTCCTTTGAAACATTGATTGTCAGATATTACTATGTCGTCTCTATTTATTGGAAGATATATGTGTATATGGTTTATATAGGATTTCAATAAATTTTCAAGGAATTGAATAGCACTATAAAAAAAAAAAATTCTAGAACAGGAAATTGTTCAAAAAATATTGAATAACTGATTTATATTTACATATTGTAGGAAATATGAAGCTGAGAATTGTATAAAAACTGCAGCTAAGATTATCTCCCCTGCCATAGAACCAACATTTGCATCTGGATATGACTGGTAATGAAATGTTTTATCGACCTAAAAGCAGCATGTTCCAAGAAACAGTCATTATTCTCAGAGTTAAATAGTTTCTTACTGAAAACAGTCTCCTTAACATGAAAATGGTTAATCTAGTTTGCTAGTACTCAAACCTATCACAATTAGCTCTCCTGATCTATAGAGCTTTTAGAATTGAGTTAATTTTTATACGACTGCAAAATTTGAAAAAATTTTCGTCGTATATTGCTATCACGTTGGCATCGTCGTCTGCGTCGTTGTCGTCGGCGTCGTCGTCGTCGGCGTCCGAATACTTTTAGTTTTCGCACTCTAACTTTAGTAAAAGTGAATAGAAATCTATGAAATTTTAACACAAGGTTTATGACCACAAAAGGAAGGTTGGGATTGATTTTGGGAGTTTTAGTCCCAACATTTTAGGAATAAGGGGCCAAAAAGGGCCCAAATAAGCATTTTCTTGGTTTTCGCACTATAACTTTAGTTTAAGTAAATAGAAATCTATTAAATTTTGACATAAGGTTTATGACCACAAAAGAAAGGTTGGGATTGATTTTGGGAGTTTTGGTTCCAACAGTTTAGGAATTAGGGGCCAAAAAAGGGCCCAAATAAGCATTATTCTTGGTTTTCGCACAATAACTTTAGTTTAAGTAAAAAGAAATCAATGAAATTTAAACACAATGTTTATGACCACAAAAGGAAGGTTGGTATTGATTTTGGGAGTTTAGGTTCCAACAGTTTAGGAATAAGGGGCCAAAAAGGGACCCAAATAAGCATTTTTCTTGGTTTTCGCACCATAACTTTAGTATAAGTAAATAGAAATCTATGAAATTTAAACACAAGGTTTATGACCATAAAAGGAAGGTTGGTATTGATTTTGGGAGTTTTGGTCCCAACAGTTTAGGAATAAAGGGCCCAAAGGGTCCAGATTTAAACTTTGTTTGATTTTATCAAAAATTGAATAATTGGGGTTCTTTGATATGCCGAATCTAACTGTGTATGTAGATTCTTAATTTTTGGTCCCGTTTTCAAATTGGTCTTCATTAAGGTCCAAAGGGTCCAAAATTAAACTTAGTTTGATTTTAACAAAAATTGAATCCTTGGGGTTCTTTGATATGCTGAATCTAAAAATGTACTTAGATTTTTTATTATTGGCCCAGTTTTCAAGTTGGTCCAAATCGGGGTCCAAAATTAAACTTTGTTTGATTTCATCAAAAATTGAATAATTGGGGTTCTTTGATATGCCAAATCTAACTGTGTATGTAGATTCTTAATTTTTGGTCCCGTTTTAAAATTGGTTTACATTAACGTCCAAAGGGTCCAAAATTAAACTAAGTTTGATTTTAACAAAAATTGAATTCTTGGGCCTCTTTGATATGCTGAATCTAAACATGTAGTTAGATTTTTGATTATGGGCCCAGTTTTCAAGTTGGTCCAAATCAGGATCCAAAATTATTATATTAAGTATTGTGCAATAGCAAGAAATTTTCAATTGCACAGTATTCAGCAATAGCAAGAAATCTTCAATTGCAATAGCAAGAAATCTTCAATTGCACAGTATTGTGCAATAGCAAATATTTTCAATTGCACAGTATTGCACAATAGCAAGAAATATCTAATTGCACAATATTGTGCAATAGCAAGAAATTCCAATTGGATTTCAATTGGAGTTATCTTTCTTTGTCCAGAATAGTAGTTGAATCAACTTAAATCATTGTTTTATACAATATACAATGTATATTCACTTTTACTACCAACTGATAGATTAAAACAATCTTTACCATTCAGTGATAACAAGCACTTTTTTTACATTTTAATATTTTATGATGTATTTAAATGAGTAGTTATTGTTGCAAACTTCATTAGAAATTTGAATTGAGATCAGTTTTGAAATAAGGGAAAGGGGGATGTGAAAAAAAAATTGGATGGTCAATTTTTGGGGAAAGACGGCTTAAAGCCGTCAATTCCCTAATGGGGTTGGTCAGAGTATCATTCCCTCACGTCAATCATTTTGTTTTGATAGTTTGGAAACCCCCTCGAAATGTCATACTGAAATTGATGACAAGGAGAACAGATTGACTTTAAATACATTTTTTACACATTTCCTTTCTGTTTCTCATGAAATTATCGTATATTGAGCTTTCCCTTACACTATATACGTTTCTTTTACAGTCCGGAAAAATCAGTATTACGAAATATTCTATATATATATCTAACCTAGTGACGTCATTGTTGGAATGCCACACTACACAGGGATATCCTTTATTCATTATAAAAATCATTCACAGTATTTGTATACTAATTTAAAATCCGTATTTGTTAAATATCAACCTAATGATGTTTGCTGTAGTGTGGATGATTCACACACCAACATGCAATGCTTTAATCTGAGGCTATAATCAGATAATATGTAGGTCAACTTTCGCGGTAAACAATGTCAATGGGGATTCATGAGATTGGGGAGAGAAACGGCAGTTTTCATTGTTTCTGTAAAGTTCTGTTTTAAGAATCTTCCTCCAATTCAGGAGCACCTCAATTGATGAGTTATTTTACACTAAAATCAAAGTAAATGTTTCTGAACATTTAAAATGTGACATTTAGTACATGATAAGTAGTCTTCTATATAAAAACAAAATGTGTATCAACATAATTATTGAAATGGTTAAAAAGAAATGTTGCTTTTTGTAGTTTATACCTATTGAGATTGGGGAGAGCAACTGCAGTTTTCATTCTTTCTGTAAAGTTATGTTTTTAGAATCTTTCTCCAATTAAGGAGCACCTCAATTGATGATTAATTACCCACTAAAATGAAAGTTAATGTACATGAACACTAAAAATGTCACATTAAGTATATATATGATAAGTCATCAATTAAAAAAAAACCAACATAATTGTAGTGGTCATTTTTTTTTAAATTTTTTAAATATTGCTTTATGTAGTTTAAAAGCTATCTATTCATGAATTTTACAGATATATCAAAATGTGGGATCTGGAAACAAACTTCACACAGCTTATATCAATCATATTTGATTTTATAAGTACATGATCCCTGTGATGAGAGTTGTAACTGGGAACTTAATCAATGAATAATTAAAACTGAATAGATTTTTCAGTCCTCACTTTCTTGAGAATACTGTCACAAAAAATTGAGAATGGTCTTAGCCTGCCGTTCAGTTGTACATAATTAAAATTCTAAAATATATTGTAGTAGTTGTTAAATTCAATTGAATTTTAGATAATTAACTCCCAACTTTAATCAAATGTTTTGATTTAGAAGGTGCAGATCTCATTGGTCCAAATTGTCTCTATGATGAATTCTTGACTAAGGAAATGAAATAACAATAAAAAACAATTAGTTTCATTATTGTCAGCCTTTCTATATGTTCTAGCTGTTCTTTTGCTCATTCCTTGTATGTAGACTATCAAAAGATACCCCCCTAAAAATTGAAACAATGGCCGTCTTTCCCCTCAGAGCTCTTCAGCTCTTTGATTTTCATTTCAGATTTCATAAATAAAAAGAAAATTTCTTCAAACATTTTTTTGAGAGGATTAATATTCAACAGCATAGTGAATTGCTCAAAGGCAAACATTTTTTTTTTAAGTTCATTAGACCACATTCATTCTGTGTCAGAAACCTATGCTGTGTCAACTATTTAATCACAATCCAAATTTAGAGCTGAATCCAGCTTGAATGTTGTGTCCATACTTGTCTTAACTAAAATCAAAAAGTTGCTGTAAATATGATCTTTTCTTGAATTTTTTAATATAATCAGTTTTCTTTAAGCCGAGGGAATGAATTGTATATGCTGCCTACAGGATACATTAATTGTATGGCCTATACACCTGAGTAGGGATACAGGCCCTTCAGAATGATACAAATATACCATGTACATGCTTTTGATATTTGTTTTTTTTATTTTTTTCAGGTGTGTTGACCAGGTGAAGAACTCACAGTACCTTGATTTAGCACATGACCTTGAAATTGACAAGGCCATCATGTATCTTAAACAAAAAGACTTTAATCAGGTAATACATACATCTCTTTTTATTGTGTGATATAAATCTGAAGGTACCACAGCTGTTCATATTGATGCATTTATCAAATTATTATTTCTATTTCAATTTCATTTCAACATTTGCATATTCAAAATTACAAAAAGATGAGACATATCTATGTGATAATTGTTTATGTTTAAATTTGACAGGCTATAGAGACTCTGAAGTCATTTGAGAAGAAAGATTCCAAGGTGGCAAGTACAGCAGCAACTAATTTATCATTCCTCTACTTCTTGGTTAGTATTTAGGAGTTGGATCTCTTGCTTATTATTGTTAAATTGATATTCCATTTGTTTTGATATTTTACTGTGTACAATGTAATGTATGCATGAAGTCACCTAATACACTACATTTTTGTTGCAATGAGTAATACAAGAATCTGAAAGAAAGTGACCATCTGTACCACATGGAGCAAAGCAAAATCATCAATATGATTATGCTTTTTAACCATAAAAGCATGAAGGATGTATGATTGCCTATAAATTCTTATACATTAAATTAGTGGATAGTTGTCTTATTGGCAGTCATACCTCTGGCTCTTCACTTTATAAGACTTTTAATATGTTTTGGGGGTAAACAAAAGGATGGTGTTTCACTATCCCAAACAATATTTATTAATAAAGTTTGAGTTAACTAGTTTTGATACCATGGGATTTTGCATTCATATATGAGGCACCATAAGAGATGTTTGTGCACGATTGTGTGATTGTTGTATCCATGTAAAAAAATATGTCAAAAATTTGGTTTATTAATCAGCATCTAGCAAAATAGGTCATTTTGGTCTATCATTTGCTTTTGTGACCTCTCCCTCAAGTTTCTATTTTTATGCCCCACCTAAGATAGTAGAGGGGCATTATGTTTTCTGGTCTGTGGCTCCGTTTGTCCGTCCGTCCGTCTGTGGTTCCGTTCGTCTCTCCAGGTTAAAGTTTTTGGTCAGGGTAGTTTTTGATGAAGCTGAAGTCCAATCAACTTGAAACTTAGTACACTTGTTGCTTATGAGATGATCTTTCTAATTTTTAAGCCAAATTAGACTTTTGACCCCAATTTCATGGTCCACTGAACATAGAAAATGAAAGTGGGAGTTTCAGGTTAAAGTTTTTGTCAAGGTAGTTTTTGATGAAGCTGAAGTCCAATCAACTTGAAACTTAGTACACTTGTTGCTTATGATATGATCTTTCTAATTTTAATGCCAAATTAGATAATTTCTTCATCTTTTGTACCCTAAAATGTAGTATGATTAAAATTTGCATGTAGACTTTAATAATGAAATCTTTTGACTGATTTAATGAAAAGTGTTTTGACTATCCGTAATTATTTTTCAACAGCATGATAAATTCAAGCATGTTTCTTTCAGTTGAACTCGCAAATGACTTAACACTCAATGGAATGAACACTGTTTTAAAAAAAGTAGATATTCCAATTAGAAAATAAATTCTGTATTTTCACTTATCTGGTTCATATCGTTGTCAAGAAATTTCTACAAAACGTAGTGAAAATGAATTCATGAAAATAAAGCTTCTTTGTCAAATACACTTTGTATTAATTATATTTTCGTGGATTGAGGAAAACTTGCAAATTTCGTGGATATTTGATTTCGTTGTTTTGCAAATCTCCGCATACTAAGCCGATAGAACATTTGTAATTCATCGATCATTTAAATTTGTGGTTCACCTGTATCCAAGAAACCCAGGAAAAATTAGTATACAAAGAATAATAATGAGTCCACGGCACTTGATTTACAATTAAAAAAGTCTATACAATATGGCCCCGATCCGCCACTGAATATTTATAGATAGTCATTGGTCATTTTAATGAGAATGATTTCCTCTGACACTTCAGCTGGTATGGCGAAAGTGAGAAAAGCATTTAAGTTGAGATGATCAATGATATAATCTTTTTACTGTAAACAAACTTATTTTAGCAAGTTATTTATTTTGTGACTTTTTCGTGAGTAGAAAAAAATCACGAATATAAATCGTCAGGAATATGTAAAACTTTGATTATTTCTTACTTAAATACATCAAGTAAATTTGAGAGTAGCGAAATGAACTAGAAAGGGTGACACATGAAATAAAGTATCCGTGAAAATAAGTTGGTTTACAGAATCACTATTTTGACATTGATGTTTACGTAAACAACGACATAAATGCGCCCTTAGTTTCTAGTGATAATTTTTTTCATCTCTCAACTATGCTGAGAGAGAATTATATCAGTCAGTAAGATCAAAGGAAAACTTCGTAAAATAGCGATAAATATTTATACTATTTAACACAATGAGAGATATTTTTTTTATGTTGTCTCACTTACATGACAATAACCCTGACAGTGTTAAAAATAAATTTGTATTATTTTACACGACGTGAAATGTTTTTTTTTATGTTTTGTCACTTACATGATAATTGTGTTTTCTACAGCGAGGAGAGGTATTGTACACATTAGTTTTGTTGTATATCTATACATGTTCTGTTTATTCCTTTAGCGGTCTGAAAATGCTATACATATCTTGCTTGAGTCTTCCCATACAATATTATGGATGGTTACATTTAATTTGACTCTTTTATTCAGCCATAGTTTGCTTAAGTTAAATTAATTGGGCGCATGTCTGCATTATCTGTGCATATTAGAAGTTTTGGGAATGTTTTTATTTTTTGACATGGTAAATAGACGAATAGATATATCCTTTTTTTTTACACGTATAAATTAACTGATTAAGTTTTACATTTTTATATTTTTTTTCAAGACGTTTAAAAAAATTTCTTACAAATTATCCAGAAGTCAATAAGAAATATTTAATTTGAAGTATAAACATATAATTACACCCATCATGAATTTTACTTCTTTAGGAATCACATTTCATTTGATAACTTAGACAAAACATTTGGGTAATGGGGAATTGAAAATCACTAAAAGTAATTACGTGCTTACTTTTAGCCCGTTTTTTTGTGTGCATAAGAATCACAATAGATATGCATGTAGTTGTTTATGAAAATATATCATTGAAAACAATACCTACATTCTAAAAGATTGTTATTTAAACATTCCATTTAAGTTTCAGTCTGATATAGGTTGAACACTCAGGGGCGGATCCGGCCATTTTAAAAAGATGGGGTTCAAATGCATTGATCGGCCAAAAATAAAGGGGGGGGATCCATCCCCTGGATCCGCCACTGTCACTTGCAGTACTGAACCAGTATGTTCATTATTGTTACTATTATAAAAATTCCACAAGTTGTTGAAGTACAATAGCTGATATTTATCCTTTCATCAGTAGTCCTTACGTACATGAAAACACAAGACTAGACCATTAAAGCTTTACAGAATGGTGACAGTGAAACCTTTAAATATGGTGGAAAGCCCTTATTAAAAAACTCTGCTTTTGTTTTGATTAAGGTGGTATCCAACACTTTCACTAAAATTAATTGGGCTCGTTTAATTTTCATAAAATCTGGTCAAAGTATTTACTTTGACCTTTAAACAAAAATATAAAAATTTCAAAAATTTTGAACCAACCGTTTTTGTCAGAAAAATAACACAGGTTATAATATATAGCAGTTTGACTAACATCAGTTTTGATCATTGAGAAGCGTAATATTCCTTTAACAACACAACGTAATTAAAACGTTTAGCTGACTTTACAGAGTTATCTCCCTGTAGTGTTAGGTACCACCTTAATTATAAGTATGGCCTTCAGAGGCAATCTTTAATTCTAATTGGTAAATTTTACAAATTTGAAAATAAAAAAGTAACTAAATTTGTTTACCCTGTGAAAGGTTGATTGTCTCCAAATTTCAGGCAAATTTTATGTTTAGTTAAGTAGTATTATGGTCATTAACAATAAAGGCTCTTTTAAGTTTGGGCTGTCTAGTTAGATATTACCACTACATTTCAATTTTGTTTTGTGAATTTTACCATCAATTTTATTTTTCTGACTCTCTCCCATTATTCCTTTTTATATACCAGTTCCTGGAAAAGACCAGCATTTTCCCTGAAATCTTGTTTTTGTGTTAGCTAGTGTTTTTTTTTTAATGATTTTGACATTGTTAGATAGCTTTCACTTTTTAATAAGTTCGGTTCATGTATATATGTAGAGCATTTTCAGTCACCTTAGGATATTATTGAAATAAACAATTCTTGTTTATGGACATTTTAAGAACTTCGAAATAAATTCAATTCCTTTTTTAATCCTTAATTAATATATGAATATATAGGGATTAATACTTTATTATTTACTTCTCCCGACTCTTTCATTTCTGCAGGAAAAATGATAAAAAGAATATTTTTTCTTGAGCTGATTTTTATTTCAGTAAAATTCACTCATGATAAATGTTATAAAACATTGTAGAATAAAATGTAAACTAAAGTATTTGTGATTTTTTGTTTTTGTTTATGTTTTCTTGTTAATTAAATTTTTTGTTTGTTTCTTTCCCACTTGTTTTTGTATTTTGGGGAATTTTTTTTTTTGTGTTAAAAATATCACACATGAAGTAAATATCTATGTAAGATACCACAATTTATTTAATTTTATGCGTTTGTTTATCAGACAAGAATATTCAAGTGTGTGTGTACAATGCAAAACGCCTGCATACTTCTGGCACCAATATTACTACTTTCATATTTCTTGGCATGTTTTTACACCTTTTCTCATCTGACACGTTATAAATATGCATGTCAATATTCTTCACAATTTATACATTGATACAACTTTTTCTAGGGTGATTTCCTTCCCCTTCCAATCTAATTGATTTAGCTCTGAAATTTTTCTCTCAACTATCGGTGGTATCTTTCAAATACCATGGCTACAAAGGTAACTGGTTCTTACCACACTACATTTAAAAATCGAGTTGACACATAAAATTCCTAGAGCATTCTAATTTGCTAGGTAATATGCAAATTTATTGCAAACAGAAAAAGTAACAATTACCAAAGAAAAGGTGGGGGGGGGGGGGGGGTAAACTATGGTAAATTTAATGGGATCTTTCAATTTTTGCCGTGTTGTAAGACTTTAGTTTCTCAATTTATGATTAAAAAAAATAATACATTTTTAAAAATTCAATTTCTTATGGGCTAACCCAACTGCAATATCCAGTGTACAGGAATACAATGTGCAAAAGTTTCTCTGTTAAATTTGAGCAATCTTGCTATTCCATGTTACAAAAACACCAGTACAACCTAATTGTTGTTCCTCTTATGATTTATTAGATATTTAATGAAATTCATGCCTAAATGAATGTGATTTATTTTAAAGGAAAATGACATGGCTCAGGCAGACAAGTATGCTGAGGTTGCCATGCAGGCTGACAGATATAATCCTTCAGGTATATACCATACTGATAAAGAGGCTCATTTGATTGACACAATATGAACAAGAGTTACTCCCTCTTAGTTGCCATGTCTACATGCTAAAATTCTTTCATAAATCTGCCAAAATTTAATTATTTTGATTGCTAGAATTTAGAAATAAGTTTTTTCATTTGGCTTTCTTGATTCCTCACTACGATACAATAAAATTGTCAAAGGAAAATCATTCATTTACCACTCTAAATTGGCGGCCAAGGGATAAATTGGAAACTCAAATTATGTCATATTGAAATCTATCTGTTCCATGACATTATTCAACCATAAGTTGTACTAGTTTACGTTATGTCACTAATATTTAACAGAAAAGTTGTCATAATGATTCTGAATGTTTGGACAAGATTTTTTTTTTTTTTTTAAATTTGAATGAGCTTTGGCATGCTACACGAAAAGAATAAATGCTGAAATTTATTTGTTGTGCAAAGGTAAAATTTCACCTTGAACATGTTAGTGGGAACAAATTGGTTCCATTGTTTTTTATTTGTAAACGAACTTTGATTTAGATTTATATTACAGTTTTTTACTGAATCTTGTATATAGAATTGGTTTTTCATGCACATAAATAACTACATGTATAAAAAACCCATTTTAAATGATGCATATTTATAATGAAAATTCTATTGTGTTTTCAGCTCTTGTAAACAAAGGGAATGTATTATATACAAAAGGAGATTTTGAGAAGGCAAGAGAGTTTTATAAGGAGGCTCTACAGAATGACTCTTCATGTGTGGAGGCTCAGTATAATTTAGGTAATATTATAACCCAGTTTTAAAATTAAGATAGAAGTTCATAGGTGAAAAATAGGATGTAGTGTTATGGGAGGATATAAAAAAATCAATGAAGGATAAAAAACTTAATTCAAATAGTTTGAGGGTGGGGGTGGGGGTCAAATTACTGCAAGTTTTGTATAAATTGACATCAATTTTACAATATATCCTTATTGGTCAATCAATTTTTCCCAAATTCCGTTAAGAGGAGGTAGGGGGGTCAGTGAAAAAACTATATGAATTAATTTTTTTATCCTTCATTGAAATTTTGATGTTGTCCCTAAGCAAACTAGAAACAATGTTAATAGGTGGCATAAAGAATGTATACTGTGGATTCAATTATTTTTGTGGTTATCAATTTTCGTGGAATGCGGTATACTTATATTTTCGCAGGTATTTGATTTTCGTGGTTTTGCCAATCACTGCATACCAATTTTAGATCTATAGAAAAAGTGTAAACTGTTGAACATCTAAATTTGTGGTTCACCTTAACCCATGAAAATTAGTATCAAACAAATGATTTTGAATCCACAGCAGTGTTCTCCCCAGGTCGTTTTAGGGTCGCGGTACCGCGACGCTATATTTTTTCACCGTGATGCTATAATAATTCCCGCGACGCTATAATTATTCCCGCGACGCTATAATTATTTTGAAGATGCTATTTTACTTGTCCTCAATTTTATATTAATTCATAATACTTACGTAATTGGAAATTACATTAGGATTATCTCCCCCTAATTAGTATTCACACCGCCGATCGCGCTTTAAAATATCAATAAAGCGCTCAGGTATATCGACTCCCACCACGCATGCGTGATTCCCCAGTCTTCTTCTTCGGCGAAAAGTGTTCACACGCTTTATTTTTTCCTCTCGGAAATGTAACTTTTTTGATTTATATATCGTGTATTTTCATAGTTTAATTTTAAGTTTTTGAGATAGACGCTTTTCATTGTCAACATGGCAGAAGCTTTCATTACGGCCATTAATTCGGCAAGTGAAGAAGCAAATTCTCCTAAAGCTACTCCGTCTCGCTCTGATAATAAAAACGAGAAATCGTCAGGTAAACAGACCGGAAGTCGTAAAAAGACGACAAGTAAGTCTCGTAAAGCTAGCAGCACGTGTGCTAAAGAAGTATCAGAGGAACCGGAGACAATGTCAACAACAGGTTTGTCTGTAAACATAGAAAATGAATTGAGGGCAGAAATTTCTAGTGTCAAAGAGACCGTTAATTCGGTGAATTCTCGAATGGACATTTTTCTACCTCTTTTCGAGAAGTTCGTTTCTCAAACTGTCACTTCAGGTGGACAAATAGAAACGGACAGAGAAATTGCCACTTCAGGTGGGCAGAACATTTCTCAGGACTCGAGGGACATTGCCACGTCAGGTGGGCAAAATTCTCTCAGACATGCTAGTGTTGCAAATCATGATAATGACATTGATGATGCAATTTCCCTTCAACCGGATAGAGACGAAAGAAGGGGTCTTGATTTAGATTTAGATTCTGACAATGAATCCCAACATTCTTCTGTGAAAAACAGTACACACAACCGTTTTCAGAGATATTCGGTAGTTGATAAGGACTCTCTTGATACTGAAAATGTCAGTAGAGATATCCTTGGTGACATTTTTGGTGAAGATGCCAAAACTAAACCAGACAAATCTGAAGCTGGTATTGTTCTGGATCAAAGTCAGATTAATATTTTGAATCAATCATGGCACTGTGATAATCCTTTATTATTGTCAACTTATAAAGAGGAATATAGGGCTAGTTTTCCAGTGAGTGATAAATCAGCTGATATTCTTAACTTACCAAAACTAGATGACATTACTCAAACTTTACTGTGTAAACGACATGGTCCTAATGCTGGTAAAGCTCATAATAAACTTTTTTTCTAAACCTGAGAAATTTTTTGAAAATATGGCTTTCAAAGGTCAGTCAGCAGCTAGAATGGGTTTGATTATTACGGCATACATGCAACAAGCCTTGGGTTCATTAATGGAAAAACTCAATGATTCTGAACCAAATATTGATTTACTTGTACAAATGGTCAAAGACATTTTTGCCATGTCAGTGAAATCTATGGATCAAACAGCTAGAACAGGTGCATTTCATCATCTGATCCGTAGGAAAGCTACTTTGTTAGATACAGGTCTAGAGGACATAACTGAGCTTAATGATAAGTTTTTATCTCTTAAATTATCAAGTGATGGTGTTCTTGGGAAAGATTTTGAAGAGAAACTGAAAAATCGTTCTGAGACAAACAAACAAATCAAAGATTTACTACCAGAGTTAACTCGTAAATCAGCTACCTCAACTTCAAGTTTTAAGAGGAAGAGTGCTATCATTCATACTAGCCAAGACACTAATGGTCCTAAAGTAGCTAAAAATGACTTTTCCAATTTTCGCATTCCTAAGGTAGCAGCTAAACCTAGTGAAAACAAAGGTGGATTTAAACCTAATTTCAGACGCTTTGGTTCTGGTAGAAAAGAGGCTGATGGTGAAAAGAAAGGTTCTTTTCGTGGCAATGGTAGATCTAAATGACTACAAAAAGCAGGTAAATATTTTATGTCAGAATCCAGAGATACCTGTAGGAGGTCGTTTAAAACTTTTTTGGCAAAATTGGGCAAAAATAACAAACGACAGTTGGGTTTTAAAAATAATAAAAGAGGGTTACAAATTGGAATTTTCGGGGAAAATCCCACAAACAGGAATAAAGAAAACAAATGTTCCTGCGAAAGATTTACCTATTCTGTTAACAGAAATAGATCAACTTTTTGGAAAAAACGCTATAGAAAATGTACCTGTAAAAGAAAAAAACTACGGTTTTTACAGTACGTTTTTTCTAGTACCAAAAAAGACAGGCGATTTGAGACCTGTCATAAATTTAAAACCTCTGAACAAGTGTCTTCAGAAAAAACACTTCAAAATGGATTCTCTAAACAGTGTCTTAAACTTAGTACAAAAAGGAGATTGGGCAATTTCTCTCGATCTGAAAGATGCTTATTTCCACATACCAATTCACGAAACACACAAAAAGTATCTAAGATTTTGTGTCAACAATCAGTGTTACCAATTTCTGGTGCTGTGCTTCGGTCCAACATCAGCACCACGAATTTTCACAAAAGTGTGTTCTGTAGTGGCAGCTCATTTACAAGCCCAAAATATTCGTCTAGCAACTTATCTAGACGATTGGTTTTTGCTAAATCAGACCAAAAAAATGCTGATTTCAGATCGAGAGAAAACGCTAAAACTCCTAACAAATTTAGGATTTGTAGTAAATCTAGAAAAGTCAAGCCTAATTCCAACACAATCAATAACATACATAGGAGCACTATTTTCTCTAAAAGAGGGAATGGTTCGTCCTACATCAGAAAGGGTGTCAAAACTCCTTTCTGCAGTAGAACTTATCTTAAACAAGCAAAATCAAGCAACAGCAAGAGATTTTCTACAATTATTAGGTATTATGGCTTCATGCATAGAATTAATTCCAAATGCAAGACTCTTTATGAGACCAATTCAGTTACACCTCCTTTATCATTGGAAACCAGTTTGTCAAAATCTAGGAATAAAAATTCCTTTTTCGAAACATCTAAAAGGTCACCTCAGATGGTGGTTAAAAATAGAAAATTTGGTCATAGGCAGATCAATAACACCTTGGGAAACGTCAATAACAGTAACAACAGACGCATCAAATTCAGGGTACGGAGGTCACATCAACAACAGTCTCATAGTTCAGGGTACATGGTCAGTAGAAGAAAAACTTCTCCACATAAATTCTTTAGAAATGGAGGCAGTTTTTCTAACTGTAAAACATTTTCTCCCAAAATTGATAAACAAAAATGTTCTTATTCGGTCAGACAATTCAACCGTTGTTCGTTACATAAACAAACAAGGAGGCACTCGTTCTCCCCAGCTATGTATGAGAACTTGGAAACTTTGGCAATTAGCGCTAGAAAATCAAATTTTTCTGAAAGCTGCACACATTGCAGGAAAAAAGAACATTCTAGCAGACCATTTAAGCAGAGTAAAAATTCAACCAACGGAATGGTCATTAAACAAAGAGATAACTCATGCAATGCTTCAGATTTGGGAGACACCTCACATAGATCTTTTCGCCTCTGCGAAAAATCGACAAACACAGATCTATTGCTCCTGGAACCCAGACCCTCAGGCTTATGCAATAGATGCTCTAACAATTCCTTGGAACAACATGTATGCATATGCTTACCCTCCAATTTGTCTAATACCAAAAATACTACAACACATGACAAAGTACAATTGTCAGTTAATTCTAATAGCCCCACATTGGCCGCGCAGACATTGGTACACAAATCTTCTGAAGTACATAATAGATTATCCAAGGAGCCTGCCAGTCAGGGAGGATCTATTACACCAGCCAAAAACAAACATATTTCATCCAAATCCAGCAGTATTCAATCTGACTGCATGGTTTTTATCGACAAACAGTTTAAAGAGAAAGGTTTTTCTAAAGAAACTAGAAAATTACTCAGAGCCTCATGGCGCTCTGGGACTCAAAAAGATTACTCTGTCAAATTTCGGAAATTCAATAGCTGGTGTAGTAGACGGGAAATTGATCCCTATAGTGCCTCTTTGACGGAGGCGGCTGAGTTTTTGACATTTTTATTCTCAGAAGGTCTTCAGTATAGAACCATAGCTGGTTATAGATCTATGTTATCCTCATTCCTAGCTCCAATTGGGAAAATTCCAGTAGGACAACATCCTTATATAACTCGTCTTATAAAGGGTGTTTTTAACTCGAGACCTCCAAAAGTAGTGCTTTTACCTGAATGGGACTTACCCTTAGTTTAAAAAAAATTAAAACAAGCACCTTTTGAACCAATGAAACATGCTCATTTGAAGTTTATTTCTTGGAAAACTGCATTCTTAATTGCAATTACTTCTTTCAGGAGATGCAGTGACTTACAATCTTTGTGTATTGGAGAAGAGTCGATTGTTGTGCAGAAGAAAGGGGTGACTTTTGTTCGTCATGGACTATCAAAACAGGATAGACCAAAACATTTTGGCAGCAAGATTTTTATTCCGTCTTATCAATCAGATAAATTATTAGATCCGAAGCGGTCTATTTATTATTATTTGAAGAAAACTGCACCTTTTAGAAACTCTGACAGTGAGTTTGAGAACAAGTTGTTTTTATCTTTTATTGAACCGCATAAACCGGTTACATCACAGACTATTTCGTCTTGGATTGTTAATGCAATTAAATGTGCTTACAATGAAAAAGACAAAAAATTTCGTGCTCATTCTACAAGAGCCTTGGGCCCATCTTGGGCACTTTTTAACGGCACATCTGTGAAGTCTATTATGGACACAGCAGACTGGACAAAGGAATCAAACTTTACTCGTTTTTATTTACGTCACATAGATGTTGAAGTTTTAAATTCTGTGTAAATAAGAATTTTGTATATATATGGAAGAAAATTCTGAAAAAAGAAAAAAAAAAGGAGAAAAATTTATAGAAAATGGAAGAAAAATTTTAACTGTATAGTGTTGTGTTATTTATATCTGAACTGATGTGAAGAAAATACAGTATACAAAGTACAGAAAGATTCTTCAGCTGTGGATAGCTTAGAAATCTCCTAATGTAATTTCCAATTACGTAAGTATTATGAATTAATATAAAATTGGGAAATTTGTTCTCAAATTTTAATTTTATGATAGAATAATACTTACGTAATTGGCTCCCACCCACCTCCCCTTTTGAATCTTTTTTGGTGAACACTTTTCGCCGAGAGAGACTGGGGAATCACGCATGCGTGGTGGGAGTCGATATACCTGAGCGCTTTATTGATATTTTAAAGCGCGATCGGCGGTGTGAATACTAATTAGGGGGAGATAATCCTAATGTAATTTCCAATTACGTAAGTATTATTCTATCATAAAATTTAAATTTGAGAACAAATTTCCCAATTTTGAACTTTCATCTATTATCGATTATGATCATAAAAGTTATATCACCTTTAATTGTAATCCCTTTAAGTCGGACACTAAAGGCAATTAAGAGATTAAATAGCTAGGTGTTAATTGCCCTCAGGGTGATAACTGTAAAAGTGTTTGGATGCGAATATCCCAAGCTGACACTTGTGACATGACTAATACCACGTGTCTGCAATCACCAATATCGACATGGAAAAATGCAATCACAAAACAATTCGAAATCAACGTTTTGTATTACGAAATTTCAGAGATTGAAACGATTTTTATTTTTTTTAAAAAGGTCGTTTATTTGTGCAATTCTCCAAAAATTACTTTCTTTCTTTTCCTGTAATACGAGAGCAAGAATTTTGGTTTAGAGCTAAAATAAGTTTAATACTTCTTTAAAAAGTTATCATAATTGGCTTAAGTTTATGTTTAATCCATTTAATGTATTAAAAGCGTCTTATTCATTCACAATCTCTTGTCAAACAATGTTTATTCTCGGACTCATTTTCGTAAATTTTACTACGGCCGCCATTGCACATTTTTGTGTAAACTAAGGATTGGAACCGGACCAGATATGACAAAAATCCGCATTTTCACGATAATGACAACAGATGGACAGTAGACAGAAAAATTATACCAAGAGAGAAAACTACGCATTAACAGACTATTTGTTTGATAACTTTGTTAAAAATACATATGATTTTGATGTAAAGATAAGAAACAACTGGGACTAATTCATTGAGTGGCATGAAACAATGAATTTCATAAACATGATAAAAAAAAGTTTTTAAATTGATTTTTTTTTGCTTCTTTTGCTACTTTATCTTTACTTGATATAATATAAAAAGTAGTTAATTTTGTGTACTAGATAATTTAGTTTTGTATAAATACAGGTTGCACTGTAATGAACCATTCATTCATTTGACTTATTGTTGGGTAACTGAAACCACATATTTATTTTTATTTGGCACAAGAGGAAAAAAATAATTCTGTAACTATAAATGAATAAAGAAGACATAAACTGAAACAACTGTTTTTGTGTTATAGTTTAATTGTATTCTCAGTTATGAATTGAACAATATAAACTAAAACATATAAAGGAAATAGAGCATCAACGCGACGCGACAAACAACATTAAAAAAAATACAGTTATTTTTTTTTTACGCAAAATGTGATGCTATCCAAAATTTCTGGGGAGAACACTGCACAGCTCTGCTTTACTACTTTTGAAAAACATTGAAGAAAAGAAGCTGCTTGAAATATAAAAAAGGAAGAAAAGATTGCAAAGGGGACAACGAATAACCATAAATCAAAAACATTATCATGGACAAAAGAAAAAGAAAAAATAAGAGACTCAGACAATCAAAACTTTATAAAACTAAAGAAACAAAACTTATTATGTCGCAATATAAAGTGCACATCTTCTAACGCCACAGGAAAAAAGACTTTTTGTCACTGGTTGAAAATTTCAAATGAAACACCTTCATAAGTCCAGAACACCAAAACTGAACAAACAACTACATGAAATAATAATGTTTTATGGTATGCAATTGTTTAATAAGAAAAGAAAATTTTGTAATGAAGCATTGTATTTTAATATTTATCAGTAAATAAAAGACTTTGAAATAAAAAAAAAAATGAATATTGATATGGATTAGGTAAATTATTGGAGTATTTGAAAAATAAATATCGCACTCTCTAAAAAGTAAAGATCAAACATAGTGGAATGTTTTCAAAACAAAAACTGCCAAATTGAGTTGCTCTCATACTTTTTGATTTTAGTGCTCATTACTCAGAAACCCTTCCTGACAATTTTGAATTTGAGGTGAAGGGCAGCAGATTATACATGCCTGTTAACAGTATTATGTTTGATCATCGTTATATGTTTTGATATCTATGTTTCAGGACTGACTAATAAGAACCTGAAACGTTTAGAGGATGCCTTAGACTGTTTCTACAAGCTTCACGCTATACTGAGAAACAGTCCACAAGTTATGTACCAGATCGCTGATATGTATCTTTTTGTTTTTAAAATTATAGTTTATTGGTATTTGGCTGAAACATGTTGCTTTGCAATTTAAAGAGTCAGTACTATTTTTTCTACCAGTGTTTCTAAACCTGTAGACTTTTTCACATGTTGGGAAATTAAAACATTGAAAAGAGTTGTTTGATACTCCAGGCACCAAAGATGCTTATGTCTATCATAAAAATATTAAAGATTTTTACTTTGATGGTTGAAATAATTTTTCCTTAACTGAGTTAAAGACATGATCAATTAGAAGACACAGCACAAGCAACAGAGTGGTATGTATATTATAGTTGTAGGAATGATTTATAAAAGCTATCAGTACCATACTATATATCAATATAAAGATAAGAAGGTGAGGTATAAGTGCCAATGAGATCAAATGAGGTAGAAGCCTTCGACAATGAACAAAATATGTTGTGTTGTAAGTTTTCCTCCTGCAACAAAATCTCAATTTTTTTAAGGCTGTCACTATAATGTTTTTTGGTATCTATATAGATATAAAAATATGTAGTATGAGTGCCAATGAGACAACTCTCCATCCAAATTACAATTTGTAAAAGTAAACTATCATAGGTCAAAGTACAGTCTTTGACAAGGAGGTTTGGCTCACACTGAACAACCAACGGTGTAATCTATATAAAAAAGTGAGAAACAAGAAGCACTTATGAACCACATTAACAAATAACAACTTTAGTTTATCAAGAACTTCAAATGTACTATAGAAAAAATATTCTAAAAACTACATTTGGAAGATATGCATTAAATGGCATTTATAAAAGTTAAGACAGATAATAAAATGTTTGATTTTCTTTGTCAGGTTTATGCAGTTGATTGGTGTTGCACCAACAGATACATCAGTACTGGCTAGGACAGGGGAGATATATGACAATGAAGGAGACAAGTCACAAGCATTCCAATACTACTATGATGTAGGTATATTAACAAGCTGGAATAATTAGACTAAAGAGATATAATTCACTATTTCAGAATCTAATGCATTCTATGTAATATTTTCAAAAGCATACATTAACAAGATGTGATTGGTTTATAACGTTCTAAACAATGGAAATCCATTCAATGACCTAATGTGCTTTGCTCATTGTTGAAGGCCGTACGATGACCTATAGTTGTTAATGTCTGTGTCATTTTGGTCTTTTGTGGATAGTTGTCTCATTGGCAATCATACCACATCTTCTTTTTTATAATGTTATTTTCATTTTGGTGTACGAATAATGAGATGACTCATAGTCCTTTAGATTCTGAAAAGCCGAATTCAGTATCTGTTTCAGTTTTTTTATTGGGAATTTTAGATTTCACCTTGAAAAAACAATCAGTTAATGAGTTATTGATTATTCTGGTTGTACCAAAATTAAAACTCACAGTGAACAATGGCAATTTTATTAATTTAGTTGGGCAGTTTAATTTGCAAAAATTTAAATGGCCAGGTAAACAGCAACTGATCATGGGGAAAGGTTTTATTTCAATGCTAAACATCTATAAAAATGTTTTTATACAGTTTGAATTAAAAACTAATGGCACCAAAGTTAAGATGAATGTTTGAAATTTTAAGTTTGAGCTATGTTTCCAAATGTTAAAAAATGTAAACGCTTTTGTTATTTTATTTTCAGTCTTCAAAATATTTCCCATCCAACATTCCTGTTATAGAATGGTTAGGAGCCTACTACATCGATTCTCAATTTTGTGAGAAGGCTATCCACTATTTTGAGAGAGCTGCTATTGTTCAGTAAGTTTTTATATATTTAAGAATTTGTTGTGTTATGAAATAATTTCTAAAGCAAACTAGATAGTACTAAATTTTAGCATTTGATTATAGCATAAAAAGACCTGAAAAGAAAAGACTGAACACTTTCAAAATTATTCTGGCCTAGAAGTTGTTCAGACCTTTTTATTGCCCAAACAAATGGCCTCACTACAAAGTTGTCGGCCATATAGTTATACTCCTTTCCTTTATTCCATCATTCCCTCATTCCATCATTCCGCAACAATTCATTTTACAGAATTTTTTTATTAACGCCTTCAGATATTAGGTATGTGAGTTAACTATGCTAATTTTGGGCTTGGAAGTTAGATAAATTGTTAAAAATCATAGTTATACAGACTTTTTTTCTAAACGCCTTCAGATATTGGGCTGATTTTTGGTATGTGAGTTTACCATGATGAGTAACAAATCAAGTTTAAGTTTTGTTTAGCTCCGCTAATTTTTGCCGAAGTTACGGTCTTTGGACTTCGATAAATTGTTGAAAATCTGTTCTACAGACTTTTTTTTCTTTATGCCTTCATATTTTGTGCTGAATTTTGATATGTGAGACTACCATCATGTTTGTGTCGAAATGTGTTGTTGAAATTGCAGATTTTTCAACTTTTTGAGACGGGGCCATTCTTGTCGTTCCGACACATCTAGTTTCCCTGTATTATATTCTGTGTGCTTAAAAATGATTTCCATTCAGTAACATATAGTGTTAACTATTTCAGACCTAACCAAGTCAAATGGCAGTTGATGATAGCAAGCTGTCACAGACGAAGTGGAAATTATCAACAAGCATTGGAAACTTACAAACATATACACAGGAAGTTCCCTGAAAATGTAGAATGTAAGCTTTTTTATAATGTTAGACCCTGTTCATACTAGCATTTTTTTAATCAATCTAAATGAAACCAGTTAGCCTTCATATCACCTTTAATCATAACGATCTCTATTTGCCTAATCTGAATCCCACTACAAGTAAAATTGCAATCAATCTGACCTAATTACCTGGGAAATTGTAAACATTAATAAATAGAAATATTTAATCAAATTAATGTGTTAATACACACTCTTGCCAAAAAATAATGGAAAAGTTATTGTTTCACTTAAATATACAAGTTCGAATGTTGATACTTGTGTAAACTTGTTACCATTATTATACATTCACAAAAATTATTTTTGATTCAATTGTGCCAAGTAAGATCAATCTTTGGGTTTGCATTTAATTTTAGTTCTGGTCACTTCAGATAGATCTAAACTAATCTACCTTTTTTAGTGTTTTGATTTAGACAGATTGAAGATCGGCTCAAAGTGTTCATATTGTACTTAAATTGATCTGAGTGAACCGATCCAGTTTAAATCGATCTAAATGTCCAAGTGCAAACTTACAACAATTTTTATGCTATTTAACATTATCAGTTGGAATAATAGGAGGCAATCAGATCAAATACAATATCTATTTTCTAAGGAGCGATATTCATGCAATAACTTTTTTATTATTAAGAAAATATTAAAAAAAAAATCTAAATATAATTGTGTTTTTTAAGACGTCACTCGTTTAGGCTTTATTTGTGCGACTACAATATGATATACTGTAAACCAACTTAATTTCGTAAGTGATTAATTTTCGCGACTTTCTTAGTAGAAAAATAATGCGAAATTAAATCGTCGCGAATATGTATAACTTGGATCTCTCCTTATTAAACTACATCAAGTTAATTAGAAAATCGTGAAGTAGACTAGCTGGAGATAAACGCGAAATAAAGTATCCGCGAAAATAGGTTGGTTTACAGTATGTGATTGCGCACTAACTTTTGGTTACTTTCTGTTTTAAATACTGTAGATTCATTTATTTTCGTGGATTTCATTTTTTGTGGATAATTGATTTCATGGTTTAACCAACATCTGCATACAAGCCTTTAGGACAAAAATAATTTATAGAACACATAAATTTGTGGTTCTCCTGTACCCTCAAAACCCTTGAAAATAGGTATCCAATAAAAAATAATCCACAGTATGTTGTTGTCATATATATTAAGTAATTGATGAGCAATATTTTATTTAATTTGTAGGTTTGAAATTTTTGGTGAGGATTTGTTCAGATCTTGGTTTAAAAGAGGCTCAGGAGTATGCCACAAAGTTAAAGAAAGCTGAGAAAGCTAAAGAACTGAAGGACCAGGTAAATGATAAGATATCATATTGGAAAAGATAGATTGTCCATCTGTACATCCGTCCGTACATCCCGAAACTGATTTTTATGCCCCACCTACGATAGTAGAGGGGCATTATGTTTTCTGGTCTGTGCGTCCGTTCGTCCGTCCGTTCGTTCGTCCGTTCGTCCGTCTGTCCCGCTTCAGGTTAAAGTTTTTGGTCAAGGTAGTTTTTGATGAAGTTGAAGTCCAATCGACTTCAAACTTGGTACACATGTTCCCTATGATATGATCTTTCTAATTTTAATGCCAAATTAGAGATTTTACCCCAATTTCACGGTCCACTGAACATAGAAAATGATAGTGCGAGTGGGGCATTCGTGTACTGAGGACACATTCTTGTTGTTCTCTAACTTTAGTTTGCCTCATCACAATTTTATGGAGCTTGTGCACAATGCTTATTAACACAAATAATATCCAGTTTGAATTTGGGTGGCATCACTTTTACATCACTTTACAAGTGGAAAAATTGCTGCATTTTTTGTTTCTGTTCTCTAACCTAAGTTTCCCTCAACCAAATTATGTGAATCTTATACACAATGCTTATTTATATCTCAAAACTCAACATCAAGTATGAATTTTGATAGAATCATAAATTTTACCCGTGATGAGTTATGTCCCTTTATAAGGTTAAATGATTATGCAAGCTGAGGCATCAACTGTGTTCCATGAACACTTTCCCCATTTATTGTATCTTTTGTTTTTCATGTTGTTTGACCACAACCTTTTATAGATTACTACCTATGGTATTAGTTTAGCTCAGTGTTATATATCATTTTATTCTGGTATCACCTAATTTGAACAAAGGTATACAGAAAAACATATTAATTTACATTACATTGCATTGTACATTTGTATTAGAAGCAAAAAGATGAGTTATATTTCAAAAGTAGGATCAGGAGTAGTACAGCTGACAGGTTAACATCAAAGAGAATTCAGTTTGTCATTTATAATTCTAATAAAGTGTTAAAGGCTTTATTCTGGAGTTATATTAGCTTCTGTTGAGTTTGTCATTTATAATTCTAATAAAGTGTTAAAGGCTTTATTCTGGAGTTATATTAGCTTCCGTTGAGTTTGTCATTTATAATTCTAATAAAGTGTTAAAGGCTTTATTCTGCAGTTATATTAGCTTCCGTTGAGTTTGTCATTTATATTTCTAATAAAGTGTTAAAGGCTTTATTCTGCAGTTATATTAGCTTCCGTTGAGTTTGTCATTTATAATTCTAATAAAATGTTAAAGGCTTTATTCTGCAGTTATATTAGCTTCCGTTGAGTTTGTCATTTATATTTCTAATAAAGTGTTAAAGGCTTTATTCTGGAGTTATATTAGCTTCCGTTGAGTTTGTCATTTATAATTCTAATAAAGTGTTAAAGGCTTTATTCTGGAGTTATATAAGCTTCCTCATCTTAGTCTCTTAGCCTATTCGATCTGCTTATTTTTATATTGTGTGCAGTACCGTTGATTGAAAAATGAAAGTCTGTCAATTCATTCAAATTTTTGGTACCAAATCTGCATATCCTTTGAACTTAATTAACAAAGATGGATTTTTTTTTATGTATAAAAATTCATGAGATTGACTTGTATTTTTCAGCGTGCAAGTAGTGGGACAAGAAGAGGTAGTGGTCGAGCCAAACGTGAAGGCAGTGCTGGAAGTGGTATGTGTTATTTCATAAGATTAATAAAATATTGTAAAAGTATCATCATTTGTTAAGTTACCTAGTTCATGGACTTCAAATAGATATAAGAAGATGTGGTACGAGTCCTAATGAGACAAATCTTCATCCAAGTTTATTTGTATTACAAAATGTAATTACCAATTAAAAGAAATAATTGGACACCTCCATCATAGATAATTGAGCCAAATAGTTTTCACTTTTTCACTGTTTTTATTAGGTCAAAATTTCTTTGATTATTGGTTGGACGGAATCTGGGTTAATTTGATTTTAATAATGATTTTTACAATCATATAAACTTAACATTCCAGTCCAACCAATAACTAAAGAAATTGTTCAATTGCAAGGTATTTTAGGGGGGGGGGGGGGGGGGGGGTGAGAAAGTTTTTTTTACACAAAAACAAAAATTCTCTTACAGTTTTCTGATAATTTTCAATATTTAGCAGCCTATAAAGAAATATTTTAAATTTCATCATTATCACAAAATTATGTGTACTTTTTAAATCAAAGCTATTAAATTCTTATAACAACTTTTATGTTTGCAAATGCTTAAGTATTCCTCTTATTAGAATGAAAATTTACAGTCATTTATCAACATAATATCATTTAATATATTTACATAGCATAATTTCACAAGAATGTCAAAGTAGTTTTTGGAAAAAACTACATTTTTAAGATTAATAGTTTTTTCCTCTAATATGATTTTCAAATTACAACACATGAGCCACGTCAGATAGAAATCGACCTTATGCAAATCTACACAATACATGGTTAACCTATTTGGTTTTGAAAATAAGTTCAACAGAAAGTCTAGGGCTTTGTGCTATAGTTGAGTTATTTATCGAATGCTTAAAAACAGACCAAACTTCATCCTTTATTTTATTGTATTTCGTATATGAATGTTCCAAAATCAACCAGTCTTATGCATTTAATACATATCTACATACACTTGCATAAGGTCGGTTTCTATCACATATAAGAGACCTTGACTGATTCTCTACTTGCATTCTGAAAAGACATAGAGCAGACGTCAGAGTAAAATAGTATAACTCTTTATTTGATTTGAATTGTTTCTTTTTAATTGTAATGACTGTAATACGTTTTCTGACTATAAAGAAATAACATCAAAAATGTGGTGAACACTGAATTACAAGCGTAGCATCTGTGTTATTTTAAAGTGTGCACCACATTTTTTATGTTATTTCTAATAGGCAGAAAACCTATTCATGCTATTGCACACATTTTTTAAAATTTTATTCTAAATTCCATTTTAAGCCTGAGTAAATCATAAAAAACTGTTGGTGACGTCACGGTCACATGACTAATTTATGTCTAAAGAGCTGATAGACAAAACAACGTCAACCAATCAGAAGACGTTTAACATATTAATAATTTAATTTTGGATGTAACGCGTCTTCTGATTGGCTGAGGTTGTTTTGTTTATCAGCTCATAGACATAATTTAGAATTTTGTTAATTTTTTTCTATTACAGATCGTGAAACAAGTGCAGGAGGGTCAAGGAAACCTAGCTCTAAAGGTCGAAGGTCAGGTGGAAATCGATTAGATTTAGATGATGATGGTAAACCATATCAAGTGAGCAACAAACAGGAAATTGGTATGATACTATTTACTTCTATCTATACTTGTGCTTCAAAATACGCTGATGTAGTATGCTTCATGAACAAATAATCTATTCCATGTTATAAAATTGGTAGAATTCATACATTGTTCATGCAAGACCAAGTATTAATATACATTGGAATAAAAGTTTGCTTTAGTAGTATATATGGAAATCAGATCAAGGGTCTGGAAAAGTTGTCTTTATGGTCTTTGTCCAATTCACTTTTAACTTTGTTAAGCAATGGATAGTGAAAAGCAAATTTTAACAAAGCCGATTTTTATGCCACATTTATTGGCATTATGTTTTCTTGTCTGCATGGGTCTGTGCGTCCGTCCATTTGTCAGTCTGTCCCGCTTCAGGTTAAAGTTTTTTGGTAGAGGTAGTTTTTGATGAAGTTGAAGTCCAATCGTCTTGAAACTTAGTACACATGTTCCTTATGATATGATCTTTCTAATTTTAATGCCAAATTTAAGATTTTTCTCCATTTTCACGGTCCACTGAACATTGAAAAGGATAGAGAGGACGGGGCATCCATGTACTGGGGACACATTCTTGTTTATTTTGTTTTAGAACGCCCTTTTAAAATTTCCACACTGTTCCTGATGTTTAATGTAGAGTAAACATTCCAGTCATTTCAGTTTTCCTGTGCTATCTACTTTTGAAATTTTAAAATTTTGGCCCGGTATAGCTTCAAACGTGTGATAGAGGTATACCATTCAGTTTTAGTTTACATATATTATATACATAGTATTTCCTCTGTTCCTAGTGGGAATATTTCATATTGCTATTAAGATGTAAAAGGCATATAAAAATACTGTGGATTCATTTTTTTCGTGGATACCAATTTTCGTGGTTTTAGAAGAATTTGCATATTTGTGGATATTTAATTTTGTGGTTTTGGCAAGGTCTGTATACATTCCTTCAGAAAATTGGCAATTTGTTGAATATTTGAATTCGTGGTTACCATGAACTCACAAAATCCACGAAAATTGGTATCCAACGAATATTAATGAATCTACAGTATAAGAAATGTTTATCATATGTGCTTTAGAATATCTGTTCAGGCTGCTTAGGGCTGTTCCAGAATTAAATTCATGAGGGAATTGGAGGCACTTTTAAAGCCCTGACCATCCATAGGGCAAAAACTTTCATTTCTTAATTGTAGCAAAATTCAAAGGAAAATTAAATTCATTTGAGTGCCTCTCATCCCTCCATTTCGATACATTTTGGAACAGTCCTTACCCATATTATCAATGTCATAGTACTTGTATTTATTGTCTCATCTGTTTAGAGAAATGACTGTCTTCCTATTTTGTGTGAAGATACTAAATTGTATATCTTTTGCAAGAATTTGCATGCATGTATATTCATTCATACATTGAAGAAAGAAAGAACATAAGTTACTTACTGCAAATTCAGAAAATATTGCGTGCATTTATTATTGCAATTTTGTCATTTTACCCAAAAATGTGATTTTAATTTTTGCTTTATTCTGAAAAATCCTGTTTGATTCATATACAAAATTTCAAAATACGAGTTAATATTGCGATTATAACCCTGCCACATTTTTCGCAATAATTTCTGAATTTATAGTACTTAAACAGTTGGGACTTTGCATATACATATTGCATGCTGATAAATTTGTATTGTTTTGCATGCATCTTATAGGACAATCAGGTTCGTATACCATGTATACTGTGTTTCTATATATACCATGCTTTACTATATATTCTTACTGTGTCTGATGTCAATTTTTTTTGCCAAGAACAAACTTTCTAAACAAACACCAACAAGGAATGCCCAAACAACTATAAAAAAATATATATATTTTTACGCATTAACAAACCCACAAAATCAACAGGTTATCAAAGCTTGATATATCTATTTTGAATAACAAAGTAGGGTTTGCATAATTATAATGCTTGGATATAGGAAAATAAAAAAAACCTTTTGATGTGGTATAAGACCATGAAATCTGTAATAACTGAAGGCTTAAGGAGGCTTGCGGGTATAAGATTTTCAGAAAAAAATTAAACATTAAATTTTCATTACAAATTTTATTTATTACCTTAAGTAGTTGTTAATTTATCATGTGGTACAAAAATCATTCCAAAAAATCTATTCGTGTTGGCCCCAGCGGACTTTTAAATGTAGATATCACTTAAAAAGCTCAAAATTATCTCCCTTTGGTGCAAAAATGCCATTTTTTGGCATTAAAATTGAAATATCTTTTTTAACTCATCGGTGACCTATATATTTTATTGTTGTTTTCGAATAAGCTGTTCATAAACTAAATAATTATAAAATTTTAGTGATTTCTGTAATTTAGTTCTTTTTTTATTTCGATATTACCGCTATTTCTCCTATTAGTTCAACAGAAAAAAAGGACATTAACAAAAATGTATGCTTCTTTCGAAAGCAGATTGTGAGCGTAAATGAACGGTGACCCCATTTTTTTATTTCATTTTTCTATTAAGTATAAGATAAATGTCATTTATAGAAAAATATAGAGAAATCCTATATTAAATTAAAAAAATCATTTAGACCCGCGAGCCGCCTTAAATGGCCTGGGGAGAACACTAGTATACGTAAGTTAATGGTAAAAGGGAGATTTTATCAATTTCTTCCTTATTATATACATTTCAATTTATTTATTGTGTGTCACATCTAGCTTATTCTTAATCACAATATTTTACTGTGTGTGAACTGTCCTCTGATAATCATATTGTCCAGTTTCTTGGTGTTAGCTGTAACAACCTTGCAGAATTGCTAATAAGGTTTGAATGGTGATTGGGTCAGTTTACAGATTTAACTGTGCTTGCTTTCAAGCCTTCCTTATAATGGCAACAGGTCTTCTGCAAACTCAAAGCAAATTTCTGATATATTTTTCAGAGATACTGCTAATTAGGGCCCCGCCGACTAAGGCGGGTCGCCCTATAGTGATCAGTCTGTCCGTCCGTCCGTCCGTCTGTCCGTCCGTCCGTCTGTCCGTCCGTCCGTAACACTTTAACTTTGTGTCCGCTCTATATCTTAAAAACCGTTATGATTTCAAAGTTTATACTTGACATCCATTTTAACCAACACCAGAGGGTGTGTCATGATGTATGTAAAACTTCCTAGGTCAAAGGTCAAGGTCAAAAACTTTGGTTTCAGTTGACAACCCTGTGTCCTGTGGTGAAGATCGTGTCCGCTCTATATCTTGAGAACCGTTATGATTTCAAAGTTTATACTTGACATGTATATGAACCAACACCAGAGGGTGTGTCATAATTTATGAACGACTGCCTAGGGCAAAGTTCAAGGTCAAAAACTTTGGTTTCAGTTGACAACCCATGTCCTATGGTAAAGATTGTGTCCGCTCTATATCTTGAGAACCGTTATCATTTCAAAGTTTATACTTGACATGTATATAAACCAACACCAAAGGGTGTGTCATAATTTATGTGCAACTTCCTAGGTCAAAGGTCAAGGTCAAAAACTTTGGTTTCAGTTGACAACCCCATGTCCTATGGTAAAGATCGTGTCCGCTCTATATCTTGAGAACCGTTATCATTTCAAAGTTTATACTTGACATGTTTATAAACCAACACCAAAGGGTGTGTCATAATTTATTTACAACTTCCTAGGTCAAAGGTCAAAAACTTTGATTTCAGTTGACAAACCCATGTCCTATGGTAAAGATACAATTTTTTAATGCACATTATTCACAGCGGGGCCCACAGAGATGGCTCCCATCTCAATGATATCTAGTTCATCATTCTTGTTTACCAATTGGATAACAATTTTATTGTGGTTATTTGTAACCACACACTTAGTATAAATGTAAAACAAAGTATTTTTTAACATTTTAAAGGCTTGTATGCAGACTATCGCAAAATTAAGTATTCATGTAATAATTATTTTTCCCTAATCCACAAAAGATGGTACCCTGAAATAAAAATATCTAGATTTGATAACTTTACCACTGCATTATAAGTACCAGGGGCGGATCCAGCCATTTTAAAAGGGGGAGGGGTTCCCAACGCAGGATAAAGGGGGGAATCCAACTATATGTTCACATTCAAATGCATTGATCGGCCGAAAAAAAGGGGGGTTCCAACCCCGGAACACCCCCTCTGGATCCGCCACTGAGTACTGGTATCATTTATAAAGATCATATTAAAGTTTCCCCGATATCCAAATTAAGTCTCTTTAATTCTTCTATCAAAGATGGAGTTTTTCTGGTAGGACTGTAATGCTCTGTACATTTATGCTGTATAGATATAGTTTTCTAAGACGGATGTATATCAATAGTGACATAAGTGTGTGTTTTCAAAAAAGAATCGAGAAATGTTGTTTTGAGAGATATAAAAAAGTATGATTTTCTCTTCTACAGATTCCACATATTCTGATCCATTAGGACCACAGATGGAAAGACCAAAAACAGCAGCAAATAAGCGTAATGACCATGATGAACTGTTTGATGAAGACGTGGGAGATGATCTTCTACCAGAATAGACAATATAATAATAGAACTGAATGGACTAAATGATACATGTAGTTCACAGATATATTTATTTATTTATTTATTCCGTCCATTGTTCATGTGTATTTTTGTAGAATTTTACATTTGATTTTTAAATCTTTACCAATAACTTTAATATCTTATATAATTTAAAATCATATTGAGCAATATTTTCAGATAGTCATTATCTATATAATTACCTTAAAGTGGACAAGACAGTGAGTGACATTATTTTTCATATTGAAAAAATAATTATTCCCTTTGAGCAGTTAAATAGTTATTTCCCTTTGAACAGTTAAATAGTTATCTCCCTTTGAACAGTTTAATAGTTATCTCCCTTTGAACAGTTTAATAGCTATCTCCCATTGATTTAAAATAAGAGCAATTAATTGAAAGAAATATTTGTTTCACTTTACATTGATAGGTATTGTGTTTGTTAAAGAATAAAGGATTGCTAGCTTGTTACAGGATTGTGTTTATTTCCAAACCGTTCTGTTTTGATATTTTAATATTTGAAACAATGGTTAGTTATGAAAGATGCTATTTGGATGGAAAAATCTTTGTCATGGGTTATATTGTTAAGTAGTACTACAAATAAGAATCATGTAGAATTAGAATATTGTGATTAACTTCATGAAGGGCTAGAATTGTTTATTTTTGTCAATCAGTTGCAATACGAGTGAAGATGAAAGGAATGAGTAATATATTCCATTTAATCTTTTCTAATAGATATAAGACGATGTGGTTTGAATGCCAAGTTATAATTTGTAAAAGTAAAGCATAATATAGTCTTCAACAAGAAACCTTGTCTAACACCGAACAGCAAGCTATGAAGGGCCCTAAAAATGATTAGTGTAAAACCACTCAAACGGAAAAACCAAAGGTCTAATCTATATAAAAAAAAGAAACAAGAAACACTTATGAACCCCATTAACAAACAGAGCATCAGATTCATGACTAAGGACAGGTGCGACAAATGCAGTGGGTTTAAACGTTGTAATGGGTAGCAACCTTCACCCTTATCTGAAACAAGTACATGACTGATAATGGGAATATTTTTAACATGGGCTATTATTGGAGTTATCTCCCTTAACATCAGCAACTAAAATGCATATACAGAGGGTTTAAGTCTGTCTTTGAGGACATTTCTAGTGTATATAATGTACAGGTCTGATAATGTACATATTTTGCATTGATAAAAACATTGCAATAATTTCTGAATACAATACCAGACATAAATAAACTAGATTTTGATTGACATTTATCTTTTACACTTAGGACCTGTCTACTGATAACTATGATTGCCAACAGGACAATTTTTCACTAGAGCTCAAAATGATGAGGATATGAGCAACTATAAGTCACTTTACAGCCTTCAACAATGAGTAAAACCCATACCTTAATACAAGTATTTATATATTCAGCTATAACAGACCCATGTGATTTCCTAATATATTGTGGATTCATTAAAATTGGTTGGATAACAATAATCCACGAAAATTGATATCCACAAATATAAATGAATCCGCAGTATACTAATTCTTCAAAGAAATGAATTTGTCCCAGGTTAGAGGAGGGTTGGGATCCTGCTAACATGTTTAACCCCGCCACATTAATTATGTATGTGTCTGTCCCATGTCAGGAGCCTGTACTTCAGTGGTTGTCGTTTGTTTATGTGTTACATATCTGTTTTTCATTCATTTTTTTATACAAATAAGGCCGTTATTTTTCTTGTTTGAATTGTTTTACATTGTCATATCGACGCCTTTTATAGCTGACTATGTGGTATGGGCTTTGCTCATTGTTGAAGGCCGTACAGTAACCTTTAGTTGTTAATGACTGTTATTTTGGTCTCTTGTGGACAGTTGTCTCATTGGCAATCATAACACACCTTTTTTGTTTTATATTAAACTAACATTTCTATTTGTATCCATCTCATTAGTTAAGCCTTTAAAACTGATTTTCAGATTTATATCATTCTTATATTGTGATGTTACACCATTGTCCCAGGATAGGGGACGGTTGGTATCCTGCTAACATATTTAACCCCACCACATTCTGTCCCAAGTCGTGAGTCATTGGCAATTATATGACATATAACTTCAAAACTCTCTCAATTTTGTAGGCCTTCCTGGGCTTTCAAATATTTGGGTTTGAGCATTCCAGATCAAGGCAAATCTGGAAAAGTGCTTCTACTCATAAATTTTATAAAGTTATTTTCATTTGCAGTACAAATAATGTCTATTCTCAATGTTGAAGGCCATACGGTTGCCTATAACTGGTTACAAAAATCGCTGAGGAAGATTCAGAACAGACAGTCCCCAACCCAATGGCAAAATCAAAAGCTGAAACACATCAAACAAAGGGACGACAACTGTCATATTCCTGTCTTGGTACAGGCATTTTCTTATGTAGAAAATGGTGGATTAAACCTGGTTTTATAGCTTGCTAAACCTCTTATTTGTATGACAGTCATATAAAATTCAATAAAATTGACAACGATGTGTGAACAGAACACACAAGAGTGATCTAATAAGTCAATAGCCTATCAACGATAAGGTTCAGTGAGTTTCAATCACCTACATGGTAGAAGCATTCTACTCCAATGTTTAAAATTGATTAAAATTGCCAGTTTTCCAACCAAGGTCAATGGTTCTCTTCAGAGAACTCCAACTTCCTCCACCAAAAAAAATAATTTAAAAACTGGCCACCATGATATAATACATGTAGTACTGAAGTGGCATAAAACAACAGAATCAATCAAATTTGCCTGGCTACGAATATTACCAAGGTGTATAAAAATATTCCTAAACACAACACAAGCAATTACTAAGTCTATAAATAGTTAATCATCTTAATAAAAAATATACTTTAATATCTATCACATACAAAATGGTACAACAATTGCAAAACAAACTGAACATTTTATCTAAATGAAGAAAATTATGCATTTTCCTCATAAGGGGAGATAACTCAATAAATATAATTCAACAAAGGAATGTATAATGAACAAGTTCTGTGAACATAATGGATGACATAACATGAACATAAACAAATAATGACATGACAAGAGCAGAACTAATTTTGATTGCAACATATAATATAACATGGAATAGACCACTTTCGAGTTCGTCCATCACCGGAAAAAACTCCACACTTATGTGCGTTTTTGTGACGTCATTTATTAGATAAAGGGGATCACCTGTATCCCTGCACTATTAACGTTCATCAAGCTTCTTAGTGATTGCCATTGTACAGGATAAACTAGCAATAATATTTGTTCGTAGGTACTTAATCACAATTCCCTAATGACAGCAGTGCTGATAGTCAATTATGAGTATCTAATTTGCCGAATAGTTCATGCAATATAGCATTATAGTTTTCCAACCACTCACTCAACATTGGAATGGAAGTGACGATGCCCCTAAACACACGAATGATGTTCACTAAAATCAGAGTTTTTGACGGAAATGCATCAAACTCGAAAGTTGTCTATTGGGTCAACAATTTTAGCCTCATCATATGAAATGAAGAAAAATTATAAAATTTTATACATTTAATTCAAATAGAACAAAAATCTGTTCATATGTAAATGTTTATAAACTTTTGAATAAAAATAAATAAAAAGCATGGATTTTTTTTGTAAATATGATAAAAACATAATATATAATATATATAAACTCCCGAATAAGTACAAATAAATAGGATGTAAAAATGTTTGTATATATACATACCTATTATTGATTATAAAAGAAACAGTATTTTGCAATACCCGACGAAAAAATTGCACTAAGTTACTACAAACAATTGGAAATTTATCGTACATTATACAAGATGGAGACTGATTTTCTAATAGTACTTAGATATTAATCTAACAGATGCAGCCTTGTAACATTGCGATGAGGAGTATCTCGTGCTCTATATAATTGATTGACTGACTAGTGATTGTTTACGCAGTGCTTTACATATATACATTGGCGGATCCAGATATTTTCATAAGAGGGGGAGTGTTACTCTTAAATAACAGCCAAATTTTTCCTACAAAAAAGGGGGGACTTGGTCCCCTACCTCTCCCTATATCCACCTCTGACTACCGATAGTTGAAAAGGTAAATGACAATTACAAATATCGAATATATCTACAAGATTTTCATAAGTGCAGATTATGTAAATACTGTGGATTCATTAATGTTCGTTTGATACCAATTTTCATGGCTTTCATGTTGTTCAAGAAAACCACGAATTTAAATAGTCAACAAACTGCAAATTTTCTATAGAAATTTATACAGACCTAGCCAAAACCAAGAAGTTAAATATCAACGAATATGCAAGTTTTCCTTGAACAACTAAAATTGGTACCCACGAAAATAAATGAATCGCCAGTATAATGACTGTGGACAAATTAGACGAACTGATATCATGGTATAAATTATTCTTCTCTATTATTCAAGTATCATCTGACAACTGGTTTCTGGTACTCTATATCACTATCGTCACTGTCTCCCATTGAAATTAATGTTTGTCCATTGGTTCCAGTATGAATTAATCTCTTCATACAGATATCATCTTCTCTGTTTGTATGAAATCTCTTTTGATAAAAAGCAACACAACTGCCAATTGCGAACATTATTAAAAAATTGATCCCACAATGCCAAGTGAAGTACATGGTCACAAAAGTGAATTCCACATGATCATCTGGTTTCCATTTTTCCGCATATGGGTTAGGATTGTACAGTACAAACCCTATTTGCCAAAACCAAGTCCCTTGAACAAGAAAGAAATAGGCTCGAGAAAGTGCGGCTAGAACATTGTGACGGTATTTCATTTCTAAAATAACCCCGATTAAATTTAAGATAATTGCGTATATAAGTAACGTATGTACTTGTACATTCAGTTCATTTCGTCCATGAAGGTGGAAATGAAATAATAAAGCTTCAACACTTAAAGCTATAAGGACTATAACATAATCCAAATCTTTAGGTATAGGTGCTTTTAAATATACAAGGAAATCTATCACGCCACTCATTCCAAAAAAGAAAAACATTGTAGCATGCTGAGCATTTCCAGGAGTGGTAAATTTATGAACATAGAAATTGTATCCAGTATATATTTCTAAGGAAAATCCAACAACAACTAATAATATTTTGCCTATGGATTCAATCGGAAAATCTTTGAAGCGGCCACATAGACAAGTACCAGGGTAGGTAGGAGTAGAAGTGAATCGTGTGTTTCTGCGTAGGGATGTGTAATATCTGTTAAACATCTGCACTGTCCACCATAATGAAAAAACAATGAAGAAAGATCCTGGTAAAGCATGGCCGCCAAAGTTTCCCATTATCTGCAAATAAAAAACAAAATCAAAATCAGACAATATAGATTTATAGCTTTTATAGCTGACTATGTGGTATGGGTTTTACTCATTGTCGAAGGCTTTATGGTGACATATAGTTGTTAATTTTCTATGTCATTTGATCTCTTGTGGAGAGTTATCTAATTGGAAATCATTCCACATATTCTTTTTTTTATATTTGCAGTAATATAGTTATTCGAATCATTTTTTTAACCCTATGATTTCAATGAATTTCATTAATATATAAATTTGTTGGGGTATCTTTATTTAAGTTTCAGTTTTTACAATAAATAAACTGAACAATATAAAGATTTTGGGTATGGTACATGGAACCTGGAGTTTTGGAATATTTTTTAAATAATTATATAAAAGGCATGGCCACCAAAGTTTCCTACAAATAAATCAAAAGATTTGTACTTTTTCAAGCATTACAGTAAATTAAGTAAATCTTTCTCTGAACCCCATGATTTCCATGAAATTCAACTAGATAAATAATTAAAATTTATTAGTAATTTTATTTATTTAACTTTCAGTTTTAAAACAAAAAATACAGATAAATATATAAATTCAAATAGTTTTTGTGATCTTGTACATCAAAAAAGGGGTTTGGGAATATTTAATAAAATACTTTCACAGTGACAAGACTTAAAACTTGTACTAAATCTTAGTTACTTCCCTTGAAATTTTCATTGCTTTAATAAGTATACTGATGTCTGCACTAATTTTGTGCATTCTGAATGATTTGACCATAAAAATGTTGGCTTCATACAGTCACTGACCATTTAAAGCCTTGTTTGTTGTGTTGATTTTATGTAGAATTTATCCATTATAATCTTGTGAAAGATGCAGTTTTGTAGCAAATTTAACTTTATATGGTCTGCTTCAAATTTTTAACTGTTGATTTTTACTCAGAATACATTATAATAAAATTTGAGGTTTTATTTTTGAGAAAATATATTTATTATTCAAAATTACTTATTACTATTTTAACCTTAATTATTAAAATATTTCAAGATTTTACTTTATTTTATTTATATGTGATATATCAGAAAGAATTTGAATTAACACATTTTTCTGTAATTAATATTATAATAGAATATGTCCATGATTTAAAAACAGAATTACTTATAAGATAAATAAGTAAAATTAGCATATTTAATTAGTTTAATCTGATATTTTCTCCAAGGACTTTAGCAATTATAGTTTTATAACCAAGTGAATAAATCGACTTTTTCTTTTTTTCAATTTATTACTTCCTGATTAAGAGTATGATATCAGAAACACGATGTTTACCGATTAACTTTAACATCAATAAAGCAACTTGATAATTTGTATAAATATTTAATAATAAACACTATAAAAGAGCACATTTCTGATAACGGGTCCAACATTGATTAGGTGAAAGGCAATCGACCAGCGATGAAACTAGAACCTGTAATATTTCATCATCAAATGTATTTCAAACTAACCTTGACTTATAGCTGAAAACTGGTACTGTGGATTCATTTATTTTCGTGGGCACCAATTTTTCGTGGATTGCAGAAACATGCATTTTGTGGATATGTAATGTTGTGGTTCTGCCAAACAAAGTCTGGACACAACTTATAGAAGTTTGTATTTAGTTGAACATTAAAATTCATGATTCACGAATCCACGAAATACACAAAAATTGGTATCTAACGAATAATAATGAATCCACAGTATGTTATTTGGTCTCGGGTGGAAAGATGTCTCATTGAAAATCATACCACATCTTCTTATTATATTTATGTGTTTAAAACCAAGTAAATATATGAGAAATTCTCAGAACATGAAATCATCAATATCTCTCAATTCTATGAGGGTCCTGATGGGGGGTCCTTTAATTCTGTCATCTTAAATCCATGAAAATTGGCATCATTAATAAACCCACAGTATCTTCTATAGCCACCCGTCATGGAATATTTTCACATGCATATTTTCAATGAAAAAAAAGACATGCAGTACTACAGGGCTAAATTCATCAAAGTGTGTGAAAATTCATAAATATTTGATAAAAGCTAAATACGAATAAGGACAAAATAAGAAAACATTCATTTAACTTAAGTCTGCTCAGTTTATGATTATCTTATTTGATCAATGATACAAATGGGATCAGACACAAGTTTAATCAACTTATATAGTGTTATCCTATATACATACAATGTATATACATGTAATGATAACAATATAGCACTAAATGCAGCATGCACATATAAAACTACCGTGATAAATGATAATATGAGTAAAAAAGCTGTGGAACTATAGCTCATACATATTGTTTGACATTTTGCGGAAATTGTCAAAAAATATTAAAAGGACCTATGAGCTACGGTTCCAAAGCTAGAATATAAAGTTAAATGCTTCATAAATTATGAAATGGTTAAAAGGCTTTAACGAAGTGGGAAAGAATTCCAAAAAAGCTAGATTTTAGAAATGAGCACCCTTGTGTCAGACCCTTCAACTATGAGAGTAACTACACTTTTCTAAATCTCTTTCCTTTATATATAATTTATTTCAAATATATTTCAATCAATATACCCAGATTTATACAAAATCATTAGTAGATCCTGACAATTAGTCAAATTATAACAAGAGTGCACTCACTGAAATGTCTCGTCTTCTTTACTAATCATTGATATTATGTTGATAGTCCTAAATATAAAGCTTTATTACAACTGTCAAATAAACTTATCATAAACCAAGAAAACTAAACATTGACCAATGAACCATGAAAATGAGGTCAAGGTCAGATGAACCATGCCAGGCAGGCATGTACAGCTAACAATTCTTCCATACAACAAATATAGTTGACCTATTGCTTATAGTTTAAGAAAAACAGACCAAAACACAAAAACTTAACACTTATTTCAGAGCAATGAACTGTGAAAATGAGGTCAAGGACAAATAGAACCTGCGTGACTGACATATAGATCATAAAATATTTCCATACATCAAATATAGTTGACATATTGCATATAGTATTAGAAAAACAGACCAAAACTCAAAAACTTAACTTTGACCACTGAGCCATGAAAATGATGTCAAGGTCAGATGACACCTGCTAGATAGACATGTTAACCTTACAATCATTCCATTCACCAAATATAGTAGACCTATTGCATACAGTATTGGAAAAACAGACCAAAACACAAAAAGTTAACTATAACCACTGAACCATGAAAATGAGGTCAAGGTCAGATGACACTTGCCAGTTGGACATGTACACCTTACAGTCCTTCCATACACCGAATATACAAGACCCATTGCTTAAAGTATCTGAGATATGGACTAGATCACCAAAACTTAACCTTGGTCACTGATCCATGAAATGAGGTTGAGGTCAAGTGAAAACTGTCTGACGGGCATGTGGACCTTGCAAGGTGCACACATACCAAATATTGTTATCCTATTACTTATAATAAGAGAGAATTTAACATTACAAACAACTTTTTTTTCAAGTAGCCACTGAACCATGAAAATGAGGTCAAGGACATTGGACATGTGACTGACGGAAACTTCATAACATGAGGCATCCATATACAAAGTATGAAGCATCCAGGTCTTCCACCTTCTAAAACATAAAGCTTTTAAGAAGTTAGCTAACGCCGCTGCCGCCGTCATGTTCTATTTTTATTAAGACTGAAAATAGGGGGCTATCAAACTACTTTATATTCTGTCTATCATCTATTACAAATATATTATAAAATACCTACCTTTCTTATCTGTGTTGATTTCTTCCGACGAAAAATTCACATCATATTACCACAGGAACATATATATTGACATTAGATATACTGTTCCCAGATTACCACTTCACAAAGTTTTCATTACCTGATAAAAAAAACAGAAACATAATGTATCTTAAAAAATTTTTTTTTTAGACTAATTAAAAAGAGTTAATAATTAAAACATTTCTCGATCATCCAGAAGCAAATATGTGCATCTGTATGGTTATTTATCATGTTTTAGAGTAATTTCTTGCAATTTGATAGGCTGATATTGTCCTAATAAATTTCAGTACAATTTTTCATTACATCGATTGGAATTATCTCCCTTAAACTATTGTCCTAATAAAAAACAATATTTTTTCTATTTGCTATATAGTCCTATTATTTCAATTTTTCACAGTTTTAGATTAAATGTCTTAATATATTTGGCTGATATTGTCCTAATAATCAAATTTAAATATGTAAATTTGTAATATATATATATATATATATATAACAAAATCTGGATAAATTCGTTACACAGTGTGCAATTGTCCTAATACGGATTTGGCCTCGCCTCACCTGATATGAATTTTATTGACCCGATAAATTCTCGTATCAGGACAATTGCACACTGTATAACTAATAATACATGTATCATACTTGCCAACTTTTCAAAATCTCCATGGGAGGTTTTAAGCAAAAGGGAACCTAATGAACACCTATTCCTGAAATTACTGTACTAAATTGGAATATCTATGTTTTTGAATGAGTATACAATGTGTTTAAATTTGTTTTAACTCCTATGAATGCATTTTTAAAGTATTTAGACCACATGGAGTTATGTATTCTTAGAAAGGAGCCACAACTCAAAGTATTTGAATTTATGGGGATTTCAAATATATATCCCTTTTGAAAAATCTGTAATAGCTTTATCTTTTTGTTTAAATGTTTAATTTATTTGACTAATAATTCAGTTTAGGCTTCTTTTATTAATTATTGACATAGGGCTATCAGGGAGCATCATTTAATCTCCATATTTTGTGATGGACATTCAGATTCATTCGTTTATCTACCTTTATTCATTTTTTATCCTTGAAATTTTTACCTGAAATAATTTGAAGCCATTTTATCTCTAATTGGCTTCAACAATGAATATAAAATTATATATATCATGTACTTATACATATTAATTATCTAAATAATCTGCCACGGTTTACAAATAAGCAAACCTATATAACACACTTAACACTTGAAAAAAAAATCTCACAACTTTAAAGAACACCTGCAAAGCAACACTAAGGAAAACAAAGTACAATAGGTAAATTATCAAAGGATGTTCATCACCAGGAAAGACACTTACAAAAACTCCATAGAAGAAGATCTACCACCAATGCAGTGCATAAAATCTTAACGTATATATATTTCAGTCAATAAATTCAAATCTATAAATGTAATTTTTGACATCTTTATAAATTTGTTTTTTTTTTATTGATATATAAAATAGGAAAGTTCTAATAACATTAACGGTACAAATTTTCCTGCACCAGATGCACAGTTCGACAATACATGTCTAGCTCTTCAGTGATGCTTGTGGCCAAAATATTTGAAATCCAAAGCTTATATAAAAGATGAAGAGCTATAATCCAAAATAATAAATTCTAAATTTATAGATAAATCAAAAACTTATTATGGCTTAACATATATGTATTTCAATTAAAAAATTTAAACTTATAAATATAATTTTTGACATATCAATCTAATGCTTCATTCCATAATAAATATATTTTAGGCTATTTTCAAGTTTATAGAAATGGCCAAATTTTAACCACAGATATCAATAATAAATTACCTTTATAAAAGGGTACATGTAGGTAAAGACAATATACTAAACTGACACCCTGTTCAAATGTCATTTTTACACCAGCAAAATATAAACCACTTATTCACCTGTTTAAGTTTAATTATTCAATATAAATGCCAATTATGTATAAAAGCAGATAAATTATCATTGAAAGAAAATGAAAATACAGAATGAACTAATGTCCATAATTGATTATAACTGACCACGATAACTGACCACTGATAACTAATACTCCTACTACATTATAAAGTCAATTACCTTTTCGTTCACCTACATAATTAAAAATCCAAGCTTTGTATCTTCTTGTCCTACTTTCTACCCTGCTCATTGATATAACAGATACGTGATACAACAAACGTGTTGTTATATTTGTTATACCAATTTTAAGTATTGATTTAAAAAAAGGGGAGGTAACCAATATCAGTCAGCACTTTCCTGCAGGTATTATAATCCCATAGGGAAAAGAGCTAAGATTATTCCTTGTAATTAAATGAAATGAAATAGCTATGTCTACTTACTTAGGGCAAGTAATGACGCTCATTGCAGATCAATGAATAATTTAAATTTGTATAATCAAAGATTTCCAATTAATTTACCATAGGGATTTTAAAAAATTACCTGGCCAAGAAAAAACATAGCTTTTTTATTACTATTCTATCAGTTTTCCAGGTATAACTGCAGGTATAAAAGACTCTCTAACGATGTTTGAGCTTTTCTAAATGAAATGTATGAGCTAAAAATTGTAAAAAAACAAAAATTCTAATATAACTTGTTTGCATATTTTTTCTTCCTTATTTATCAATTTTCCAAGTAAGTTTGCATGATTAAATATGAGATTGGAATCAGTTTCCACAATACAAATATTTTTTTTACGTCATAATATTTCAAAATGATATCTTTTTTGACTAACTTTGTTTTGCTCGACTGACATATATAATACAATGTATCATTGTAGTATAATATATGTCTATTTTTTTACAAAGTCATTATGTGATCTTATGTCAGACTCATATTGTGAATTATACTTCTGATGTGAAATGTAAATATAGCTAATATCTCAGATACATAATTGGTTAAAATACTTGTTAGGTATATTCATTTAATATGTTCATATAAATTTTGAAATATCAAACCTAAAATTCATACTTTCTCATTTTTCTTTTACAGAAAAAGAAAATATCAAAAATAAAACTGACCTTACCTGTTAAAACACATTTAAACGTCCACTGACATCCACAATATCTTTTCCTCGGGCAGTAGGACAAATTCCAATCCATTTTATCAGTTTTCTCTTCATGCTTCAATCAAATCTTTCAATAGAAAAATAAAATATCTAGTTCAAAAATCAAATGTCACTTTATCTTTCAATCTACAATCATTAATTATATAATAGTACTAAGGTGTGTAAAACAAAAACTGTGAAAATACAATCAATATTAAAGGATAAATCTCTACCAATGGTTTTAATTGCACACTCTATCAAATGATTTTGATTTTTAGAAATCATCTTTTATCTTCTAATTAATAAAACTAAACAGAGCATAAAATGTTTATCTATAAAAACAACCACTTGAAACACATTATCATGATGAAAAGCAAAATGTTTTCACAAAAACTTTAAAGTGTTCAAATATATAAACATATTATGTACTTTTGTAATGGGTTGGTGGGAAATCAAACAAAACAATTTACCTGGCTGCACTTGCTAATAGGTCGGTCCAACAATTTACTGAACAGAGTGATGATTTACAAAAAGAACAGTCTGAGAATAAAACAGAAAAGGAGCATACATTTATTATATATTTATATACACATAAAATTTTAATATTAAATGTATTAACAATTAACAGGCTATTATTTCAACTTGGAATTATTATTAATTATGGAATTTGCTAAATTTAGATTGCGATCATTTGAACTGACCTTCCAAATTGTATGGCCAGTACTTACTCACATAATTTAAACTGTAAATACAATAAGAAGTGTATATAAAATCGGCGCAAATGAAAGAATGAAAATTTAAAAAATCGGTGCAAATGTCATAAGCCCGATATGATACCTCAATTGGAAATCAACTCCTCAACATTAATTATCCTTTAATAATGATTTTTCTCCCTTTCTGCGTTATTTTATTTTATTTGATTTTTTAAGAGGGTGGTAAAGGGGGGTGCTTGCACGAAAAAAATGTGAAATAAGACACAATTTCACGTTGAACGTGAAATAATTTCTGTAATGAACGTTGCACGAAAAATAAATACTTTTATTTGAACCTTTTGTGACTGAGTCACTGTCTTCTTGTATGTATTAACTCTTTGTTTTACTTGATATTCCCGATTTAGTATACACATTTATGATATAATTGGTTTACGGCTTTTAAAAAAGTATTTCTTGACGATCCCTGCCAAGTGTTTGAATTTTATTTGAAAAATACCGAGCACGCAAAATAAGACTTTGAAAATCACGATGCACGTAAAATGAAATAAGCAGAACACGTTGAACGAGGCACCCGTCTTGCACGACTGAACGTCAAATAAAAAAGTAAAAACACGTTGAACGTGAAATAAAAAACAGCGATCACGTTGCACGGAAATAACCCTTTACCACCCTCTTTTAAATATACAAGTGTGGACATAGATCAGTGTGGATACTATGCAGTGTTTTCGGACAAAAAAGTTCTCTGTTTTCTCAATAGGGTTTTATGTTAAATTGTGTTGCACAATGACAGCCAACCTGTACAAAACACTAAAAATAAACAGTGTCCCAATCTTTAGTTTCAATGTTCAAGACTACTAAGGCAAAAAAAAATATAATATATGCGTTTCCTATTTCATATTTGAACAAAGTAGGGTAAGTAGGTGGGGATTTTTTTTTTTTATTTTAGCTTCTTTTTTACATTGAGTTTATGGGAGGGACATTCTGACTTCAACAGTGTTTACTGAAAAATAACCTTTTTGAGCTTACAAAATAGGGAGGGAAAGTAAAAGGAAACACACATTTTTTTTTTATTTGGCTTAATATTGCATAGATTGTTACCAATTATTTTGATAAAATATGTTCAACAACTTTGATTTTGGATAGTAGCAAAAACTCAAAATAGGGACAGGAACACACATTAGGTCATTTCTGAATGATGTGAATTTAATATGCAGGATGGTATCTTAGAACCTGCAAGCATGTACTATGTGTATGGTTCTATTTATTTTCCTTTGTTGAGGTCGACATTCTTACTTGGTTTTGTCCATTTATTAATAATAAACAACTGTAAATTAGTTTATAAGGATCTTTCCAGTATTTTTAATAAAAGATTTCGTTTAAATTTAAAAAAAAATTCTTAGAAGATATCTTTATATAGAGAGAGAAAATTTATTTTTAAAGTTGCTTTTCATAAAAATATATATAATTTTTTTCGATAGATCATATTTAACCAAATTGAAACCACTCAAAAACTGGTTGAAGAGTTTCTCCAAAATTTATGACTTAATTATATGGCTCTCCTAAATCTTACAAACATTTTCAGAAAAAGAGTTTTTTTTTCCATCAACAGAAAGATTGCACATGTCAATTTCCATTACTATTATAGTAGTTTGACACTTAATTGACGTTGTAGGAAAGTTTTAGTATAATAATAAAAGATCATTAAATGTTTTATCATATTTCACTATGTATTAAATTGGCACTATTATATATCACCTCAAATAAGCTGTTAAAGATACATATCAAATGAAATTAACAAAATGGTACACTTTTTGCTACATAATTACCTCCTTTAAAATATCAAGTATTATATATGTAACTATGAACATTATTTCTTTGTAGTCCAGTCAATTTAGCAGAAATTGAACTCTAACCTTAAAGTAATTACAACAGAAGACTTTTAAGTTTTAATCTTTAGCATTTAAATTTACCCCAAATACACACAGAAAAAAGTCCAACAAAATATAACCTGAAGAAGACTAAAAAATTACGATTTTAAAATTCTATAGATTTGCATTGAAATGGGAGATAACTCTGCAAAAAAGGCAGAAATATCATTAAAAATTGATACAAAGTCATAACTTTACCACTTATTTTCAGCAGAATGTATTGATTCTTGATGTTTTAGTCATCTTTAGAGTATAACAAACAACTCTAAATGTGTTTTCATATCTTTTATCAAGCTTCAACCTAGATTTCATAATTCATTTATAGCTGACCATTGAATAAATTTTTCAACAGGTCAAGGTAAAAAATCTCAAATTGAATAAATCTAATTAAGCATATACATGCAGGTATTCTACTTTTTGTGGTTGAAAGTTTCATTATACAAGGTAGATGCTGAACAAATATAATTTACAAATATAAACAATACCAAATTTTCACATTATTTTTCAAAATGGTCACAAAGCCACAAATTTGCAATTTCTTTAATGAAAAATGTGCCAAAAAAATAAAAATACCCATAACACTTCAGTTTTGCACATTTCATGAGCGGAAGATGATATAGTCAAATACGAATTTATAACCCATCAGTGTATCATGCTTTACATGAATTTTAAGAAAATCGACAAAAAAAAATTACTCATTTTTGCGGAGTTATCTTCCCTTTCCAATGTTAATTTCAAATTTCTGATTTTGAGTTTTCCTCAAGTTAGATTTTATGGGACTTTTTTCTGTGTATATTTGGGGCGTTTATTATAGATTAGAAATAAAACATTTTCTGTTGCAATTAGTTTGAGGTTAAACCTTAGTTTGACTGGACTATTGGGATATAATCCTTGCACAATTTAAGTTACTAAGCCAGAATAATAAATATCAAAATCTTTGTTAAATAAATAGATGTACAATCCATAGAAAAAGGGGGGGGGCAATATAAGATATAATTAAATGGATTCTGTCAAATGAAGATATTATATAATAGTTAACAATACAGTTATTAAGTGTATAAATATTAGAATAGACTAGAAGAGCCAAAATTACTAACATCTTTGTAATAACATGTGCACCTTCTAGCTCTTCCCTTCATCACATTGTATATATTTCTTTACTGTGTTTGTTGTCTCCCTTTTCACATGTTTTAGCATTTTATTTTACATATATATATTGCAAGGACAAATACTTGGTTGATAGTCAACACATTTATAATCACCGTCCATAGTCATTTGTTCTCTGTATAAATATTATATAATTATTACTTTGCTTCCTGTAACATGTTTAATAGGTGTTATGGCAGATGAAAGTACACACAAACTGGAAGGGGAAAGAAACCAGTGGAAAATTGAAAGTTCAATATCCAGTACGATAATGCATATCAGAGTGTCATAGGTGGTATGCTCGGGTGGTATGAATCTGGAGTCCAAGACTGATACAAAGTAAGTAAGTAAGTAAGTAAGTAAAACTTTATTTGGATTCGGCATATTGACAAACAATACAAACATAAGCTCTAGTGAGCTTTTCACCGAATATAAAAAACATATGCAATAACAAATAAAACAAGGCATGCAGCATGCAATAAATAATAAAAAGCAGCACCAAAAATTAACTCTAAGCAAATAGCATATACATGTATCTTGCAAAATACCAAAACATATATATGAAGCACTAAAATTTTAAAAAAATTTCTGTTAAAAATTATTTTTTAAAAATAATGTAAAAATTTAAAATCTTTCAAATTTTAAAAATTAAAAAAAAAAAAAAAAATTCAGTTGCAAAGCAAGCTGTTAATGCAGCATAAAAAGCATAAATATTGTAACACATTAGTTATCTACAGGCAAAGCAAAAACATTCTGTTCCACTCCAGGACTGAACAAGACTCTTAAAATGTGAAAAGCTGTTAACAGTCCTGAAGTGGTCTGGTAAGCTATTCCATAAAGAAGCAGCAGCAAAACTAAAAGATTTTTTTCCATATGAGGTAGTTCTTACCTGTGGTATATCCAAAATATTACTGTATCTAAAAGAATATTTAGTGTGTTTAAGTTTGAGTAAATTTTGTAAACATACAGGAGCCAAATTATTTAAAATTTTATAAGTCTCAAGTGCCATTTTCCTGATGCGTCTTACTTGTAGGGTTCGAACCTTTGCATTCTCAAGAAGAGTTTCAGAGGATGATAAGTAGTCGTCATATACAAATCTTAATGCTCTCTCTTGTATTTTTTCAAGTTTTTTAGAATTTTTCTCTGTACAAAAATGCCAAGCCAAAGGGCAAATATTAAAATTACTCAAAATAAAAGTATGAAAAATTGTAAGTTTATTTAATCTGTTTAAAAATGATCCAATTCTCTTGAGAACATTCAGCTGTTGTGATGCCTTTCTACACAAGTTACTTATATGTGCATCAAATTTTAGTTTGTAATCAATATCAATTCCAAGTAACTTTACTGTTTCTTCACATGATAAAATATTTTGCTGAATTTGTATAGATGGATTTTTTGCAAAGGTTCTTTTCCCTACAGCAATAACTTGAAATTTATCAGGATTTGCCTGCATCTTATTTTCTTTAAACCAATCAATAAGCACTTGAGACTCAGATTCTAATATGGATATGAGATGGTCATAATCCGGACTACTAAAAGACAGAGTATTGTCGTCCGCATAATTATATAATGTACTATGTTTAACAAAATAAAAAATATCATTTATGAAGATATTAAATAAAAGGGGCCCCAATATAGAACCTTGGGGTACCCCTTTTTGGATGTTAGCCCAGCTACGCAGAACACCGTTTACTTTAATTTGCTGTTTTCTATCAGAAAGATATGATTTTAATAAAGATACTGAATGTGGTGAAACACCATATGCTAGTAATTTATCTAGTAAAATTTCATGAGGTAAGCAGTCAAAAGCTTTTGATAAATCCATAAGAACTGCAGCTATATATAAGTTTTTGTCTAAAGCTTTACGCCAGTCTTCCAGTAATCTGAGCAACGTAGTCTGACATCCATGTCCTCTACGGAAAGCACATAGATAAGGGTTAAAAATGGAATCAAAGAAATCGTATAACTGTATTTCAAATATCTTTTCGTAAAATTTTGAAAAAATAGGTAACACACTGACTGGTCTGTAATTTGATTTCAGTAGTGGGTCGCTCTTTTTATGTAAGGGTGTAACTTGGGCTTCTTTAAGTTTGTCTGGAAATATGCCCGTGTCCACAGTCAAATTTATAAGACTGGTCAGCTGAGGTGCAACGACAGATTTGCTTGCTTTAACTATTTTTGCTGGTATCCCATCTGCTCCGGTTGCTTTTTTGACATTAACTTTATTTATGATTTTTTCCACTTTTTCTGATGTCACCTTTTGAAATTTAAAATTTGCATCTGTTTTCAAGTGATTTTGTTCATGTATGGCATTTATGCTATGATTTTTTAATGGATCATATATAACATCATTTCCTATTTTCTCAGCAACAGTAGCAAAAAATTTATTAAAAATATCTGATACATCTTTTGAATTTATTTATAATTTTGTTTTCTTCAAATAAAATAGTCTTTTGCCCTTGGGATTTGCATTTTTTTGAAAAGAAAGGGTTGACAGTATTCCAAAAATCAGCATTTTTTTATCCTCCAGAACAGCGTTCTAAAAAATATATTTTCATAGATTTCTTTTTTAACTTATTTAAATAAATCTTAGATAAATCTTGTGGAATTTAAGGATAAACGGACACTAAATTACTGGAAGAAACTCACACACTGATTATTGATGGGACAAAAAGTCATAATTAAAAATTATTAATAAATATTTCAATAAATTTCTAATCACTCTAAATGTACACTGTAATTATATATGAAATGAAGGGACTTACATTAAAAAAATTATATGGTTTATGCAGGGACTTTCTAAACCAGGGGGGGTTGGGGTTGGAGGGGTCCTGATCCCGAAATCCTGGGCTTTAAAAGATGAAATCCCGATGTCCCGAATTTAAAGAAATTTTAATCCTGACATACCTAAATTCGAAAAAAGAATTACCGGATCCCGAATGGATCAATCCCGAAATCCCGAGCTTAATAACACCCAATCCCGACGTTCCGAAAAAGGTCTTGCCCTCCCTCTGCAGTTAACAATACAAAAATCAAATGGCACATTTACTTTTGGGATAGGATTGCTCCCCTTAGTTAATGTGGTAGTGATACTTAGTCAGACATAAGCGGTTGTCCTCAGCTAAGGAAGTACTTCTTTAGCTCAGTCTGTTAACCCGTTGTCTTGAAACATAGAGGTTCCAGTAGAGACAAAGTTGCTTTTGTAATGAAATTCATGCTCTCTGATGTTTTACACTAAATTGGCACATAGAAAATAATTCCTATTGTGAAAATAATACAAAGATGGAACATGTACTACATGTACTGAACCCTCAATCTTGGGATCCAAGGGCAGCACTCTAACTTATTGAGCCAAAGAAAATCATCCCTAACACAAATAGTCACTACCTCCAAGTCTCAAGTTGTAACAACTATCTCCCCTTTTTCCTTTTTTCATGCTGCATAACTATAACCATCCAGCTGAGCAGCTCACATCACTATTAAGATATTGGACAACCCCTGAGTATTTACTTTAAAAACTCTCTGGCCCGTTTTCAATGTTCACCTATACCCTCTTAATTAACAAAAATTGGTATCCCTTGATTAAAAATGAATTCACAGTATATAGTATATATATATAGATATTGTTGATTAACTCTTCCTCAAATCAGCCTTGAAATTAAAAGTACTTTTAGTTTCCTTGAAATATGAAAATTTATGAACATTGGTTACATTATAAGATCACATAATTTTATGAAATGAATTACCAGGATAAAATTATCTTTATCTATTTTTCAGGTTTTTGTTTAAATTATTAATTAGACTGAATGAGTGTGTGCTGACCCAAAGATATCCCGAACCTGAAGATATATAAATGTCAACATGATAAGGAGAGGATAAATGGATCATACTTATAGTGTTAGATCAGGTATAATCCGTCATTTATCGCTATTCTATAGAAGGGAATGGGATTTGCTCATTGTTATAGGCCTAAGTAACCTATAACTGCTCACATTTAGTAGTGTCTCATTGGCAATCATATCACATACTCACATTTATTATTGTCTAATTGACAATCATATCACATCTCTATATTTTTAGCTCACCTGGCCCGAAGGGCCAAGTGAGCTTTTCCCATCACTTGGCGTCCGTCGTCCGTCGTCGTCCGTCGTCCATCGTCGTCCGTCGTCGTTAACTTTTACAAAAATCTTCTCCTCTGAAACTACTGGGCCAAATTAAACCAAACTTGGCCACAATCATCATTAGGGTATCTAGTTTAAAAAATGTGTGGCGTGACCTGGCCAACCAACCAAGATGGCCACCATGGCTAAAAATAGAACATAGGGGTAAAATGCAGTTTTTGGCTTATAACTCAAAAACCAAAGCATTTAGAGCAAATCTGTCATGGGGTAAAATTGTTTATCAGGTCAAGATCTATCTGTCCTGAAATTTTCAGATGAATTGGACAACCTGTTATTGGGTTGCTGCCCCTGAACTGGTAATTTTAGGTAATTTTTGCTGTTTTTTGCTATTATCTTGAATATTATTATAGATAGAGATAAACTGTAAACAGCAATAATGTTCAGCAAAGTAAGATTTACAAATAAGTCAACATGACCAAAATGGTCAGTTGACCCCTTTAGGAGTTATTGACCTTTATAGTCAATTTTTAACCATTTTTCCTAAATCTTAGTAATCTTTTACAAAAATCTTCTCCTCTGAAACTACTGGGCCAAATTAATCCAAACTTGGCCACAATCATCTTTGGGATATTTAGTTTAAAAAATGTGTGGCGTGACCCGGCCAACCAACCAAGATGGCCGCCATGGCTAAAAATAGAACATAGGGGTAAAATGCAGTTTTTGGCTTATAACTCAAAAACCAAAGCATTTAGAGCAAATCTGACATGCGGTAAAAGTATTTATCAGGTCAAGATCTATCTGTCCTGAAATTTTCAGATGAATTGGACAACCTGTTGTTGGGTTGCTGCCCCTGAATTGGTAATTTTAAGGAAATTTTGCTGTTTTTGGTTATTATCTTGAATATTATTATAGATAGAGATAAACTGTAAACAGCAATAATGTTCAGCAAAGTAAGATTTACAAATAAGTCAGCATGACCAAAATGGTCAGTTGACCCCTGAAGGAGTTATTGCCCTTTATAGTCAATTTTCAACCATTTTTTCGTAAATCTTAGTTATCTTTTACAAAAATCTTCTTCTCTGAAACTACTGGGCCAAATTAAACTAAACTTGGCCACAGTCATCATTGGGGTAATTTGTTTAAAAAATGTATGGCGTGACCTGGCCAATCAACTAAAATGGCTGCCACGGCTAATAATAGAACATAGGGGTAAAATGCAGTTTTTGGCTTATAACTCAAAAACCGAAGCATTAAGAGAAAATCTGACAGGGTTTACTTGTTTATCAGGTCAAGATCTATCTGCCCTGATGTTTTCACATGGATCGGATAACCGTTGTTAGGTTACTGTCCTGAATTGGTAATTTTAAGGAAATTTTGTCGTTTTTTGTTATTATCTTGAATATTATTATAGATAGAGATAAACTGTATACAGCAATAACGTTCAGCAAAATAAGATCTACAAATAAGTTTACATGACCAAAATAGTCAATTGACCCCTTAAGGAGTTATTGCCCTTTATAGTTAATTTTTAACATTTTTCATAAATTTTTGTTAATTTTTAGAAAATATTTTCCACTGTAATTACTGGGCCAAGTTCATTATAGATAGAGATAATTGTAGCAACAAGAATGTTCAGTAAAGTAAGATCTACAAACACATCACTATCACCAAAACACAATTATGTCATGAATTTATCGGTGTCCATTGTTTAATATGCACAAGACAAAGGTGAGCGACACAGGCTCTTTAGAGCCTCTAGTTTGTAAATCTTAGTAATCTTTTACAAAAATCTTCTCCTCTGAAACTACTGGGCCAAATACTTCCAAACTTTAACTGAATGTTCCTTAGGGTATCTAGTTTGTAAATTGTATCCGAAGTTATGATCTATCAACAAACATGGTCGCCATTGCTAAAAATAGAACATAGGGGTCAAATGCAGTTTTTGACTTATAACTCAAAAACCAAAGCATTTAGAGCAAATCTGACGTGGGGTAATATTGTTTATCAGGTCAATTTCTATCTGCCCAGAAATTTTCAGATGAATCAGACAACCTGTTGTTGGGTTGCTGCCCCTGAATTGATAATTTTAAGGAAATTTTGCTGTTTTTGTTTATTATCTTGAATATAATTATAGATAGAAATAAACTGTAAACAGCAATAATGTTCAGCAAAGTAAGATCTTCAATTAAGTCAATTTGACCATAATTGTCAATTGACCCCTTAAGGAGTTATTGCCCTTTAAAGACTTTTTTCACAATTTTTTCATCATGTTGACTTACTTTAAAAAATCTTCTCCTTTGAAACTGCTGTATCAATTTCAGCCAAACTTAGGCTAAATGAGTTTCAGAGTATCTAGTATAAATTTTATATTTTATTTCCTTGTATGTCAAGAAACATAGCTCCTATGGCTAAAATAGAACATAGGAGAAAATGATTATTTTTTTTGGCTTTTGAAGAAAATAGGACGATCCAAAAAACATTTAAATAAATTGAAAAGCCAAAATAATCATTGATGAGAGATTTAACCAAAAGAATTAAGGTGAGCGATTCAGGCTCTTGAGAGCCTCTTGTTATATTTACAGCGGAAATTTGAATGAAGGAATAGAATTTGATTTTAGAGACTTGTGCTGACAACTTGTCAGTAACAAGTAATGTAACAATTTGACAGATGTTAGTATATTTTATCTTTTTCCAAAGAAGACCTATTCAGATGGAATAAACTAAGAAGATTTATGTTATATTGTTAATAAGACAGCAACTCAAACCGTCAACATGTGACCTTTAACATTAAACAAGTATCTTTAATATACAAAATGTCAAGCTCTTAAATATAGAGTCTTGGAAATTTGTGAATAAATTAACCATATACTTTCAAATGTCTGCCACCAGCACCAAATTCTGTATAGGACAAAAGAGATAGCCCTTTTTATTTGTTTCCCTTAAACAAGTATTTCTTTTTTATGTTAAGATATTATAAGATTTGGAAATTTGCCTAGCTTATAAGGATTCTAAGATAAATTGACTTATATGCTGAAGTATTTATATTATTTTAGTGCAGATATCTCCAAACGAACGGACACCTGAAGCCTATCATCAATTAGACCAGATCATTGTAGACTTCATGCAACAACAGGACATCATTGGTGGGTCTCTTGCAATCTGTTTCCATGGTAACCTCATATACACACAAGGATATGGTGTAGCTAATTCTGGACTTAAAGCCCTGTCATCATCATTATTTAGGCTAGCCAGCATCAGCAAGACCATTACAGCGGTTGGGATTCTAAAGTTAGTAGAAGATGGGAAATTAAAACTGGACCAGAAAATCTTTGGTCAGAATGGTATTTTGAAGAAATATAGACCTTCTGGTAAAGGTGATAAAAGACTCTTGAAAATAACTGTGAGACATTTACTGCAGCATTCTGGGGGATGGGACAGGGACCAAGTTGGAGATGCTGTGTTTTGGAAGTTGCCTAAGAAAAAGAATGATGATCCATACAGTAATGAAGCTCTCATTAGATATATGTTGTCCAGGAAATTACAGTTTACACCTGGTATATATTTTTACAGTTTAAAGTTTAGATTAAATCGATAGGTGTCTCATAAAAAAGTTGGTGTCAAACAAGATGGATGTAAGCACCTACAGGTCACTGTGAGTACAGCATCCAAGCACCTACAGGTCACTGTGAGTACAGCCTCCATGTTTTTTTTCTGAATGTTACCAATTTTGGATCTGATATTTTAACATGGTTCAATAAAAGTGTTTTAGTTTGTGTGCCTTAGGGCTACAACATTTGTTTTATTTATCAGGTCTGTGTCATATAACTGGCTGCATGGCAGATAAAAAACCAAGGACTGATAATTTGCAAGCCAAAGTATATAAACTTTGTTTATATTTTTACAGGTAAAAGACATGCATATTCTAATCTTGGTTTCTTGATCCTTGGTAAAGTGATAGAAGAGGTGACTGGCATTCCATACATAAACTATATCCAAGAAATTTGTAGACCATTCAATGTTCTTCCAGGATATGCTAAACAGATTGATGCTTATTCTTTAGAGGCAAGTTCTTATGTTTTTAGCTCACCTGGCCCAAAGGGCCAAGTGAGCTTTTCTCATCACTTGGCGTCCGTCGTCGTCGTCGTCCGTCGTCGTCCGTCGTCCGTCGTCGTCCGTCGTCGTTAACTTTTACAAAAATCTTCTCCTCTGAAACTACTAGGCCAAATTAAACCAAACTTGGCCACAATCATCATTGGGGTATCTAGTTTAAAAAATGTGTGGCGTGACCCGGTCAACCAACCAAGATGGCCGCCACGGCTAAAAATAGAACATAGGGGTAAAATGCAGTTTTTGGCTTATAACTCAAAAACCAAAGCATTTAGAGGAAATCTGACATGGGGTAAATATGTTTATCAGGTCAAGATCTATCTGCCCTGAAATTTTCAGATGAATCGGTCAACCCGTTGTTGGGTTGCTGCCCCTGAATTGGTCATTTTGAGGAAATTTTGCTGTTTTTGGTTATTATCTTGAATATTATTATAGATAGAGATAAACTGTAAACAGCAATAATGTTCGGCAAAGTTAGATTTACAAGTAAGTCAACATGACCGAAATGGTCAGTTGACCCCTTTAGGAGTTATTGCCCTTTATAGTAAATTTTTAACCATTTTTCATAAATCTAAGTAATCTTTTACAAAAATCTTCTCCTCTGAAACTACTGGACCAAATTAATCCAAACTTGGCCACAATCATCTTTGGGGTATCTAGTTTAAAAAATGTGTGGCGTGACCCGGTCAACCAACCAAGATGGCCGCCACGGCTAAAAATAGAACATAGGGGTAAAATGCAGTTTTTGGCTTATAACTCAAAAACAAAAGCATTTAGAGGAAATCTGATGTGGGGTAAAAATGTTTATCAGGTCAAGATCTATCTGCCCTGAAATTTTCAGATGAATCGGTCAACCTGTTGTTGGGTTGCTGCCCCTGAATTGGTAATTTTGAGGAAATTTTGCCGTTTTTGGTTATTATCTTGAATATTATTATAGATAGAGATAAACTGTAAACAGCAATAATGTTCAGCAAAGTTAGATTTACAAATAAGTCAACATGACCGAAATGGTCAGTTGACCCCTTAAGGAGTTATTGCCCTTTATAGTCAATTTTTAACCATTTTTCATAAATCTAAGTAATCTTTTACAAAACTCTTCTCCTCTGAAACTAATGGGCCAAATTAATCCAAAGTTGGCCACAATCATCTTTGGGGTATCTAGTTTAAAAAATGTGTGGCGTGACCCGGTCAACCAACCAAGATGGCCGCCACGGCTAAAAATAGAACATAGGGGTAAAATGCAGTTTTTGGCTTATAACTCAAAAACCAAAACATTTAGAGGAAATCTGACATGGAGTAAAAATGTTTATCAGGTCAAGATCTATCTGCCCTGAAATTTTCAGATGAATCGGTCAACCTGTTGTTGGATTGCTGCCCCTGAATTGGTAATTTTGAGGAAATTTTGCCGTTTTTGGTTATTATCTTGAATATTATTATAGATAGAGATAAACTGTGAACAGCAATAATGTTCATCAAAGTAAGATTTACAAATAAGTCAACATGACCGAAATGGTCAGTTGACCCCTTTAGGAGTTATTGCCCTTTATAGTCAATTTTTAACCATTTTTCGTAAATCTTAGTTATCTTTTACAAAAATCTCTTCTGAAACTACTGGGCCAAATTAATTCAAACTTGGCCACAATCATCTTTGAGGTACCTTGTTTGAAAAATGTGTCCGATGACCTGGCCATCCAACCAAAATGGCCACCACGGCTAAAAATAGAACAGGGGTAAAATGTAGTTTTTTGCTTACAACTCTGAAACCAAATCATTTAGAGGAAATCTGACAAGGAGTTAAATTGTTAATCAAGTCAATATATATCTGCCCTGAAATATTCAAATGAATTGGACAACCGGTTGTTGGGTTGCTGCCCTCCAATTGGTAATTTTTAAAGAAATTTTGCTGTTTTTGGTTATTATCTTGAATACTATTATAGATAGCGATAAACTGTAAACAGCGATAATGTTCATCAAAGTAAGATCTACAAATAAGTCCACATGACCTAAATGGTCAATTGACCCCTTAAGGAGTTATTGCCCTTTATAGTCAATTTTTAACAATTTTCATTAATTTGGTAAATTTATGTAAATTTTTACCAAATATTTTTCTCTGTTACTAATGGGCAAAGTTCATTATAGATATAATTGTAAGAAGCAAGAATGTTCAGTAAAGTAAGAACTTCAAACACATCACCATCACCAAAATACAATTTTGTCATGAATCCATTTGTGTCCTTTGTTTAATATGCACATAGACCAAGGTGAGCGACACAGGCTCTTTAGAGCCTCTAGTTTATTTGTGTTATTTTCTTTTGTAAGAATTAATTTGCTAAACTAATACAGATTTTTAGGGGCCAACTGGAATGGCTCAGTGTGCAGGTTTTTTTGCTGTGTTGAAGAAACATTGGAGGTCATGAGCTGTTTTCTGCTCAGGTCAGGTCAGGTTATTGTCTATTTTACACATTCCCTCTACCTTCGAAATCCTCAGTTTCATTTCTGTGATTTTCACCTGATAAATTCTTAACATAAACCTCATGTAAATTAGTTGAAGTTTACCTGAAAAATAACCCTTATTTTAAAGAAATAACTTACGGTAAGTATAGCAGACGTGACCTTCCAGCATGATCATGTTTGTTTTATTTAGCTGGATAACTATAGTTATTATTGCAGGGGCGTAGCAGCCGGTACGGCAGGTACGGCACTCGCCGTACCAATAATGTTCGTTGGTACGGCATGCCGTACCTAAAATTTAATACGGTATTTTCGTTTTGAATGTTCCTGGGCGGGGTTCAGTATTTTTGCTATTTTATTTTTTGCAATAAAAATATTGTCAGTTACTCTGTATGCATGCACCTTTTAAAGTTTAAGTAATAATGACTAAAATATAAACGAGTTGTCCCAATTTTATTGCGTGCCGATCTATCCGCTACAGAGACAAATAAACGATCTGCACATTGTTAAAATGCACATTCTGCTTGTAGGCACCAAGACGATCGGAATATAATCCAACTTCAACAACATCATACAGTAACACACTTTTACTGTTTTATTAATAGTCATGTGTTGGTAATATCTATTTAGCGTGGCTCGGTACTTATACATCCCGCCACCGTGGATATAAATCTAGCAGTCACATAGTAGACGTGCCAACCTTTGCATGATCCTTAGAAATAAAGTACATAATGATAGACCAGTCCTAGTCGCAGTGATTTTTTTTATATTTTAGTTACTGAAGCCCTAAGTCTGATCTTCGACGGTTTACAAATAAGTTTAATGCTATTAGAAAATACTATTCCATTATATTCCCTGAACTCCTAGCATCTAACTGTTATGTATTTTTTTCCCGGTTACCAACCTTTCCCCTGAAATACCTGGGGTTTTTTTTCTTTAAAAAAATACCTTTACTCAAAACATATTATATAAAAAAACATGTACATATATATATGTCATATGCATATAATTACAGAAATACATTAATACTAAGGGATTCGAATCAGTATTTCTTTTACCGGTTACCAACCTTTCCCCCAAAAAATACCTGGGTTTTTTTCTTTAAAAAAATACCTTTACTCAAAACATATTATATAAAAAAAAAACATGTACATATATACATGTCATATGCATATAATTACAGAAATACATTAATACTAAGGGATTCGAATCAGTATTTCCCTTAATATATTAATCGGTCTCCCTGTAAACAAAAAAGGCAAATAACTGCATATAATTTTTTCTTCTTCTGATCTTTCCTATTGATATGTACCGGGGTGGTGTGTGTCCAGGACTTTGTCAAGACTGTCTCACCCAATTACGATCCTAACCATGAAAATTTATACTATATATTCCAAATGGCTTTGAATCTACTAAAAATTGTTAAACTTGTTTAAACACAAGTAGATTTTCCTCTTATTAAAATTGAGAATGGAAATGGGGAATGTGTCAAAGAGACAACAACCCAAACATAGAAAAAAGAAACAGCAGAAGGTCACCAATAGGTCTTCAATGTAGCGAGAAATTCCCGTACCCGGAGTCGTCCTTCAGCTGGCCCCTAAACAAATATATACTAGTTCAGTGATAATGAACGCAATACTAGTTTCCAAATTGTACACAAGAAACTAAAATTAAAATAATACAAGACTAACAAAGGCCAGAGGCTCCTGACTTAGGACAGGCACAAAAATACTGCGGGGTTAAACATGTTTGTGAGATATCAACCCTCCCCCTATACCTCTAGCCAATGTAGAAAAGTAAACGCATAACAATATGCACATTAAAATTCAGTTCAAGAGAAGTCTGAGTCTGAAGTGTAAACTTAGATGAACCAAATCTGATATCGTCCGGAAAAGCATTTCAGGATCGAATGACTGAAATAAGAAAAGATTTCTGATACAATGCTGTTCTACACTTTATATGTTGTGTGTCATTCGTTCGTCTTTTGTCATAGTTATGAATATTACACAGTTGTTAAGGGATAATATCGCTTAAATAATCAGGAGTCTTATTGTGAAACATTTCATGTTTTTTACGTCTTTCTGATTTTGTTGTATAATTTGTTTATGGACGATAACTTAGTACCGCCAGTAACTATCAATGCCGCTTCAAATTGCGTATTTTCTAGTTTCACATTGAAAATAGATTTTTTCGCAGTGTTATAGATTCGTCGTTTGTCTTACCCTTACTTGATATTATATGAGAAATTCTGAAATTTATCCATCATGTTTATCTATTGGTCTTTGTAAACCGGGAATTTTGAAAATCTGTTCATCGGTCTGATCACAGTTCCCTTTACTTCCTGAATACGTTTAGCGAAAATTTGATAGTATAAAATTAGTTTAATAATTTCCTAAAACCGGTTTGCATATACGGAATGGTGCTCATTTTTTTTTCTGTCAAAAAATTTCAAGTATTGTAGAAGCATGACAAGGCCTGGCAAGGTGTCCAGACAAAGTTAAAGTGCGTGTTTTTATTTAAGTTAAGATGTTCATCGGCCTTCAACTTTTTTGATAAAGTTTAATTGCTGCCTTTTCGACACGATTCATGTTTCAAATTCTGTTTTCTATAGATTGAAATTGAATTAAACACAAAAGAGTAAAATAATTGCCCATAAAACTAGTTTTTCAGGAACGAAATTTAAGTGTCAGGAGATTGTCAGAATGCAGAATTCAAGTTTCACTTTTTATCATAAATTTTTATGATTTTGATTTAAAAAAAAAAGAGTCATATTTTAAATTGTTACCCATAAAACTAGGGTTTTAGAGAATCAAATTTAAGTGTCTGGAGGTCGTCAGAATGCAGGATTTTGCACTATTTATTAAAATTTTCTCGGGGGCCTTGGGCGGCCCCCGAACCCCTTGCCGCATAACCGCCTCGTAACCGCCTCTACGAGGCGGGATGCGTCGCTTCGCGACCCATCATGATTTTCTGCCGTACCAATATAAATTATGATGCTACGCCTCTGTATTGTGATTATTTTTATTTGTTTATGTGGGTGGTGTCATGTAAAATATGAATAAAGTTCAATAATCTCATCAAAGATACCTGAAACTAGTCATTTTATATGCCAGATGGTTTCATCTATAAAAGACTTATCATATTTCTTATTTTATGGTATCCAATATTAGACGTCAGTTGAAATACAAACAAACTAGATTATGAACAGTTTAATAATGGTGCAATAAAATTGATTCATCTAAAATATTAGTTTCTAATATTAACACGAATGGCCTGCATCTTTTTGATATTACGCAGTTATTATCACGATTATAATCATTTGCCTCTGAAACAATTTCATACTACATCTTATTACTTGTTAATAATATTGTATTTATTAACAGAATCCTTCAAGGACTTTTTATGTGGGTCTGAATAGGAGGTCCTTCAAAATTGTATTGTTTATGTACTTATCCATTTTTCTCTTTTCTTTTTAATGTTTGTTTATTTTCATCAAATCTTTATTTTTTATCAAAATTTTCTATAATATTTTCTCCCTATTCTGTAAATCCCATTCTGATCCTCTTCTATATAATTATTTCACTGGTAAAAATGGATATTATTTGAGATAAAAGTAATATATATTGCATGATCATGTTACAATAAACAATATTCATCTATATTTAGTATATTGGATTGTGAAATTGCAGTACACAATCTGTCTAGTTCTTTGCTTAGTCTGCAAATATTTAGACAGATTGGCAATTAATATGTAAGACTGTTCATTTAAAAGAAAATATGTGATCTATGGTGTTATATATATAGATTGTTTTAATAAATACTCAATAGCTTTTGTTTGTTTCAGTTTTTCAACTTAGTCATATAAGGGTAGATAACTCTTTTAGAAACATATTTTTTACTGGAATAATAGAGTATTTTTAATTTTTACTTTTAGGAAGAAAACAAGTTTGGTAACATGATTTTTTATTTTTTTATTTTCTAAAAGCATACTATAAAACCTATCTATTCACAATCTATTTCAACATTCTGTCTCAAAGTCTAGATTTCTTTTTATAAAACAAGTTTTTTTTCATGAGTAATCAATACAAAATGGGGCAATTTTGGATGATTTGTAGGTTGTAAGATAGCACAGTGACCCTACTTTCGACCATTTTGGCAAATTATAAGAAAATTCTATCTGAGGAAATATATATTGATAATCCACCATGACTTGAACACATTATTTGTACGACAAGAGTTTTAATATGACAACAATACTATGTTTAACTGTTTTAAACATGGCAAACTTGAAAGGAAATTGTATTCAGAAATATTGCACACTTATTCCACAAATATTGAATACTTTATAGAAAGGGACATAACTAAGAGAAAAATTTAGGCATGGAATTTTGTGACTATGCCATTTGTTTTGAATAAAATTTGAATTTGCAGTGAATAAATTTAAAATGTATTTACAGGTAAAATATTTTAACAACCGTGAGAATATATTGGAGCCATCTGTGTTTGAAGGAGAAGGGTCTGTGCCAGCTCAGTATGGAGGATTTAAGATGGAGGGAACTGAATCCTATGGTGGTTTAGTTATGTCAGTTGTTGAACTATTGGCACTCTTTAATCAAATTAACAGGTATTGTGAAAGGATTACAAGCAAAACAATTTTATCTTACTTTACACTCAATTTTTACTATTTTATGTAGAAGGATTTATTTATAGTTCCTTGTGATACTTACAAATAATTATAGCTGTCTAAGCACTCTTCTAGATTCGGTTACACACCATTATTCCGACAACCCATTAGTCCGACAGCCCATTGGTCCGACAACCCATTAGTCCGACAGCCCATTGGTCCGACAACCCATTAGTCCGACAGCCCATTGGTCCGACAACCCATTAGTCCGACAGCCCATTGGTCCGACAACCCATTAGTCCGACAGCCCATTGGTCCGACAACCCATTAGTCCGACAGCCCATTGGTCCGACAACCCATTAGTCCAACAACCCAATAGTCGGACAACCCATTGCTGCGACAGCCCAATACTCCGACAACCCATAAGTCCGACACTTATCAAGTCAAGTATCAGGGTAAAAGTATGCGTCTGTCTGTATTATTACGTTTACGATATGTAATAACATATTTTAAGAAATGACTCCGTATATATAACAGAAGGCTAAGGTAATTCGACTACTTCCTATATACTCAATTCCGAAATCTGTATATAAAATATAAAAGAAAAGAATATTTCATTTTCCATATTAAAGGATCTTAATTTTGGAGATTTTCTCATGATTCAGTATAAATTTAGAAAGGAGAGCAAAAATTCAATTCATAAAGTCTAGAAATGAAAAAAATTGGTATTTAATGATATCTTAACAATACAAACCTCATTCATGCATCCATGTGATGATGCATGAGGATTATACTCTGAATAAGCTTTAAGACTTCCAGGGTTTGTCAATTTCTACCCTAGTAATGTGTACCCTCTCCTTATGCAACAAATGATTCTATGTGACAGGAGTTAGCTCTGGGTTATATACTACCACAAGTTGTCACCTGGATGTTTTTATTCAAATTAGATCTTTAGATTCTATATATAGAAAGGAATGTGGTTTATACCATGTTGACACAAAGTTCCAAATAAGACAGGATATATGATAGAGAATATACATTTTCAGTAAATTTACAGGTCAGATTTTTTTTTTCTTTCAAAATCAGTAAAAAAATATCTGTTAGAAATCTTCATGCACTTATCAAAGCATTATGTCCTTCTCTGTGCATCAGTCTGTCTATTCACCCACTAGTAGGTCTGTCTCAATTCAAAAAGTAGTCATATCAACTTCAAACTAATTGATTATACGCATGTTCATTTTTAGCTCTACTGGCTCAATGGGCCATGTGAGCTTTTCTCATCACTTGGCATCTGTCGTCCATAAACTTTTACAAAAATTTCTCCTCTGAAACTACTGGGCCAAATTTAACCAAACTTGGCCACAATCATCATTGTGATATCTAGTTTAAAAATTTGTCTGGTGACTCGGCCAACCAACCAAGATACCCGCCATGGCATAGGGGTAAAATGTAGATTTTGGCTTATAACTCTAAAACCAAAGCTCTTAGAGCAATTCTGACTGGGGTCAAAGTGTTTATCAAGTCAAGATCTATCTGCCCTGGAATTTTCAGATGAATTGGACAACTGGTTGTTAGGTTGCCTGTCCCCCTAATTGGTAATTTTTGGGATACGATTGCTTTTAAGCAATCTGTAGACTTATACCATTGACTCAGGGCCATGCCCTCACGTCAACCGTTTTATTCTAAACACCAAGGAACATCTCAGTTTCTTGAGATTGTCTTGCTTTAAATTGTATAAAAAACAAAAGGATTGAATTTAAACAACTGTCCTATAATGTTCTTCTCATAATCTTCATGTTTCAATATTTCCCTCGACTTGTATGCTTGTTTTTAAGAACACGGAAATTCAGATTTAAGCAGTATTTATGTTAAGTGTTTTTATAAAATTAGAAACACGTCAGAGGGAATTCCCCAGTTTTGATAACATGCGAGAGTTCTCTGAATTCCGATCAATAAATCTAATTCTGTCATATAAGAACTGAAGTGGAGTTTTCTTATATGTCACCGTTATGTAACTGATATTCGATATTTTACTTCCATAAAGAACAGCAATAACATTTAATATAAGTCCTTGCTACAAATCACAAGTCTAGTGTTTGTTTAGGTAATTTTGCGCATGCATATATTTTTCTTGACTTGAAGGGGTATCAGATTGAATGGTTGCTCTGGATTCCCCACTCCATTGATCAATTTGAAACTCACGAGATCCTTTCTATGTCTGTCTGCTATTGAGGGTTATTGTTGTTGCATAATTTTAAACCATATGCACCATTTAAATTAAAATAAATGTAGTCCACAATGTTATTCTAATTATCACTTCAAGTTGTCTCTCTTCTGTAAGTAACTTTCGTCAAACGGCGATACTTCGAGTAAAATTAACACGTTCTGTCGATAGACGACAATTTTCATTTATTAGGTAAATTTTGGTAAATTTTTACAAAATATTTTCCTCTGTAACTAAAGGGCCAAGTTAATTATGCATAGAGAAAATTGTAAGTAGCAAGAATGTTCAGTTAAGTAAGATCTACAAGCACATCACCATCACTCAAACACAATTTTGTCATGAATCCATCTGTGTCCTTTGTTTAATATGCACATAGACCAAGGTGAACGACACAGGCTCTTAAGAGCCTCTAGTTATGCAAAATTATCAAAATATATGCCAAATTTAATAGGGTTTTGAGTCTTTTGACCCTGAATTTTGTAGTATATTGAAAATGGAAATGAGATCTACCAGTAGTGTGGGCTGGATATTGTGTCTTATGAACACATACAGGTAATCTTGGTTTTATACATTTTCAGTCTGTTCCCCCTTAACTTTTTCTTGGAACTTTACCCCCATCCCTCTGCATTTTTGCTAGAAATTGTGTTAAAATGTCAATCTGTTATATTTTTTCAATATATTCTTGCAGTGACAATGGACCATTAGTTTCAGAAGAATTTTTCAGACTTATGATTGAAAAGCCGAGTTATGAGTTCGGAGACCAGTGGTATGGATTAGGAATTGATGTTCAAAATAGTGGACTAAGTTGGGGTCATACAGGAGCCATGGAAGGGACATCAACAACTGTTCATTGTCATAAATCTGGACTAAGCTGGGCCTTGTTTTTCAATACTTGGGCCAAAGATATGGACCTAGATGGGCTAATGAAGTATGGCCTGTCAAAAATTTTACATCTACCATTATGGACCAGTCTCTTTCAAATAATGAATTTGTTGTTCATTCAGAGGAGCAAATTGTTTATTTATTGTTACCATTAGATACCTTACAGACTTGCATAAAATCATTCACAGATTATTGCTTGTCACATGTGGACATGACTGAATATAAAGGATCACTGTGTGTGAATGCCATCTGGAAAAAATCAACAAGCAGACATCTTGTTTTCATCACAAAAAATATAGAAAATATTTATCATCTGATTGAAGACTGTAATTTATGTAATGCATATATTTATATGTTGGAGTCATATTGTTATGAAAATGACATCTATTATATAATTGGAATAAGAGAAAGTCATTTAAAAGTACAGCAAGAGATTTGTTTAAACTTGGATGCTGCTCAACATCTTATAAGAATGAAAAAAATGAAAAATAGTGGCTTCACAATGAGAACTCAATCAGTTGCAGGGAAAGTTGATACTTTATTTGTTTCATCTGTTTTTGACAAAGAAAAGAAATCAAATTTTGTATCCTGGTTGCAAATAACTATGGAAAACTTTGTTTTTGAACTTGGAAAAAATTCTAGTAAAAACTTAGCTCCTGCGTATGTTAACTGTTTTTCTATTGGTGGAGACCCTTTTGTGTCAGCCATTTGGATTCCTGGAGAGAAAAAGCAATATTTGCAAAGACATGATGTATCCATATATGGATTTTTATATGAACTTCAAGAAAGTGTTAATAGTCAGGTGTATTTAGAAAAAGTATGCAGTTATTATAATGATGGTGTTTTGAATTTTCTTGCTGTTTGGTCACAATAAAGTTACAAACAATTTAATTGAAATTTGTGTCAAACCATATAAGAAAATCATCATCTGCATGTTTCAAAGCTCATTTAACTCTTATGTACATTTGTTGTTCTGGCTTGTAAGCTTAATATATGCTTAAATTATAACTGGGAGAGTGATTGGGGTTGAACAAATTCATGTTAGTTTAAACAATATTTTTTTTAAACAAAACAATTTTTATTCAAATAAATTATCATGAGATTTATTACATAACTATCATGCATAACAATATAATACACATGCTGTTGCGATAAATAAACTTCTGCGTATTATAAGTCATAAACATGTTTCAAAAGTTATATTTTTTTACAAAGGGAGGCAATTCTTTGGTATGATAGACTTGTTAACTGTCAATGCAAACTGTATTGAAGAAACATTTCTGGATGCATGAAAGCATGATAGATTTTTATTTCATTACTACCTATTTTGTAATTCCCTATTACCATATATGCACTTACACAATCAAAAATATTACCAGTTCTCACATAACACACAATTGTTTTTAAAAGACAACTGTAAAGAGGTACATATTTATTGTGCCATTTCTTTGTAAAGGTATGGACTAAATATATAATAAGAAGAAAATGTGGTATGATTGCCAATGAGACACCTCTCCATCAGGGACCAAATTCATAAAAATAATTACTTATTCGTCTTCATACGACCTTCAAAAATGCTCAAAACCCATACTACATTGTAAACTATAAAAGGCCCTAAAATGACAAATGTATAACTATTTAAACAAGAAAACTATAATGGCCTGATTTATGCACTAAACAAAAATGATACACAGCAACAAACAACAAGCACTGAATACCTTGTTCACTACTTGGGAGAGGCACATAAATAATTTGGCTGAGTTTAACATTTTAGAGGTGGCCCAACACTCCCCATAACCTGGATAAAGGTTTTCAACAGCAGAACATAAGAACAAAGTATACAAGAAAATAAAAAAACAACTTCAGTAATTTGAAAATGAACAATTTTTTTCACTAAAAGGGACAAAATCAGATGGTTATGATCATAGAGTTTGAATAACGAATTTCATGAATTAAATGTCCTGAAAATTGAAAATTAAACAAAACATTAATATTTTATTAGTATTTTCAAAGTGTCGTACACACTATCATGATAATTTTGTTAGAGGCACATAACATTTGAAAATTCATACTGTTATTTAAGAGTTTAACATGCATGAAAAATTATCCCCCACATGAAAAAATTGAATCCGCTGGCAACATCGACCCTCTTTCTTTATCCTTTAATGCTTTTGATCATCAAGTGCTATTCTGTGTTTTCCAACAAAAAGGGGAGATCATAACTCAAAATCAGCTGGTCAAAAAATCCAAAGTCTGAAAAAACAATTTCTTAGTAAAATGAGCATTGGGTGGTCACCGGTCCTAATCATAATACCCTGGCTGAAAAATAGTATTGTATCATATTTTCAAAAATGCATTTTCCATTACAGATATAATGGAACATTATGGAAAACTGCTTCCAAACCTGCAATTATTGTCAATGTAAGATTTTAAGAAGTGTCATTTTTTAAATATTTTAACCACAACATCTGGATATTAAATAAGTATCTAGAATGAAAAAAAGACAGATTTATAACACTTTATCTGAAAACGTTATTTTGACCACACCCCCCCCCTTTTTTTAGCTCACCGTTCCAAAGGAACTGTGAGCTTTAGCCATCACTTGGCGTCCGTCGTCGTTGTCCGTCGTCGTCGTCCGTCTGGTGTAAACTATTTAAAAAATCTTCTCCTCTGAAACTACTAAACCAATTCCAACCAAACTTAAGCTGAATGATCCTTAGGGTATCAAGAATAAACTTTGTGTTTTATTTTCAGTTTCGTCCAAAAACATGGCCGCCATGGCTAAAAATAGAACATAGAGGTAAAATGCAGTTTTTGGCTTATATCTCAAAAACAAAAGCAGTTAGAGCAAATCTGACATGTCGTTAAAGTGTTTATAAGGTAACATTTTATCAGCCCTGAAATTTTCAGATGAATCTAATAACCCATTGTTGGGTTGCTGCCACAAAATTGGTAATTTTAAGGAAATTTTGCAGTTTTTGGTTATCTTGAATGATATTAATGATAAAGATGAACTGTCATGACTGTAAACAGCAAATATGTTCAGCAAAGTAAGATCTACAAATAAGTTCATATGACCAAAATTGTCAATTGACCCCTTAAAGAGTAATTGCCCTTTAGGACAATTTTACACAATTTGTTCATCATGTTTTCTAACTTTAAAAAATCTTCTTTTGTGAAATCACTGAACAAATTCCAACCAAACTTAAGCTGAATGATCCTTAGGGTGTCTAGAATAAACTTTGTGTTTTATTTTCTGTTTCGTTAAAAAAACATGGCCGCCATGGCTTAAAATAGAACAAAGGGTAAAATGCAGTTTTTTGCTTGTATTTCAAAAACCAAAGCAGTTAGAGCAAATCTGACATGAGGTAAACGTGTTTATATGTTAAATTTCTATCAGCCCTGAAATTTTCAGATGAATCTAATAAACCATTGTTGAGTTGCTGCCACAAAATGGGTAATTTTAAGGAAATTTTGCAGTTTTTGGTTATTATCTTGAAGTATTAGTGATAAAGATAAACTGTAAACAGCAAATATGTTCAGCAAAGTAAGATCTACAAATAAGTTCATATGACCAAAATTATCAATTGACCCTTTAAAGAGTTATTGCCCTTTAAGGACAATTTTACACAATTTGTTTAAAAAACAAACTACATTGAAATTGGAAACTTAAACTCTTAAAGGCGAAAGATAAATGCCAAAAAATCAAGGTGAGCGATTCAGGCTCTTGAGAGTCTCTTGTTTTTACCATTGTAAATTATTCTCTCCTCTTTGATATAACAGCATCGATTCATAGCTATAGAAAAAAATTGATACAGCAATTATGCTCCAAAAAAGTATCTGGGATCAAACACATGTCAGAAAATTGATAGCATAACACTTTTACCAAGCTTTTTTTATGTCAGAATTTCAAGTCATCATATTGATTTTAAGCTGTTTTAACCAGTAATTATGTCCCAAATGTAGGCTGAAAAGATATCACAGCATATCATATTTTCACACACACACCTCACAAATCTCCCCATACCTATTGTAAAATAACACCCTTTGGATCTGATAATTAGTACAGTTATAAGTACTTTATGTCTTTTTAGCAATAGTATGTGATAATGGTGTTTTTTTCAAACTGGTATTTTGAATCTCTACCCCCATTTAGATGTGAGTATTTGAAATGATATCAGTTATTTAAACCATCTTTATAAAGTAATAATGCTAAAAAAAAATGAATTCTGATCATGGAATTCTTGCCAACAAAATTGAGTAAATTTATTTTCTATCTTACAGATTTTTTTTAACTACAAACAATTAATACATATAAAACAAAACAAAACAAACTTCACTTCGTTCAAAAGAAAGCAACCAATGATACAACTATGGAGTTAAAACAACATTTGGCTGTATCTTAAGCGTTGCAAAGTTAATTCATTTTCAACGAATATTTAAACGTCCAAATCGGAATAGCAAAATGGTATAATAAAACGGCATTCTTCATTAAAATCTTGCATAATGATTATGCAAACTTTATCATTCTGTTTCTATACCCATAATTTGAATATCATAAAAGCGTTAACATTTTCTTTGTTTTATTTTTGTGTATCCCAGTGATAAGGATAATTACACCGTTAAACAAAATTCATCGGAGTTATTCCGCTTTTTTCGTCGAATATCATAAACTGACGAGATATGGAAAATAGCATATTTAATTTTCATCTCCTCTCACTCGCTCGGACCCTTTCACTCAGTTGCCCACACTCTTGCACCCTCTCGTTCACTCGCTCATACCCTCTCACTCAGGTGCTCACTTCCACTCACTCACTCATCCTCTTATTTAATCGTTAACTTTTCTCACGTCCCGCTCACAACCTCTCACTCACTAACTTATAGATTCTCAACCACTCTCACTCACAACTTCTCATTTTCATTCTCACTCACGTTCTCACTCACGTTCTCATCTCCTCACTCACGTCTTCTCATTCTCTCACTCATTACTTCTCATTCTCTCACTCACACATTCTTATCTTCTCACTCACACCTTTTCATCTCACTCACACCGTTTCATTTTCTCACTCACACACAACTTATCACTCACTCATATTTACCCTCTCTCACTAACACTCTCTTCTCACTCACTCTTTCACATTCTCACTCTATCTCTCACTCACTGTCTCTGTCTCTCTCTCACTCACAGTCTCACTCTCACACTCACTCACTCAGTCACACTCTCTCGCACACTCACACTGTCTCGCACATTCACACTTTCTCTCTCTCACTCTCTCTCACTCATACTCTCACTCTCTCTCACTCTCACTCTCACACTCACACTCTCACAGTCTCACAGTCTCACACTCTCTCTTTTCTCTCCCTTGCGAATTTTCATCCGTCATCCTTCCCAGTAAATTATATCTATAACTTTCACGGTTTCACGGTCCGTGTCATACAAGACAATTCAAATGGCTGTAGCAGTACATTGGTTCAACTCTTTTAGGGCTGTGCTTGCCACAGTCCGTTAGGTTGAACGTCGTCTCTGTCTACGTTTGCCATTGTCTGGGAAGGTTTGGTACCCATACCTTCAGTTAGACTTCATTAGGTATGAGTACGGTATGTGAAATGAACAAGTATTTATTTTATTGCATTATAAATTACATTGAGTAGCGGTATTTCAACATTTTATGTTTTGCAATTATATTTGTTATGAAGAATCAACTTTATATTTTTTCAGTTGCATTGCATTTGTTTAATATTTCTATTCCTTAGATTATTAAGTTATTTATAAAACTACTCATATATGTTTATCCTTGAAAAACATTTAACGCGATGAAATAATGGGTGCTAACTGTGTTGATCCTGTACAATATGTATGTATAAACTCATAGATAAATTCAGTTCACTTGTAATCAGTGAAGTGGAAAAATATTAACTGTGATTGAAAAATAACGATTTTTTTATACTGAATTAAAGGAGATCATTTCAAGAAAAAATAGACGGAAAATACTTTCTCAAATGAAAGTGGCTAAGAAGTATTAACGGTAAACTCAAAAATGATTTGTTTTTTTTTACCATGTTTTTTTTTATCCAACTACCATTCAAATTTTACTCCCTTTAGATATAAGGATTTTAAATAATAATCGTAAATGAAATAAAATAAACACTTTATAAAAATCCGAGGTTATTTACTGGATTAATTCATTATTTAACACTGACGCAAACATAACAAAGGGATGCCTAAGTACGTTTCAACATCGGGGGCTATTTCACCAAATGGACCTAAACAGAAAAAACAACAACAGATTCATCTAAGATCAACTCTGTCTTACGGAGTTAGAACCTATTTTATTTTTTTTAAAGATTTCTTAATACAAATTAGTGAGAATTTTTTGATAAGCTTATACTATTCACGTCAGTTTCGACGGCCTCACTACAATAAGCTGATGATATCGTCGGGAACTAACATTCTTATCCACAGCGGTATCGCCTTAGTCCTAGTACATGAAAATCACTTAATATATTTCGTGCGTCGAAAGCGCAGTGTTTTCTGGATCTACCTAGCTCTATCGGGGACGCTCATACCAAAATCTTTACATATTTTTAAGGACTGCCATTATTTTTTTAATTACTGCCATTTTTTTTAATTTCAGCATTTGCATTTTACTATCAACATTACATAAATGTACAGGCTAGACACTATGTTTGACACCAGTTTATAATTGTGACATTCCAGGAGCCTGCTATTGTGGTTCCATACAACCGCCATTTTTGGGGTGTTCGTATAATGCTATGATGAACTGTCGTCGTCGTCGTCGTCCGAAGACACATTTGGTTTCCGGACAATTTCTTTAGTTTAAGTGAAATGATCTCAAGGAAATCTTACAAGAAGGTTCAATACCATAAAAGGAAGGTTGGGATTGATTTTGGGGGTTATAGTACCAACAGTTTAGGTATAAGGGATTAAAAAGGGGTCAAAACGCTTTTTTTTTTGTAGTTTCTGGACAATAACTTGTGTAAGTGTATTATAGCTCTCTTTGACACTGTACCACACGGTTCCATATCACAAAGGGAAGGCTAAGATTGAGTTTGGGGGTAATTGCCCATAACATGCAGGACTCAGGGGCAAAAAAGGGACCAAAACAAGATTTTTTTCTAGTTTCCTGACAATAACTTGTGTTTAAGTGTATGGATCTCTCTAAAATTGTACCAAAAGGTTCCATTCTACAAAGGAAAGGTTGGAAATGAGTTTGGAGGTTATTGCACCAGGGGGTGTCATTTTTTTTTTCAGAATTTTTCAAATTTCAAATTTTTTAAGTTTCAATTAAGAAGAAATCTTTTTATGTACAGTATTACGAACAAGATTTTTAAGATCTTTGACAACATTATTTTTGTGTCAGAAACCTTTATAAAAAAAATCACAATCCAAATTCAAGACAGTATCAAACTTGAATATTGTGTCCACATTTGCCGCAACGGTTCAGGGTTCGACATCTGCGGTCGTATCAGGCTGCGCTCAGGGAAGCATTTTATTTGTTTGGTTTTTTTTTTGTTCATTTTTGATGTCCTATGATGTAATATTTAATTTCCTTTCGAATTGAAGCCAATTGTTCTCTAATCCTGAGACCAGAGAGCGGACGTATTATATGTTTCTGCTGAGACCATAATGAATTATGCTATTTTCATCAATAGTTTTAAGATAGTGTTTTGTCCTCTAGATGTCTTACGGGTATTTTCGTTAGGTTGTCGTCTCACTAGGGTAAACCCCACACCGAAACCAGTTTGCTGATCGAATTCACATGGCAAACAATTGAAAATTCCCGAAGCAGATATTCCTAGAAAAGTATACTGGACCGACATCATAGACTCAACTGTTACTTCTTACATTTTGTTGTTGGAAGAGTTTCTGTTGAAGATCGACAAAAATGATATTTGCTATTGTATCTACCTCATTTTGGTCTCTGGTGACGATTTGTTTCATTTGCAATCATACCACATCTTCTTATTTTCATATTGTTTACCCTTTAACTTTTCTTGTCAGTAATTTTGCGGGCATGAGTCCAATATAACCCCATCATACGAAAATATATTGACACGTTACAGTTTACGGCAGAAACATAAAGGCAGTGGCTATTTGACCGGCACCGGCAAAATAGCAAATTTGCTATTTAGCCGGCTCTGATTAAATTCTATTTCACTGGAATTAAAATTTAAGAATAATAATTAAATATCAAATTTTATTTTAAAAACTTTTGTTACTGTTGCTCATATAAACACTTAAACTTCTTATCTTAAAAAAAATAAGAAACTATGTTGCGTATACACATACAAAAAATTGACAAAAATGAAGAAAGAATAGAATAGAAGTAATAAGATATATCAAAAAGTGAAATACAAATATAATAGTCACTTTGTAGCTATACTACATTCCAGAACTAGTATACTCTTTTTATGTACGGAACCAGCATTGTGATTGTGTTGCCGATGCAATTACAGAATGGTCTTTCAGTACCATGAGAAGACTTGAGAAATACAATTATAATCAAGCAATTATCTGGCTAGTCTTTTGAACATAAACCGTGAGAAAAAAAATCATCTGACACATTTTATTTCAGTATAAGAAAGAAAAGGAAATGGTCCTTGATTTTATAATTATATTTGAGAATTAAAAGTTGAAAAAAGACTAAAACATAGAGAAATTATTTTTTTCCTCAAATTTATTTATCAAATATTTAGTTTCAAAAGTGGATTTTTAACTGCTGAAAATATGATTATTGTGAGGTCATGTTAAGTCCCAGGAAATTGCGAGAATGCAGGATTTTCCCCTATTAACACCATAGCTTCTGGGACCTTGAGCGGCCCCAAGACCCCTCGCCATATGACTTACCCCCGGCTTTGAGTACACATCATTTTGGCCACATGATGTAGATTCAAAGGAAGCCAGTGTAATGTGTAGTTCCTGTTTGGAGTGGCAAAAATTTTCTTGAGCTAGACTAAAAAACTTCCAAAGGCAAAGAATTGGTTTTATAACAATTGCCAATATTAATTCATGTGTCCAATTAAAATTCATAGCAAACAAGTTAACTATTAATATTGTCTGTCATGTCTGTTTTATGATGTAGTTTTGCATAACAATAGTGTTATCACTGGCAGGATATTTAAACCATAGATTTTACACAGATTTAAAAAATCAACTTTTTTATAAATATTTTAGAAAAAAATATTTTTAATAATGTATTTACAATTGTGTTTTCATGCTTTAAATTAATATTATAAAGTTATAAATTATTTGTTTAAGAACATCTTCAATATTTTATTTTTGATTGTACTGTATTTTTAATGCTTGATATTGTGATAAAATTATTTTAAATTATCATAAATCTTTTTTTTTTCTACTAATCACATCAATGAACAGTATTATTCAGTGCCGGTTAAATAGCAAATTTGCTATTTTGCCGGTGCCGGTCAAATAGCCACTGCCAAACATAAATAGTAGAGAAAATAGACTTTAAAGTACAGAATAGAGAAAACAGACTTTTAAAAAAGTACAGAATAGAGTAAATGGGTTAGTTAAATATTAAGAAAAGAGAATAATGGCCAAAATAAACAAAGAATAGAGCAAATGGTCGTTAACATTAAAGAATTCGGAAATAAACGACCCCCATCCAGACCCACGTTTATTCCGTTGGTCAAACTGGCTATTTTAAAATACCACTCCAAGATGAATTTAACGTTCATAGTCTGCTGTCCCATTATTCTAGTCTAAGTTGGTTATTTTTCTTGTACCGAATTTGGAGTTAAACTAATTGTAACTGATTTGTATAGCTCGTTCATATGTTGTGCTTTTACACCACTGTCCAAGTTTAATAGAACAGGATTGAGCTCGCAAAAACATTATTTGTGTGCATGATGTTCAGTGGTAGTCTTTGGATCATGTCTGTAATATTTAGATTTCTTCATGCCAATGTTTCTTATAGCCTGCCTTGCGGTATAGTTTTTTCTCATTGTTTAAGGCCATAATCAATTTATTTTAATCCCAGGTTGGGAGTTGTGTCATTGTATAACATATCACTTCTCCTTATTTTTAAATTAACTGTATCCTATATTGCATACACAGTTCTTCAGTGTGTACCTCCACACAAAGTAAACACAAATGTATACTAAATAAATCATCATTTAATATTCTTTAAAAAGGCATTATCCATACATTCTTCTTTTTTTTTAATTTATATCAGATGTTTATATGGAGCATGGTGGGGCCCGTGTTGCTCAGTCTTTCTTTTTCTATGTCCTGTTTTTTGTATACTGTTTTGTTTTTATGTATTTTTATACAGATCATCCCCGGTTCTCGAGGAGTTTTAAGTTTTGTTTTGTATACTGGTGTATACGTCTTTTTGTCTTTTGTTACAGGAGATCGTCCCCGGTTTTAGGTGAGGTTTAAGTTGTTCGGTCTTTTGTTGTCTGTGTATTGTTTTGTATACTTTTGTTTGTCTTTTTGTCTTTTGTTATAGGAGATCATCACCGGTTTAAGGTGAAGTTGAAGTTATTCGGTCTATTGTTGTCTGTGTTCTGTTTTGTAAACTTTTGTTTGTCTTTTTGTCTTTTGTTATAGGAGATCATCACCGGTTTAAGGTGAAGTTGAAGTTATTCGGTCTATTGTCTGTGTTCTGTTTTGTAAACTGTTGTTTGTCTTTTTGTATTTTGTCAAAGAAGAGCATCCCCGGTTTTAGCCGAAGTTTACGTTGTTCAGTCTTTTGTTGTCTGTGTTGTGCTTTGTAAACTTTTGTTTGTCTTTTTGTCTTTTTTTTATAGGAGATCGTCCCCGGTTTTAGGTGAGGTTTAAGTTGTTCGGTCTTTTGTTGTCTGTGTATTGTTTTGTATACTTTTGTTTGTCTTTTTGTCTTTTGTTATAGGAGATCATCCCCGGTTTAAGGTGAAGTTGAAGTTGTTCAGTCTTTTGTTGTCCGATTTTTGTTTTGAAAACTAATGTTTGTTAAAGTATATCATCCCCGGCTTAAGGTGAGGTTTATTTTATTTAGTCTTATTTGTCTTTGTTTAGTTTCATATGTTGTTTGCTTTTTGGTCTTTATTGCCATGGAGTTCTTAGTTTGTTTTCGACTTATGAGTTACACATCTCTTGTGTATCTTTCGCCTTTCTCTTAAATTGTTGATTTATCAAACATTAAATCAGGTTGATGATCAAAAACAAATACGTTTTATCATTTATATTTATTTGCAGGAATAACCAAAAAGTTATCTATGGAACACAAATCCTAGAAAGGTCATACAGACAATAATTATACATTTACATGCCAGTGATCGCTGTGAAACTATACGCATGAATTGAATAAATAAATAAATAAATAATTCAATAAGTTAAAAGTTCAATTATACAAGTGCTCTTTAAAACGTTCATTTCACATGTAACTGCACAATAGTCTTCTTCGCTCCCGTGGTTGTGTCACAGGATAAAGGGTAAATTAAAGTTGTCTCCCGTCCTAGTCTGAAAAGAGAAAGAATTGAACTATTAAAAAAACACTGATTTGTTATAAGGATATAATTAAAATAATTTCAATACTAATACAATATGAACTACAAGAGTTATAAGTAAGAAATTAAGACGGCAAACCAACGTCACAAAATTAAAAATTACATAATTTTACAGAAAACCCATGAATGTTAAACATTTGTGGATATCAAAACCAAAAAAGCTTAAACAGAACTGTACAAAACCGTCAGTTAACTTTGCCGTGTTAGATGATTACTCACTTAAACAAGGGTTTCGTATACTGTTTAAATAAAACCAAGCAACTTTAATGTTAATTATATAGCTCTGTAATTGGTGAAATAAAGGTTATTGCCAATTACTATTTCATAGTTACCTTTAATCATCTTCATGTCACCACTTTTAATGCAGCACATCTTACTTCTGTAAAAGAAATGAAACATTTGGATAAAAATAGAATTCACGTCCTGTTTTATAAATAAATTCATTTGGCTCCAAACAGTTATACTTTAAGTATAAATGCAACTCCAATAATGTTAATAATAGGCATGGTGTTGTTTCGAGATGTTTTAACTTAATATATTGGTAATACTAGTTTTGTTTTCGTCTCCATGATCGAATGCTTATTGCTTGTTTCCCTATTGGTAACCCTTTAAATTCAAAAATAACTAATACTACTACTTACTGATGGGCTCATTCTGCTAATAGATACACTTTTGATTGTTCTAGTGCTGGAAACTGAGCTACGGCCCTTGGAAACTGAGCTACGGCTTTTGGAACGAAGTTTTGACAGTGATGATTCTGAACTCTCTGCACGTTCTTCTGCATCTTCAATCTCGCTTTGGGCTTTGCGGTATTTAGACAGATTAATTGCAGCGATTTCTTCCTACAATTGAAGAGAAAAAGTAAAAATTTCAGTATTATCTATTACTTGACATGCCTTGGTATGTAAAAATAGCATATATAAATGTTGCATTTTATAACATATGAATGTAATTTAGCAGATCCGACAATTGATACCAGATGACCATTAATTAGCATTGATAATGAAAATGCTAATAGTGCTGTGTTAGTAATAATTAAGCAGCCACATGCGTAAATGTAAATACACTAATTAGTAACTAGATAATTAATTGATGCCCACTATACTCATTATCTATATCATCAGTACCACGGTATGTGCTATTACTGCATAACGTGATTGTATAAACATTGCCTTTTGAGGGCCACACTATACGGCCATCAATTAGTAATTCTGTGCTATCTTAAGATTGTTATCGCACCTTTCCCCTGTATCATCTAGAGACACTTATACTTATTTGTATACTTAAGTTTTTTATGTAGTCTTTTGAAATTGAAATTGAACCCTAATACGCTGGGATTCCAAAAAAGTGTTTTTTATAATACAAACGATTTGATATTTAAAAAAAAGGTAAAACGTATAAAACAAAAGGCATAAATTACCCGAGGTTGACATTAAAAACTCATAAGACGTGGTAAAATTAACAACACCATGGTTAAAAAAACCGAAAGACATCTTATGACTGAGCAACACGAACAACACCGAACAATGAACATGATCATATGTGCTCCGGAAGGGTAAAAAGATAAATAACTTACAGCTTCCTCGACTTGACGTTTGTATGTCTTGACTTTGCATTGAAGTTTGTCCATCATGTCCTGAAGTCTTTCTTGCATCTTGCGGTCTTCATCACATTGGAAGGCCAGTTCTTTCATTCTGCGGTCAGCCTTGCGCATGTTTTTCTGTGTTTCAGCATGGCGACGTTGTTCATTGTCCAATTCACTCTCCAGATCCCGGACCTGATAACGAAATACGCATCATAATAATGTATCTCATTTAAATTTCATTTACTGATTTTTTTAATAGCGGTGTAGTATTGCATTTTTTATTTTTTTTTCAAATACATTAATTCATAAACATTGAACTTGTCATATTTCTTTAAATTATGAAAATTGAAATAAGAAAAAAAACATGTCTGTTTTAAAGATTCATAATTTCCTCCTTTGAGGTACTATAATGTGACTTACTCTCTGTTCCAACTTGGCGATGACTTTTCTGCCTCCTTTTACACCGCTTGATTCTGATTCGTCGACACGGATATGTAATTCCTTGATGGTAATTTCCAATGATTTCCTGATTTTCTCGACCTGAGAACTGTGTTCCTGTTCAGATCTGAGTTCATCAGCAATTCTTGCGGTATCCATAAGGGCTCTCTTAGCACGGTCATCAGCAGCCTTGATTTCGCTTTGAAGTTCATCAAGATCAGCCTTAGCAAAAAAAAACATATCAAGTTAATTAAGTATCCTTTTATATTCAAAAGTAAAATTAATACTTCAAGCATAATTGTATGAATAGTAGTTTAATTTAACAAAAATGCTTTCATTTGGATCATTTTATCATTTGTACAATATAATTCATTTTTTGCTTTGGAAATAATTGCATTAAAAGTTATACCAATTCTACATTCCACAAAATCGGGCAGTATTTAGAAATACAAAGTACTTACAGACATGGCTTGCATATCTCCCTCGACCTTTCTCTTCTGAGCTTGTGCTGAACTGACTTGAGCGGCCAATTCATTGATGCGATCTTGTGCTTCATAGAGTTCACCTTCAGCAACCTTCCTGGCTCTCTCAGACTGATCAAGAGCGGACCTGACTTCATCGATTTCACTGATAAGGACGTTACAACGTCTCTCAGTCAGAACGTAAGATTCTCGTGACTCATCACGTACACGTGATTCTGATTCAATCTTTATGTGGAGTTCTTGAATTTGAAGGATATATCTCTTCATGTTCTTTTCAACCTCAGCCTTAGCTCTGGTTGCTGTATCAAGTGCCATCTCGAGTTCGTTGATGTCTTGTTCGAGCTTCTTTCTCATCCTGTGGGACTCAGCTTTGCCCTTAGCCTCTGCCTCTAAACTGATTTGCATGGATTCAAGAGCTCTCTGGTGATTGCGTCTGCAATTAAACATAAATATGCATTTTAGATTTGAAAATCTTCTACGTATAGTTTAAAAGCATTTAATTTAGACATTAGGTTTAAAATGATATATCAAGAACATTTATACTTAGATAACTAGTAATTAAAGTCTTCATAAATTATTTGAAAAAACTATTCTTATGACAGAAAGTCGACAATTTTTGAAAAATAAGTATTTTATTTTTTTAACATACCGAGTATTTTCAAATTCTTCCTCTTTCTCTTGGATTCTTCTATCAATGTCATTTCGGACAGTAGAAATTTCCAGTTGAACACGCATGACCTTGGCCTCTTCCTGTTCCAAGGAGGACTCTGCTTCTTCCAAAGCAGCTTGGAGTTCTTCCTTCTCCATCTCAAGACGTCTCTTTGCCTTTTCGATCTCGTGTGAGCTTCGGCCACCATCGGTTAGTTGGTCAGATACCTCACGGATTTCATCTACAAACATTTAAGTATTACCTATTATAATCTTCTATACTTTTGCATATTGTGTGAATTGATTGAAGGATCATTCGGATTCGAAATAAAATGATGAAAAAAAACATTACAAATTGGCTGATATCATTGAACATTTATGTGAAATTTAAATGACTAGTGGTTAAAATTCAAAACAGATACATGAAACAATTACCATCTTTTAAATTCATATACTTAAAAATAAAATAGATGTGCATTCGTAATGCTTACCAGCAAGATTTTTGTTTTCTCTTCTCAGAGACTCAATTGTAGTATGGGACTCCTCATACTGAGCTTTCATTCTAAAAAGTTCAGCTGAGTAACTGCGAGCCTCGTTGTGAGCAGTATCGACCTCGATCTGGAGTTCTTTCACTTTAACGGTCCATTCTTGGATAGTCCTGTCAAACTGTCTTTGCTTCTTTTCTACAGTACTAGAGCTAACATTTGACTGTAAAAGTATAATAAGAATACTTATATAAGTTGACAAAAATGTATCCATATACAATCTATTTAATTTTAATCACAATAACAGTCAATTATCGAGGACTACTGGATGTGGTAGGATTGCCAAAGAAACAACAAAAGGTCTTCATGCGACCTTCAACAATGACTTCAACCCATATCCTAATGTAAGCTACGAAAGACCCCTACATGACACTTTTCAAACATTAAAAACTTTTTTTAACGGTGAAACTCATGCTTATTCTGTGCTATTTTTTTTATTTGACTTCTGTTAAAAAAAGATATTTAATATTACAAAAATCTATGCACTAATACTTACACGTTCAACCTCAATAAGGAGGTCGTCAAGTTCTCCTTGCAGCCTGTTTTTAGCCTTCTCCAATCCACTTGCTTTAGCATTAGCCACCTCAGCTGCCTGTTCAGCCTCTGCCAATCTTGCAGCAAGTTTGCGTCTGAAAGGATAGATATTTTAATGAATAATGTTGGTTAAACAAGGGATATAATCTCTATATTTATTTTTACAAGGAAATTATTAATGAACAACAGACTGTGTTTCTCTATAGTTCTTTCAACTTACAAATAAAACTAAATACAGGACTGCTTTCATGAAATTGTTTTAAAATGTTATTACAATGAATCAAGTTTGCTGTCACTGTGAAGCGCAGTTTAATATTGGGCTCTATAAATGTAAAATAGAAATAGATTAAAAACATCTATTGGGGCACAACGAATACAACTCAGTGCAGAAAACTCTGTCAAAGATACTAACACTTAGAAAACAATTACTTTCCACAACGATCTCTGTGTCCACACTTTTTACAAAACAATAAATATGAAAACTCATTCATTTTCTTCTCTAAAATACATACTTTGCATCTTCTAACTCGTCTGTTTTGTTGGCACCTTCACTCTCGTATTTAGATCTCCATTGTTGTGTTTCGTTCTTTGCTCTCGAGAGTTGACGCTGGAGATCAGTTTTTGACTCTTGCTCTTCTTCAAATGCTTCGCGTACTGCATCATTGTCAGCACTCAAGTTTCTAATCTCACTCTGGAATTTCTGGCGTATCTATATGAATAATAAGTTCTATCCTTTACCAGCAAATATTCAACATGAAACCGATTATTCTTAGGTAACACAAAACAATTTTAGCCGCATGCATGTAGATTAAAATAATGGATTCGGACAAAGTGTTAAATTGAAAGGAGAAAAATACTACAAAAGAGGCAACTTTGGTAGTAATTCGTTGTGATTAATATACTCATCATAGATACCAGGCTTCAACTTTTTTACGGCAGCCGCCCGTTTCTTTTAGAATCCAAAAAAGACAATCTTCTATTTGAATGGTTATACATCAAACAAAAAATACATATTCTACATGTTTTATAATTAAACACTTACCCTTGTTTCATCTTCAAGTGAACGTCTGGTTTCTTCCAGTGTGGAGGTAAGGGAAGTTTTGTCCTTGGTTAAAGTGCCAATGACATGCTCAGCATCTTCTAGTTGCCGATTGACTTCGGAAACTTCACTCTGAAGTCTGGATTTTTGTGTATTGATTTCAATAATGGTTCTCTGAGTTTCTTCAACTCTGCTGTTCATTTCAAAGATTTGGGATTCCATCTGTTTGGAAACCTTGTCTGACACGCCCCTATTTTTCATGGAATGAGAAACTTGACTTTGGAGGTCGTCGAGTTCGCGTTTAAGGTCTTTTTTCTCCTTTTCTAATCTTGATTTCAGTTTGTTCAATTGATCGATCTGGTCAGCCATCTCGTTGGCAGATTCTTGTTGTTTCTTTCTAAACTGAGCAATTTGAGACTCATTGTGGAGAGTCATTTCCTCCATTTCACGACGGAGTCTGATCAATTCTTGTTCACGTTTCTTGTTGAGATCAACTTGGGCCTGAGTAGCACCACCTTGTTCTTCCAGTTGAGAACTAAGCTCGTCTAATTCTCTGGACAGTTCAGAACGTTGTTTCTCTACCTAAAAAAAAAAGAAATGTTGTAAAATAAAATGGATTGCTCTGATTCATATATAATATATATAATATAAAGATATAGAGTGGGGCGCTCATATTCGCCGTGGACACAATTTCGCCGTTCTATGATTTTGAGGTGTAAAAACTTTAAAGGATGGTTGAAATGGAAGAAATATGCCGTTAAATTATATTTTTATAACAAATATGATTATTTTTGAAAATGAGACTAAATTTCGGCACTTACGGCAAAGGACCGAAAAATGGACAACGATTTTCAGCCAATTTCCTGAATGAAAAAAACGATTTCAAAGAAGCATTCCTTAGTAATTCTTTGACTGATTGCCCTAAATTTCAGTTTTTTACACCTTTCAAATGTCTGCTATTCGTCTATAATGAAATTTATTTGATAAATATTGTTTAAAGCTGCAGTTATTAGGTTTTAAATAGATATGTAAAAACGGCGAATATGTGTCCCCCGTTGACAAAAAAATAGGAAATTTCATACACCCTTTAATCCAACTTTTCAGATGATTTTACTCAAACAAACACGTTTTCAAGCTAACAATATTTTGCATTTGAAGTTATCTTCATATAGAAATATCTGTATACTTCAAAAACATAAAGACCTAAACATAAACTGAAGAAAACATGGAAAGATATGGCGAAAATGATCACCCCACTCTAAGAAGATGTAGTAAATAGTTAATCTATATATTGACTTCTTTGATGAAACTTAAAACAACCAGTTTTTAAATAACCTTAAGAGAAATAAGACTTGTCAACTGACTTGTTACTTTAAATGATAACTATTATTATGCTAGATTTTAATATTGAAATACCTTAGCTCTTGCTGCTCTCTCGGCGTCCAATTCTTCTTCCAATTCCTCAATAATTTGTTGTAGATCCTTAATTTTCCTGTTTTGTTGAGCATTAACCCCTTCACATTCCTCGATTCTTGAATTCAAACTGTTGATCTCGGCATCCTTCCTAAAATTTTAAATAATGGAACTTTGATATAAATTTAAAAACAGAGCGACATATAACTTATTTGAAACTAAATGTTTATCCGAAAAAGAACAAAAACCAAACGAGAGGCATACACTAGTATTTTACTGTATGGATAACAGGAAGCAATTGTTTGGAAGGCTAACGATATATAAATACACGTGAAATTAGAAAGACTGAATGCCACCTTCGCCTACGGTCAAGTATATGGAATAATAGTATTATCATCATTGAACTGTAGGTAACAAAAGATACTATGTACAAACCTCCTGTTGGCCTCTTCCATTTCTCTCTTAACACCTTCAAGTTCGTCTACGACTTCTTGTGTTGCCTTCAAGTCCTGTTCAACCTTACGCTTGGATTTCTCAACATCGCCTCTGATTTTCTTTTCTCTCTCTAAGTTATCTTCGAACTCGTCAAGAGTCTGTTCAAGTTTTGATTTCAGCTTGTTAAGATGATTGACTTTGTCTTCTTCCTTTTGGAGATCTTCCATTGTCTTTTTGTTAACCTCTTCCAAATGTTTCTTTTCTTTGTTCATTTTGCCAATTTTTTCATCTTGTTGTGCCATCTCACCTTGGAGAGTCTTGATTTGGCTTTCCTTGTGAGTATTATCCTGTTCAGCCTATTCAATAAAAACAATATCAAAATCATTATCAGAATCGGAGCAATATAGAATTAGTTTCATAACAGCGTAGACAACCGCAATACTTATTTTGGTAAAAATACTGAACAATTTAAATTGTTCTTGATCGCCTTACGCTTACTCATTACAGAAATGGTCTTGTGTACGCTGTTATGAAAATGATTCTATATAACTGAATCAAATGATATCAGTTAAAAAAAATCAGTTTATACTAACAAGCCTAGTGTCATACTGCAACGTATGATATTTTATATAACTCAACCGATTTATTGTTCATTTGGTTGATACAGTCGAGTGTTTTTATTTTGTCCGATTTAATGGACTTCTTACTTTTTTGAAAATTAGCATTAGAGTTCAGATTTTTGTTTGAACATTTTCAGGAATATAAATCATGGTTACCTTGGTTAGGGATGTTTCGAGATCTTCGATATCTCTCTTCAGTTCGGAATTTTCACCTTCCATCTTCTTCTTCAAACCTTCCAGCTCAGCAGCAGCATCTTCCTCATCAAGCAGACGTTCGTCCATCTCTTTCATTTGTGATTCGAACTCCGCCTTCTGTTGGATAAGTTGTTCTACTCTTTGTTCAAGGTCGATGACATTATCTTGCTCAGATTGCAATTGTAAGTACGCTTCATTCTTCTGTTCCAGCAATTCAACGTTCTTCATTTCAAGTTCTTTTTTGACCTTTTCAACCTTGGCTAGATCCTCTGACATTTTGTTCATCTCTTCGAGTTTCTTCTGCATTTCTTCCTCCTCACGGGCAATGTTCAACATAGGTTTGACCTTGGCATACATTTTCCACCAGGTCCAGTTGCGGAGCAATAACCATTTTCTGATGTTACGCTGGATGACAGACAGACCAACTCTGAGATAAAAGAAAGTATGTGTGTTAAGAGTTTTGTGAAAAATTTAAAATAGGGTAGATAGAAAGGTAAGCATATTTTGCTGATACAGTTTTTGTCTTGTTTAAAATGTGTCAAATAAAACTTTAAGCATTTTGTGAAAATCAGACAAAGAAAAAGTATAGAAGCATAAACATATTTTTGATGACTATTATTACTATCTTTTAAAACTTTAAAATACTAATTATGAAGAAAGAAATAGTTAAAAATAATGGTACAATAAACATTTGAATGTCAGTATTGTCTTTTATTTCAGTATAATATAACCATTAGTACATAAGAACTAACCTCTGATCCTGAAGTTTCTTGTAGGCCTTCCTGATCAAAAAGGCTCTGACATGGGCTTGCATCATGGAAATGATAGCACCTAGACGCTCATCACGCATGCCTTCTAGGTTTCCAAGAACACCGGCTTTGAAGAAGACTTTAGTTCCTCCAAGTTTGTATTCTGCTGGATCAAGCTGCAAAGCCAACAGTACTTTTTCTGTGACAACTTTGCCGTCAACAAATCCCTGTGGAACAGCACTTGCAGCGAGAATGGAGTATCTTTGTTTGAATTCAGCATATATTATTCTACTTGGGAATCCTTTACGGCAGATACGGATTCCTTCGAGTACACCGTTACATTGAAGCTGGTTCAATACCAAAGAAGCATCAATAAGACCTGGAAACATTTCAAAATACAAGTGTTAGCTTTCCAAAGAAGCGCACAACGATATCTCATTACTCTCTTGGTAATAATCTGAATTATTATCATATTCCAACACTAAGAAAATTTAAGATATTTCTGAAAATATTTCAACGCTATTTTATGTATCTTGTTAAGCAATTCAATAAATACGTAGACATGGATAATTTTCTGTATCAGTATTTATATAAAAAAAAATGTTATTTACCTATAGGATGTAAAAGCATTAACTGATATGAACATTTAAGATAATCGACATAGATTTTGCATAACTGGTTAAGACACGATTTTCGTTGCTTAAACTCTGATGGCTACACAATCAATAACAACGTTAAAAGGTTTATTATGTGGTACACACTTACCTGGCTGTTTCAATTCGTTTGGAATGATACATCTGACGAAATGAGGATGGGTGGCGTACAAGTTCTTCATCAATTTGTTCAAAGATTCCTGTGAAAATGAAATTGATATTGTCAAAAAACTATGTTATCATTTCAAACAAGTTGAACATATTTTATCTAGATATATATCTCATGAATTAATGTCTATAATTTATTTCAAGTGTTTTGAATGATTTGTAAAATAACATATACAAATAAAAGATCTCCAATGAATATTTGATATTTCAAAATGAAGGAGAAAATTGGTGCATTGATATAATTTAAAATTAAGGAGCGAATTGAGTACATCGTCCCTATAGACTGACTTACCCTGTGTACGGCGGAGATGGTTTGGAAAGCAGAGGACTTCTTCTTCTTCTTGGGTCCACCAGCTCCTTCAGCGGGTGTTTCTGCTGCAAAGAGGGTCTGGACTAAATGCTCCTTTGATTGTTGCAACAATGCTACTACAGTTTCGTTGATGGGATCCTTGTTTTTGTCCAACCATCCCTTAAGGTTGTATGGTACCTTTAATATTAGAGATAAAATATTAACTTTATTGCAAAATATGCATCAACTGAGAATACAGAAGAAGACAGATATATTTGTACTCCATAAAAATTGGTATGTCATAAGATTTTAATTTTCTTTTTTAATATAAACATGTAAACGGTACGTCGTTTAACGTTCTCATTAAAGGTTTTGCAGCTTCACAGAAATGTTTTGTTACTACTTATATACTTACAACTCCGGCGTAATGATGGAGTTCAAAGTCGCCATTCTTGCCCTTGGATGCCTTTCCTGGTTTTGTGAAGTTGGGTGATTTACCCATGTGTTGGCCAAACATCATTTCTTTCAAGGACTTGTCATCAGCTTTAGGGAACATGCACTGTTCCTCAAGGATGGACAAGATACCCATAGGCTTCTCGATCAGATCGATACAGGCTTGCAAGTCCATACCAAAGTTGATAAATTCCCACTGGATTCCTTCTTTCTTATACTCCTCCTGCTCCAGTACAAACATGGTGTAGTTGAAGAACTGTTGAAGTCTCTCGTTGGTGTAGTTAATACATAATTGTTCGAATGTGTTGAACTGCGAAAAGAAATATTCGTGAAATAACTGCGTATATGCAACCGTCTTCTATTTCATTTATTTGATAATCAAGATGAAGACTAGAAATAAAAAGACTTTCCTTATGATATATTTGGGTTTTTTTAATTTCATGATGTTGTTAATATATAATTTACTGTCTATGTTACTACATGGACACAATACAAAAAGCACGACATATTTTTCATGAAACCCGTTTCATTTTTGTTCAATCAGAAATAATTTGTTGCTGTAAATTTCAAATTTAGATTTGAAAAAAAAAGATAATATGATCAACATCACAAAATAATAAAACACTTACATCGAAGATTTCAAAACCTGCAATGTCCAGTACACCAATATAGTAGTTTCTCTTAGCTTTAGTATCAAGACTCGTGTTGACTCTCTTCACTAACCAGTTGAACACACGATCATACAAAGATTTGGACATAGCACTGATGGAGTTGACGACTTGATCTTTGGTACGAGACTGTGCCACGACCTCTGTGCCGACCTTGATCTTTGGTTTGACAAGAGATTTAATGAAATCGTTTGAATTAACTCCTAGCAAGAATGAAACTTTTTCAGCCTCTGTGGTTCCATCAGGTTCAGCTTGTTCTCCTCTCTGTTTGAATTTCATTTCACCCATGTGCAAGATAGCGGCGGTACACTTGTAACAACTCTTCTTCTCCTCATTTGAGAAGCCCAGAATGTCGAAAGCTTCCTGAATAAAAAAGAATAGAGGTTTAAATGTTTTGAGCCATATTTCACTTTAATATAATATCCTGATCATGCAAAAATCGAGAGGAAGGAAATTGCTTCGAAACATTATCCTATGCTATCTGATGCTTATAAGAACAATTTCTGAGAAATCATTTCAATTTGGAAAATTAAAATTGAGAATGGAAATGGAGAATCTGTCATAGAGACAACAACTCGACCAAAGAGCAGATAACAGTATTTTTGGTAAGACATTAAATGAACTTAACGTTTTATGAAAGGATCCTCGTAATTTGCCGGTATTTCAGATCAACAACAGTTGAAGATATATTAACGAAAAAACTCTTCATTTACCGAACTTCATATACGTTTGCTATCCAATTTGAGGTATATTTATCTCATAAAAAGTCTTGAGATTATCCGCGGTAAGAATTTAAAGCGCATCGGTTTCGAGAAGCATTATTTTCAATCGGCAATCCTCGGGTGAATCCGCTACTCTCAGATAAAGGTACGGAATCGGCCGAGTTGTGACGAATGACATTATTTTTGTACTCACGTCCATAGCCTTCATTTCCTCAGTATCATTAATGGAGTCTACTGTAAGAGCACCTTGGTTGATAAATGTATAAAGAGCTGGATCTGGAGTAACCAACATCATTTCATGATTGTCTGCCATGGCTGGTGTCAACAGTTGGTAGAACACGTGGTAATTTCTCTCTGCAGATAAACAGAAGGTGACACGGGACTTCTCTAGCAGATCTGTTAGAAAGAAATAAGTTAGTGTTACAGAATTTGTTAAAGAAAAATATTTTGAAATATTTTTTTTAAGAAATCTGTCTTAAATAGCTTATATTTAATTTATATATTCTAAACCTTAGTTAATTTATTATGGAATCATAGCTTGAAATTTTCATTTTATATACACATCACAAAGTATTTCAGAAACAATTATTAACTTACATGTTTCAATATCAGCTCCAGCAATTTTACCATCAGGGCCAAAGTGAATTCGGATAAACTTTCCCTGTAAAATAGAAAAAAATATTTCTTTTCAATAACAATCTCACATCTCGCAAAATTAATTTTAACAAAGTATAAAGAAAAAAAATCTACAATCAACTATTAAAATACATTTAATTTTTAGACAGAGAATACACTGTATTGTTTTTGTTAAAAGGATGAATATACGTATAACTTGTATTCATAGGTACTATAGTAACAAGTTAAAAAAAAAGTAAATCATTCAGTATTTTTACCAACAAAAGTATTGCGGCTGTCCACGCTGTTATGAAAATGATTCTATAACTTGTATTTGTAGGTACTATACGATTTTAAGCGTTCCAACGTCAGAAAAAAATAAGTTAACACTGCATTTCGAAAATACTTACGAATCTTGATGAATTGTTATTTCTGGTAGTCTTGGCATTACCGTAAGCTTCAAGTACAGGGTTAGCCTGAATAATCTGATCTTCTAATGAACCCTTCAAATATACAAACACATCTTTTAATATGTATAATGAACACAAATCTCAATTCCAATATTGAAAGATCAAAACGAAGTAGATGCTATGTTGTGTTGTATATCAAATGTTTTAAATAATAAATTATTTGTTGTTGTTTATTGTAACAGTTGCTAATTAAATTCCATTAAAAAATTGTCTCATTTTACTGAATTTATGTTCAACACTTTAATAACATTTATATTTTAGACTGACTAATAGTATAAATGACTATTCACCTTCTTAGAGGCTGCTGCTGATTCCTCATCAGATTTCTTTCCAAGAGAGGCAGCGACCTTGGCGAAGTACATGATAACTTTTTTGGTGTTTTCTGTCTTTCCGGCACCGGATTCACCTCTGTAAAGGAAAGTGTTTTGAATGACATGAAAAAGATTTTGTTCAGAGCTAGAAATTATTTTATGGGAAGTAGAAAAGAGATTTAAGAAAAATTAACGAATGACCGTTTATGTACACGAAAAAGACCTCATTCAACAACAAGATGTGAATGACATGAAATGGATTTTGTTTTATTCAGAGCTAGAAATCATTTTATGGCAAGTTAAGGGAAAAAAAGGAAAATTAAGAAAAATTAACGAAGGCTGTTTTTGTACACTAAAAGACCTCATTCAACAAAACGATTTGAAATCTTCACATTACGGCTTTATTTTCAACTCTACTTTCCTATATTTTGTTTGTAATACACCAATGATTTTAAGGCTTTAACCAAATGACAAAAGATACCGAAAAATATATTTTTAGAACTTACGTAATCAAACAAGACTGGTTTTCACGATCTTGCACCATGGACTGGTAAGCATTGTCAGCCACAGAGAACAGATGGGGAGGCATCTCTGTCTTCCTCTTTCCCTTGAACTTAGCAACAACGCTGTCTGTGTAGATTGGCAGACGTCGGTAGGGATTGACGGCAATACAGAAGAGTCCAGAGTAAGTCTATAATGCATAGGTAAAACATATTAAATAAACAATATTGCTTATGATTAGTGTTTGGTTCAGGTCGACTGTCATTATGCAACACTGATCTGTGTCCACACTTGTTCATCGATAAAAATATACAAGTTTTTTATTCAAAGGATATTTTATCGGCATCAAATATTCAAACGACCATAACGTATGAAAATGAATTCGCAGAATTTAACTTATTTTGTCATTGAAATCAACTAACTGTTAGAAAGTAACGCAAAGTGCAACAGGAAAGATTTTATAACAACAATTTTCTGACTTCAATGATTAATAAACTTTTGTAAATTCGTAAGTTTGAATATCTAGCTCTAAGATTTTGAAGTATAGAAGCTTTACTACATAAATAAGTGAGTTTGAATATCTGTCTCTAAGATTGTAAAGTACAGAAGCTTAACTTACGTAAACAAGTGAGTTTGAATACCTGTCTCTAAGATTTTGAGGTACAGCAGCTTAACTTCGGTAAATAAGTGAGTTTGAATATCTGTCTCTAAGATTGTAAAGTACAGAAGCTTAACTTACGTAAACAAGTGAGTTTGAATACCTGTCTCTAAGATTTTGAAGTACAGCAGCTTGACTACGTAAATAAGTGAGTTTGAATATCTGTCTCTAAGATTGTGAAGTACACAAGCTTAACTTACGTAAATAAGTGAGTTTGAATATCTAGCTCTTAGATTATGAAGTACAGAAGCTTCGTTTAAGAATGTCATGTTGGCCATATCTTCAATCATTTCATATTTTGGTGGATTCATCTGTTGGAGGTCATCTTTCTTAACTGTTCTGTCCTGTAAAGAAATAAAACATCTCTGGTTAGTATAATGAGGTTCTGATTGGGGATTCTTTATTTCTTTATTCTTAAATTTTTCTGTCCATTTTCGTTATTCTTGATCTTTATTTTTTCTTTATATCTTAGAATACCTACATTTCTTATTAATCTTTCTTTATATCTTAATACCTATATTATTCTTTTATTTGTTGTGGCCTATTTTCCATTGCCCTTTTTACTGCATGTTTGTCCATTATTTTTTATTGTAACAACACTATTCATATCTTCTATAAAAAAGAAGAACCATGTTTGATTCTTGGGTGGATACTTAACGTCCAGTGGCAAATATAACATGTATTTTCAAAACGATAATGTTGCGTTTTATTCCGATGTCTAGTATATATTTATTTTTAATTTAATTTATCGTGCCTTTCTCTTTCATGGAAAAAAAATGCTATTTCTGACCATCAAATCTGTTCTTAACTTCTTTTTTTGGAGGGTTTTAGTTTTTGAAGAAAATGTAAATATAAGTGGCTTATAATAAAACTCATGTATTTGGGTTTATTTTCAAAATTAAACCTCGTGTAGTCAAACGATTGCATTTTATGTCCCATTTATGGGTATTATGTTTTCTGGTCTGTGCGTCCGTCTGTTCGTTCGTCCGTTCGTTCGTCAGTCTGTCCCGCTTCAGGTTAAAGTTTTTGGTCGAGGTAGTTTTTGATGAAGTTGAAGTTTCCTATGATATGATCTTTCTAATTGTAATGCCAAATTAGAGATTTCACCCCATTTTCACAGTCCACTGAACATAGAAAATGATAGTCCGTGTCCTGGAGACACATTCTCGTTGAATTGAGAGTCAAACGTAGGGACTAACAAATAAAGGTCATTTTCACCTAAAAAATATACAGATAGCATGCAAATATGAGGGTTTTTTGGTGGCCAACTTTAGTCTTATAAAAACTTCAAAATAATGAAGTATACATAGTATTTTCAAAGGATTTGAAATGAATATTTACTATAAAGTAGGTCTAAATTTAGCATCTATACGTTTCATAATTAAAAGCAAATTGAAAAATATATTTAAAATGATTATATGACTACGTAGATGGTATACATTTTCTTGGGAGAAAGTCGGAACAAAATCCAATAAAAAAAATAGGCATTTAAAAAAAAAACATCAAATGATAAAAATATAAAGCCTTTTCAAAGGTATATAATTACTGTTACTAGAAAATTGATACATTTGTACGTTGTTCTGAATCGGTATATTAAACAGACATATCATGTTAAGGAGGGGTATTTGCGAAAAATACCAGTCGAGAGAATGTTAAATTTCGCGAGCCGTAAGGCGAGGGAAATTCATTCTCAAGACTGTTTTTTTTTCGCAAATACCCCTCATACATGCTATATCTGTTTAATTACACCGAATGTTAATGTTCAGAAACGCATTGATGATCGTGACGTTACTAGCGTCCAGTCGGATAGAGTATTTTTTTGGCAAATATCACGACAGAGAGGGTAAAAAAGGCATATCCATTTGGCAAATATCCCGGCTGCTTTAAAAATGAACGATATTCATTTGAAAACAGTAAATTGGTAAAAAATACACTGGCTATCAACCAATCAAAACCCAGGATTCTTACATAAGGTGTAATTAAGTTATAGTTATTGACCAAGCAAGTCGGTATATGGGATTTAATCTGCACAGCACGAGATGACACAATAACCCGAACGACGTAGGAGTTCGGGTTATTGGGTCATCTCGTGCTGTGCAGATTAAATTCCATATACCGATTTGATTGGCCAATAACTGTTTTAACACATGACGCAATCAATTTACGTGAACGTTTTAGAAATGTTGACGTCATTCCGCAATCCACGGATCCTAGGAAAATTTCTTGTAGGGTAAAGCAAGGCGAAAATACGACTTTGGTAAGTTTAAAATTTAAAATTTTTTTCATATTTAGACTCATTCTAAAATTGGGATTTAATGGTATATTTTTTTTTATCGTTTCCACAGGCGCTTGGGTATATGATAAAAAAAATGTTTTGTTGATTAAAATATTTCCGTTAAATTTATTCCCCATTTTCATTTAATTGGTGACGATTAAGACTTTCACAAACTGTGCAGTTCGAAATAATATTATAGTCTTATCAAGCATTAAAATTGAAAAAAAGATTGCTTAACCTCGCAATTAGGAGAGATCGATTACAAGGAGGGGCTTAATTATTCAGGCTAGTGGGATATATAAGACTAGAACACTGTACCTGGTTTGAGTCGATACATTTCACTGTAATATCATCTCCTTTAGTGGACTGAATTTCAGCCTTAACAATCCTTCTTTATCGTCGGGAATCCAGCACATTTTCTTGCCATCGAATTCCTTGGTTTGTTGCGCCAATAACTTCTTCCTATCTACCATTAAGTATGGATAATCAGGATCCTTGGGATCGATTTGAGACGCCATCTTGATATAGCGAAAATGTTAAGGAGACTTTATATACTCTGGACAAGTCCGTTTAGAATTTCCGACACAGCTCTAGCTCTGCAAAAGAATATCTCAAAATTTGAAGGCTTGATTAGAGGAAAATAGTTATAACAACTTCTAGACTAAGTGTTAATGGATTGATTATCAGTCCATCAGTCGCTAGAGTTTATCGAAATAATAGTTTTTAGAAGGACCAAGAAAAGCAGTCATTTCAAAATGAAGAATATCATTCGTTCATAACATTAGTTGTCTGTTCTAACTCCATGAAAAAAAAAAAATATTCAAACTTCATATTCCCGTGATAAGTTTACATTTTACATTTCTTTTAGTTATTTAAGACATTGAATCTTGATATACTAAAGCTTTAACATTTTAGGTATATGGTACACATTAGAAAATGGGAAAGGAATGAAGGGAAACACGCTTTAATACTTACAAGTCTACAAATCTAAAGCTGTTCAGCCAAGAGTTCTTGGAGTTCTTATACTATACTTACGTTACTCATTAATTCTCTAGTGTTTGATTGGCTGGTCAATTGTCTCTGTCGTTTTTTTTGGAAAGCGATGATACTAATACCATGGCCAGATTATTCAACAGGGTGCTAATTATCTCCAGATATTGATGCTTGATCTGGCACTCAATCACTGATCATATAACTTCCAAATAATAATAATATGCAATCTTGTAATATTATGCACTCGTGCTGTCGCATTTTTTAGGATATTATTTGTAATTAACGTATTCCATTGATTTTGAGCTTTGCATAGTTTACACGTAATTTAAATAACATACAGATTATTGGACACATGATCTGTAGTTATAGGTCGGTCTCACTTTACATGTTAAAGAAGACTTTATATGATAGTTTTTTTTTCAATAAAGAAACAAAAATAGACGTTTTTTGGAAGAAAAAGGGAAGACTTAAAAACATTGTCTTTTCCCCAATTACCTCTGGTTTTACCATATATATACTACTACAAATTGATAAATCTTAATATTTTTTTGTTGAATTACTAAAAATTTATCGGAGATCGGATCCCCGGATCATATAATCATATGTGTGATATATTTAATTACTTTATTCTTAATTGGAGTTAAAAAGAATTGAAATCCTAAGAAATAAAGTGCCAGGATGTTCGGAAATATGTATTAGTCTTAAAAAACGTTTTGTACAATTTTGTCGGTAAAAACCTGATCAATCGGTATGTGTTGGACAAATAATCCAGCGCTTGTCGTCATCACTGATTTTTTTAGGGGTGCATGACATGTGCGCCAATTTTTTAATTGCGTCGAAACAAAGTTTTCATTTGTGCCAATTATTAATTTTTCATTAGCGCAAATTTAATTTCAACAAATCAGATCTGGTACATCTTAGACAATTACTGTTAAAATCACAGTTAAACTCAGTCCGATGTTAGAATAGCTATAGGTAACAGAAGAAACTAAGCAAAATGTCAACGATTAATTAACATTAATTAACAAAGGATCACTACTAATATACTGGAACCCTGTTGTGTTCACTTATCGCTACACTTCGGTGTGGAGATTTAGATGAAATACGGCGGTTACTGATATGCCAGCTCAAGACTTTAATTAAGGCTGATTGAATGAATATGTCTTAAACATATAATGGAAGTATTATATTGACTTCCATGTTAAAATTAACCACAATTCCTCGCAGTAGGTGTTTAGAACCATGCCGTCATCAACTTATCCATCTCGAAATCTCACTTCGACCTCCCAGTGATGGGGTAAGGGGAAAATGACAGACGGAAGCGTTATTTTTGTTATTCTATCAATAAATTGTGTAAAACTTCAATTCTTGTGTTTGCCTGTAAATTGGCACAAAGGATTTTTTTTTAAATTGTGCAAGTGAATATTGAAATAAAAAAATGGCGTGATTGAAGTGAAGATTGGCGTAAATGAAAAACGCCGGTTAATATTTAAAATGGTAAACGTTTGCATTTAAGATGGGACTATATTTGTAGACAACGAACAGATTACGGAATACTACGGAAGCGTGTTAGCGCCACACATTTTCCCCCTATCTTTGCGTTACAACGCAAACCTTTGCGATTTAACGCAAACATTTGTTTTATCTTATTTCTTATTTAAGATTCAAAGGAAATAGTAGTTATTAATGGAGGAGGCTGTATATATTAAAATTAATCACCTTTGTAGACATTGCAAAGTAAAATGCTTGAATAATTAGATCATATCATTGACTAATAATGAGCAGAATCATATAAGAAGATGGTATTAGTGCCAATAAGAAAACTCTCCATCTAAGCAAGGAGGTTATATTAGAAATAATATAACCTCCTTGATCTAAGTCACTATTCGTAAAAGTAAACCATCATAGGCCAAAGTACGGTCTTCAACACGGAGCATTGGCTCACACTGAACAACAAACTATAAAGGCCCTCAAAAACGATATCCATGTTACTAAAAGTATATATAATACAAAGAAAATTGAGTAAATTGAGGTTATACCGAAGAAAAAAAATCAACCCTGCTAATATAGTTATAACCGAATATAAATATACTTCCAAAGTAAGCTCTCGTTTGAGATAAACTCATCATAGATACCATGACTAAATTAAGTATATACGCCAGAATCGCGTTTCGTCTACAAAAGACTCATCAGTGACACTCGAATCCAAAAAAGTTAAAAAGGCCAAATAAAGTACGAAATTGAAGAGCATTGGGAAACAAAATTCCTAAACTTTTTGCCAAATACAGCTAAAGTAATCTATGCCTGAGGTAGAAAAGCCTTAGTTTTTCAAAAAATTCAAAAATTTGTAAACAGTAAATTTATAAATGAGAACTGTGTAAAGTAGGTTAGATTCAAACAAGCTACACTTTGGCAATAAATGTATAGAATGAAGATGTTTTATTAATAAAATTATGTTCTCTCTATTCAAATTGCTACCCAAGCATCTTAAAAATATTTCATAATATTGAAATTAAAATTCAATGACTTTCTATCAAAGAATCTTGATCAAATTCTGAGATTTAAAAAAATGTTTCCTTATTAATAATTCATTTTAAAGCAGAAAGATCATTTTGTCTATTTGACTTGGAGGTTTCACAATTGTATGACATTATTTTAGATCTTTCAATTTGAATATGACTTTATACTATACTATATCTATTTTCTTGTTAAATTAGAATCTAGATTCTATATACTTTTCTGATGCACAAATCAGTCTCAATTTATGTAGAATTGCACATCAAGTATTCCATTATTCCTATGCATATTTATTATAATGAGTTGGCCTTGTTTGTATGTTTCCTTTTTTTTTTTTTATCTAGTTACGGTAAATCACACGAAATGAATGACAGACGGACAAATATACAAAACTTAATGAATAATTGAAATCAAGATATTTGCGTTATAACGCAAATGTATACGTTATGTCGCAAAGGTTTGCGTTACAACGCAAAGGTTTGCGTTACAACGCAAAGGTTTGCGTTTGCGTTGTAACGCAAAGATAGGAGGAAAAAATGTGTGGCGCTAATACGCTTCCGTACTAATACGCTTCCGTAGAATACTCATATGGCAATCAACTCTTTTTTTATTTCTTTAAGGTTACGTGTAATGTACAGTTGTTGATTATGAAACTACTTTGAGAAGTCAGAAATATTTATCAATAATGTGCTATTTTATTTGTCCAGTGAAATGTCTCGTTTTTAAGATTCATAATTAAGCATAATTCATCTCTTTCGTTCAATTCCTTTTTGATAGTTTTTATCGATAAATTTATATATTTATTCATCTTTCTACTTGTGTTGCTTCAGTTTACATAATTTCACTAAGCACAAAATTTTGAATAGACCAGTTCTTGGTTCTATGTTTAGGGAAGCATTAGCCTTTTATGCCCTACCTGTGGAGGGCCATTAGGTTTCTGGTCTGTGCGTCCGTCCGTTCGTTCGTCCGTTTGTCCGTCTGTCCCGCTTCAGGTTAAAGTTTTTTGGTCAAGGTTGTTTTTGATGAACTCCAATCAACTTGAAACTGAGTACACATGTTTCCTATGGTATGATCTTTCTAATTTTAATGCTAAATTAGATTTTTTTTAACCAAATTTCACGGTCCATTGAACATGGAAAATGATAGTGCGAGTGGGACATCCGTGTACTTTGGGCACATTCTTGTTTTACCTTCATTTTAAATGTAGTTAAAAGATGCAACCTTTGCAGAAGACCAATAGTTCCTTTTCTATAATTGATAAAGTAAACGCGGACCGCGAAGAAGACACCCACTGACCTGTCTGTTTGAAAAAAGAAACGTAATTTAATCTAACTCGAATAATTCAAGCCCTTTCCGTGTCCGATTTTCCCCACACGAGAATGTAGCCTTCGTAGATATATAGCGGAATATAACGACTGAATTATTCGGGTTAAATTTAATCATAAAAATCGTTCATAGTTTCTAACAACACTTCATCGAACGCAAGTAATCTCGTGAATATTAAGGCCGGATGTTATCGCCTGCTAGCTTCATACTAGTAATAAAAAGATGTGGTATGATTGCCAATGCTACAACTCTCCATAAGACACCAAATTACACAGAAATTATCATCTACATCCTTCAACAATGAGCATACCCCATACCGCATAGTCAGCCATAAAAAGCCCCAAAAATCACAAATGTAAAACAACGCTAACAAACAAAAAAAATTAGTAAACACATAACAAACGACAACATGATCAGTCCTGACTTGACAGCACAATTACATAATACAAATTGGCGAGGTAAACATGTTAGGGATTCAACCTCTCAACCTGGACAGGGTGACAGTACAACAATCGAACAAAATCATTGAAAAGCCACCAGTGATACATCTGAATCTTTGGAACAAAGTCACATATTAGTACAGTCAAAGAAACATACACATATTTTATTTCAAGTTAAGGGATGCAATTCAGTGGTGTTCAGTATAGTGAACTATTTTAAAGTTTTTCTTCATGTTGATTACATGAAATACATGCGAAATTAATCCTTTGAATAATTTACATAAGATACGACATTTTCAATAAAATGAGTTTCCATTTGAAGTCAACTATATTTTATGTCATGAGATTCAATTATTTGGACATCTTCGTACTATTCTCTGTGTAGATAATTCTTAACTAAAGTTTCTTTGTTTATTTGTAAATCAAAGTTCGGCCCCAAGAAATCGTTTGAATGTTAACATTACAATTGATTTACCATTGACAGTATGTTAAAGTAAATTTAAAAAAAAACGTTATAACTTAAATAACCAAAAGTTCCTTTATAGTGTGTTGTTTTAATATCTAAAACATTGATTTGAAACGAAAACATTTTTTTCTTTTTTTTTGCATTTTTTAAGATTTCAAAAAACACTTTTTTTCCTAAAAATTAAAAAAAGAACAATATTTCACCCATTAGTTACAATGTGAACATAACTTGATTAGCATATTGAATATTTATAAACAAATTTGAAAATTAATTTAATACATAGAAAATTGTTTGTCGTTTGTGAGTCCAACTTTCCGCAAAAATAATTTGCACCCTAAGATCTTTTAAACGGAATTTAGTTACTTTCCGAAAGTTTTTGATTTTCATTATCATATGTAGATATAGGAAGATGTGGTGTGAGTGCCAATGAGACAACTCTCCATAAAAATAACAATTTAAAAAGTAAACCATTATAGGTTAAAGTACGGCCTTCAACACGGTGCATACATTGCAAATGAAAGCTTTTTAAAATAGTGTATCTCATTTTGTTTTAGTTTTAATACTTTTTAATAGATTTTATTCTAAAGTCGTGTATCGTGTCTTTTGTTGACTAGTTAGTACTTGTATATCCCAACAACAAAAAGACACTAAATACAGGTCTAAGGGTACGGGCAGTTACTGCCAGCTAGTTCACAGCCACTTACAACTCATAATAATTTTTTCTTTTTTAAACATGCATGTAACTAAATTATTAATCAGTACACATCCAACATCCAATGGATTTAGTGTAAAGACGTCATAAACAATCAGAGAAAAACATGACCTAGTGCAGTGCCAAGATATAGGTATCGACATGGATGTTTATATGTATAGATCTATAACAATACTATTTATTTTGCTTTTAATTTACTGATAACAAACTCCGTTATGTTTTGTTATCATAATTTTGACTTTATTTTCTGTGTACGGATGCTATAAGAAAGGACATGGTCTTCGTGGTCTCAAATTCCCTATCCGTGATTTCGGATTGATAATCTGTTATCTCGACCGGATTGATAATCCGTTATCTCTAACTTGCAATCGGTTATTTAAGATTCGAAAGCCGTAATTTATAATCCGTGATCTCCGATAAAGAATTTGGTATCTCGGATTCTCAATTTGTGATCTTCGGTTAATAATCCACCATCTCAGATTTCCGTAATCTGGAATTGATAACTATTGATCTCGAATAGATATTTTATTATCACGGACTGACAATCCGTGATCTCGGTTAATAATCAGTGATCTCGGATTCATAAATAGTGATTTATAAATAATACTCCGTCATCTCGGATTCTTAATCAGTCATCTTGAATAACCGCGCTGAAGTACGTCCATTATTCATCTCGGATTGATTATCCTTTATCTCAGATTCACGATACGTCCTATCGTCACGTCCTATCGTCTAAAAAATCCGTGAACTCGGATTCCAGAACAGTTAAATACGATTGATAAATCGTTATCTCCAATTTCTAATCCGATATCTTAGAATAACAATCCATGATCTTGGAGTAATAATCAGTTATCTCGGACATCAAATCCCTTATCTTGGATTGATTATCCGTTTTCTCTTATTCCCAAAATTGATCTCGGATTAATAATGCGTTATCTTGTATTCCTAATCCGTAATCTCATATTGATAATCTGTGATCTATGATTCCAATTAGTAAAGCCGGGGGATATTATATAGCGTATGCACTCAAGTATAAAAGTATAAATATACAAGAATTTTAGCATGATAAGGTGTATCCATCCTGAAAATTTTAAATAATCTTACAACTGGTTTACAGCCGATTTCTTTGAGTGTGTAGGCAAAGTTAATATGTTTGGTTAGCTTGCTTGTTAGCTGAACCTTGGAGTCATTATTAGGTTTGGTAAACTACCCTCCAGAGTAGACTAGTCCGACAGATAACCAATCTATCAGTTTGTTTGACTAGGCTTCTTAGAAAGGGGGATAGTATACCTGACCTAATAATGACTTCATGGTTCAGCTAACAAGCAAGCTAACCAAATATATTACCTTTGCTTACATACTCAATGAAATCGGCTGTAAGAGTTATTGTCCCATAGACATTGATTTTTCACCTATCTTATTCTCGACTGCGACGATAGCTGCGGAAAGCAAGACATACATTTTGTAGGTGTTGCTTTCCTGGTGGAGGCAAGGACGGTGAGGCCTTTAAAATTGTTTTAAAAGTATTAATCGTTTGATTGAATGTAATTGTGATAGATGAATACTATTTTGTATAAACTAACGGTTGCGTTGAAAATCAAAGATATAATTTTTACAGCCGTACTAGTAAGTCTTTTTCATAGGCACTATTAGTTAGAATTCAGTGAGGTTTTGCGGTATAAAATTGCATTACATATCTGTGTGGCAACCATTTTGAGGCCCTGTTCCATAGGTTGTGGTACAGTGACTTTGAATTAATAATCAATGTTGGCTGTTCATAAGATTGTCTCTTTTTTATTATCTGCCAACTTGGCCGACAGACGAGAAATATCCTTATTCCAACAATTATTAGCAGTTCTGAATACATATATTAATTCGATATCACGATTATTTTTATGTGTCCCTTTATGGATTCCGTAACCTCTTTTCCTATATTCGTCCCACGTTAGGATGGGTTAAGCATATTTCCTATGTGCCTGTCCGAAGTCAAGCACCTGTAGTTCAGTGCTTCATGTCTGTCATATTTGATCTTCGGAAATTATTTATTGTAAATAAGGCCGTTAGTTTGGGGTTTTTTTTCGTTGACTCTGTGAATCTAGACGAACATCGTTTTCGTGTCAGGACTGTCGAGCAGTAAACTTACGAGTGTTATCAGGCTAAATAATATTTAGACTGCAGTTGTATAAGCATATATGTATGATCTTATTCACACGGAAACTATTTGATTCTGCACCTTCGGTCATAGTTCAACATTACGTATACAGTCGAGACACATCTCTGTATATCAACAGTCAGGAGGCTAGTATTGTGGATTGGTTTTTCTTTAAATTGTTTGAAGTTTGTTGGTTTGTTGTTTTTTTTTTGGTCGGGTGGTAATTCTCTATTTCCATTTATGATATATTTATTTTCTTTTCAACCAGGATTAAAAAACAATTCGTAATGACTTTGTTATTTTCATTTCATGTTATATTGTTAAAGATAGTATACGTTGAGCTCTAGCTGCTTTATGGTTATTTTTCGTAAGGTTGTTGTCTCATTGGCGTAACCAACAAATCTCCTTTCGCGTAAATTTATTTGGACAATTGAAAATTCCCAATGTAGATTAACTTCCAAGAAAAGTATACTGGACCAAAATCGAAGCACCAACAGTTAATTCCCGGATGTAAGAGTTTCTCTTGAACCTCGACATACATGTAATGTGCTATTTTTATTTCTTCGTCATTTGGTCGCTGGTGGGCAGTTCAGTCTCATTTAATCGTACCTTTAACCACTTCTTCACATTGACCTAAACTCGGTGTTGTGTTAGTGTAACCACACATAAACTAAACACAACAACTTCCATTGATAAATCTCAATGTTTACATGTAGTTTAATTCATGTTTTGTCTACATTCAGTCGATAGTCAATGTCGGTCTTTGTAGGTTAAGTGTACCGTCACACAACTAAGCATGTAGAACATTAATTTTACATGTATATTTAGGAAGAAACGATTTGAATAAAATGTATATTTACAACAAGTATTGATAAAGTTCTTTACAGAAATATTTGTCTAAACTTGATATTATTTATTGTGTTATAAAAAAAACTTTACGTAGTTTTATTAACCCCTTATCAAGGCTCAAAGCATCATCATTGCAGAACACCTTAATTCATTTGAAAAGGTCTTCCCGAATCGACTTGACTACACAGAGATATTTGCCACTGATCCTTACTCAAGCAACAATTCACTCATAAATGCATTACTTAAAAAAGGTGTGAGGTAAATTTATTTTTGTCTAGTTTATCAGATCCGTTAAAATACACATAGAAATAAATAATAAAAAACCCATTACGACCCCTCCCTTTGCCAAATACTCTTTGGAGAAGAAATATCATTTGAAACAAACAGAAAAGATAGAAATATAGTGATCCTTAGCATCTCAATCCTTTTTCTTCGTCTGTAAGCGCGCTACTGCAGCTTACGTTTACTAATGCGTAATCGAGACATATTTTAATATCTTTATAACAAACTTCAAAGAGGGGGGGGGGGGGGTATGGGTTTTCATTTTCTGAGTCAGATTTTTTTCTTCGCACGAACGTTTTTATTCAGGGTTTTTTTTTCGATGCTAGCAATCAATTTTCTTTTTATTATATAACACCGTTATTTTTCTCGTCTAAATTGTCACAAATTATTTCACATGGTAAATGTCGGGCCTTTCATGAGAAGCCTTCTATAAGGTATGGACTTTTCTCATTGTTGAAGGCCGTAGCGTGACGTATATCCACTCATTAAAACTCTGGGGGTAGTTATCTTATTGGCAACGATACAAAATTTGCTATTTTTATAAATAAATGTTGACCATATTGCATACAGCGTTCTTTAGTGAGTACAATTAAAATATAATCATTCATTATTCGTAAAAAAAGACATTATTTATATATCAGAGGTTTGCATGGAGCACGGGGTATCATCCTTAGTTTTAGTTAGGGATTGTGTTATATCAGAGGTTTGCACATGGAGCACGGGGTATCCTCCTTAGTTTTAGGTAGGGATTGTGTTATATCAGAGGTTTGCATGGAGCACGGGGTATCATCCTTAGTTTTAGTTAGGGATTGTGTTATATCAGAGGTTTGCACATGGAGCACGGGGTATCCTCCTTAGTTTTAGGTAGGGATTGTGTTATATCAGAGGTTTGCATGGAGCACGGGGTATCATCCTTAGTTTTAGGTAGGAATTGTGTTTTATATATCAGAGGTTTGCATGGAGCACGGGGTATCTATCATCCTTAGATTTAGGTAGGGTTTGTGTTTTATATATCAGAGGTTTGCATGGAGCACGCGCGGGGTATCATTCTTAGTTTAAGTTGGGGTTTGTGTTTTTCTATGGTTTTTTTTGTATACTTTTGTTTGTCTTTTGCTGTTTTTTCGTTGTTTTTTTTTTACTTGGCGTTGTTTGATTATTTTCAATTACGAAGTTTGAATGTCCTTTTGGTATCGTTCATCTCTCTTTTATTATTGCTGACTCCTTAATTATTCCATCAGGTTGTTGAACACTAAAAAGCAGAAGACTTCAAGTTTGTACATTTGTTTTTATTTGCAGGACTAACAAAAAGTTATCTATGTAACACAAATCCTAGAAAGGTCATACAGACAATAATTATACATTTACATGCCAGTGATCGCTGTAAAATTAGACTTATGAAATTGAATAAATAATTCAATAAATAATTCAATAAGTTAAAAGTTCAATTAACAAGTTCTCAATTATAACGTTCATTTCACACGTAACTACATAATGGTCTTCTTCACTCCCTGGTTGTGTCATATGATAAAGGGTAAATTAGAGTTGTCTCCCGTCTTAGTCTGAAAAAAAGAAAGAAATTATATAAAACACTGATTTGTAATACAAAAACAAGTGTTCATTTATCATAAAATGTTTATTAACAACTTAACAATTGTACGGGTGCACGGGTGCCAATATCAAGTAGGATCTGCTTACCCTTTAGGAGCACCTGAAATCGTCCCCAGTTTTTGGTTTTGTTTGTGTTGCTCAGTCTTTGGTTTCGATCTGGTTTTTTTGTGTACTGTTGTTTGTTTGTCTGCCTGTTTTTAGACTTTTTTTCTTTTTAGCCTGGCATCGCCAAATTTTTTTTACCCACTAAAACATGTGTTAATTTTTCATATATTTTTTTATAATAACTAAGCATTTATAGTACTTCTGTTGGCATGTAAATTATATTGCTTTATAATTGGTCAAATAAACGTAATAGTCAATTTCTATTTCTTAGTTACCTTTTATATCCATATGTCATTTTGTATGGAGCGCATCTTACTTCTGTAAAAGAAAAAGGAAATGTAACTATATGATAAAAAAAATTCTCGACCCCCTTTATCAATCATTACGTGTGGAACCAAACATAATATGTATAAATGCAACAACAACTAGATTTGTAGTTGCTAGCAATAACGGATGGCACCCTTCTCTATTGCCAGACGAGCGGCAGCCATTTTCAAAATTGCAAAGTCAAAGAGCTCAACTACACATGTATGCGAATTATCATTTTTGTAAAGTTTCATTTAGTTTGGAGCATTTTAAATTTTTTGACATTTTAGCTGTTTCCATGGTAACGGCGGCCATTTTAAAAATTCCAAAATCAAATTGCAAATAGCCGTTAAAATAGCCAAGTCCTTGATTCAAGATGTTTAACTGTTGCTATTAGTACTACTGATTTTGTATTCGTTTCCATTATCGAATGCTGATTGCAAATTTACCAATTGGTAACCATATTATAATTTAACTAATACTACTACTTACTGATGGGCTCATTCTGCTAATAGATACACTTTTTATTGTTCTAGAACTGGAAACTGAGCTACGGCTTTTGGAACGAAGTTTGTTCAGGGATGCTTCTGAACTCTCTGCACGTTCTTCTGCATCTTCAACCTCGCTTTGGGCTTTGCGGTATTTAGACAGATTAATTGCAGCAATTTCTTCCTAAAATTGAAAAGAAAAAGTACAAATTTCAGTAAAAATTCAATTTTATTGTTTCAGATAAATTTTGTGGGAATCAACTAGAAATGACTTGGTGTAAAAATTGTATGCATAAATGATGCGCCTTATAACCTATGAATCCGACAATTGATCCCAGATGACCATTAATTACTAATTGTGCTATGTTAGTAACAATTAAGCAGGCACATGTGTTAATGTAAATACACTAATTAGTAACCAGATAATTAATTGATGCCCAATATACTTATTATTACTACAGTATGTGCTTGTACTGAATAACCTACTTGTAAAAACATTGCCGTTTTATGGAGACCTTACTGCAAAAATCATCATTCAGTAAGGGAGCAACTATTTAACATCAAGAGGGGTATTGATTTTTGTCTGAGTCAGAACTTTTTTTTAAATTTCATTTTTGTTTTCGCTTTCAAGAAAATTCTTTTTTTTCAAAATATGACACTATCAGGTATGGGGATAGTATCGACTTAGAATTATTTTTTGCCATCAGCACGCTTGACCACAATATTGTTTTTGTATAATTAACTTTACAATTAAAAACTACATTATTGGGAAAGCACCATTTTTTAAAAACTTTTCTTCATTACAAATAACTATGATTTAAGATTCAAAGTGGAGACACATATACAAAAAAGAGGTAGAAGAAATCATGTGGAGCAGGACATTATAAATCGAAGTAAATTTGACAAATACAATGACAAAAAAGAAAGACAACGAAAACACAAGCAAGTCCTCAAAGCCCTGCATAGAAAACTTATGATTGATGAACACGAGCTACTACTGAACACTGGGGGTGATCGTAAGTTCTCCGAAAGGGTAAAACGATAAATAACTTACAGCTTCCTCGACTTGACGTTTGTATGTCTTGACTTTGCATTGAAGTTTGTCCATCATGTCCTGAAGTCTTTCTTGCATCTTGCGGTCTTCATCACATTGGAAGGCCAGTTCTTTCATTCTGCGGTCAGCCTTGCGCATATTTTTCTGTGTTTCAGCATGGCGACGTTGTTCATTATCCAATTCACTCTCCAGATCCCGGACCTGATAAAGAAATACGCATCATAATAATGTATCCAATATAAATTTCACTAACGATTTTTTGAACAGCGGTGTAGTATTGCATTTTTATTTTATCAAATACATTAATTCAGAAAACAATGAACTTGTTATATTTCTTTAAATTATAAAAATTGAAAGAAGAAAAAAACATTGAATTATGTCTGGTTTCAATATCCCTAATTTCCTCCTTTGAGTTACTATAATGTGACTTACTCTCTGTTCCAACTTGGCGATGACTTTTTTGCCTCCTTTTACGCCGCTAGATTCTGATTCGTCGACACGGATATGTAATTCCTTGATGGTAATTTCCAAAGATTTTCTGATTTTCTCGACCTGAGAACTGTGTTCCTGTTCAGATCTGAGTTCATCGGCAATTCTTGCGGTATCCATAAGGGCTCTCTTAGCACGGTCATCAGCAGCTTTGATCTCGCTTTGAAGTTCATCAAGATCAGCCTAAGTAAGAAAAAAAAATGAACCATATTAAGTATACATTATGACGCCTTTTTAATTCAAAAGTAAATTTAACACTTAAATCATAATTGTCTTAGTAGTTTACTTTAAATATTGAATAACGTTATGCTTTAATTTGCTTTTGATTTCAATCATATTTTTTTCCTCGGAGTTCAGTATTTTTGTGATTTTACTTTTTATTTTGTACAATGTAAATCACTTTTGCGTTGGAAATAATTGCATAAAAAAGTAATACTAATTCTACATTGCAGAAAATCGGGCTTGATCTTGAATTAAAAATACAAAGTACTTACAGACATGGCTTGCATATCTCCCTCGACCTTTCTCTTCTGAGCCTGTGCTGAACTGACTTGAGCGGCCAATTCATTGATGCGATCTTGTGCTTCATAGAGTTCACCTTCAGCAACCTTCCTTGCTCTCTCAGACTGTTCAAGAGCTGATCTGACCTCGTCGATTTCGCTGATAAGGACGTTGCAACGTCTCTCAGTCAGAACGTAAGATTCACGTGACTCATCACGTACACGAGTTTCTGATTCAATCTTGATGTGGAGTTCTTGAATTTGAAGGATATATCTCTTCATGTTCTTTTCAACCTCAGCCTTAGCTCTGGTTGCTGTATCAAGTGCCATCTCGAGTTCGTTGATGTCTTGTTCGAGCTTCTTTCTGATCCTGTGGGACTCAGCTTTGCCCTTAGCCTCTGCCTCCAAACTGATTTGCATGGATTCAAGAGCTCTCTGGTGATTGCGTCTGCAATTAAACAGTTAATATGCATTGAAGATTTGAAACTTTTGTTTAACTCGTTTACAAGCATTTTAAAAACATCAAACTTCGACATTAGGATTATTAATAATAAATTAAAAAAAAACCATTTTTATAACAGAAAGTTGACAATACAGAGCAACATTTTTTTGTCAAATAAGTCATTTCTTTTAACATACCGAGTATTTTCAAATTCTTCCTCTTTCTCTTGGATTCTTCTATCAATGTCATTTCGGACAGTAGAAATTTCCAGTTGAACACGCATGACCTTAGCCTCCTCCTGTTCCAAAGAGGACTCTGCTTCTTCCAAAGCAGCTTGGAGTTCTTCCTTCTCCATCTCAAGACGTCTCTTTGCCTTTTCGACCTCGTGGGAGCTTCGGCCACCATCGGTAAGTTGGTCAGATACCTCACGGATCTCATCTACAAACATTAAATTATTACCCATTATAATCTTCTATACTTTTGCATATTCTATGAATTTATTGAAGGACCTTTCGAAATCAAATGCTGAAAACAAACATTACAAATTGGCTTGTATCACTGAACATTTAAGGTAAGGTTTGCATGAAACCTGGATTTTTTTCTAAGTGATATTGTACCAATATGGTACATCATTTGTTCAGGGAGGAGTACCCAATCATTTAATGAAAAAAAATAATAATAGATTAGCATAAGTATAGCTTACCAGCAAGATTTTTGTTTTCTCTTCTAAGAGACTCAATAGTGTCGTGGGACTCTTCATACTGAGCTTTCATTCTAAAGAGTTCAGCAGAGTAACTGCGGGCCTCGTTATGAGCAGTATCAACCTCGATCTGGAGTTCTTTAACTTTAACAGTCCATTCTTGGATAGTCCTGTCAAACTGTCTTTGCTTCTTTTCTACAGTACTTGAGCTAACATTTGACTGTAAAAGAAAATAAGAATATAAAGGTTGAAAAAATGTATCTAAATAATAATTTTATTTGTATGCTATGTTAGCTATGAAAGGCTCCGAGATGAAAAAACAATTCAAACGTTAACACGTTTTATTTTGATCTCTTTTTTTTCAAACGGGAAACTCATGTTTATTCTATCAGATTTTTATTTGGCTTCTGTTAAAATAAAAAAAGATTACATAAATCTTTGCACTTATACTTACACGTTCAACCTCAATAAGGAGGTCGTCAAGTTCTCCTTGCAGCCTGTTTTTAGCCTTCTCCAATCCACTTGCTTTAGCATTAGCCACCTCAGCTGCCTGTTCAGCCTCTGCCAATCTTGCAGCAAGTTTGCGTCTGAAAGGACATTTTAAATGAATAATGTTGGCTAAACATGGGATAGAATCTCTATGGTTTTTTTTTAATCAGGAAAATAATAATTAACAACATACTGTGTTTCTCCTTAGTACTTTAAAATGACAAATACAATTAAATACAAGACTGCCTTCATGAAATCATTATAAAATGTTATTTATAATGAATCAAGTTGGCTGTCACTGTGAAACACAGTTTTATATAGGGCAATATAAATGTAAAATAGAAATAAATTAGAAACATCTATTGGGGCGCAACAACACAACTCGGTGGTCAAAACATTACCAAAACAATACAATTATTATCCACACCGATCTGTGTCCACACTTTTTATAATCAATTATTATCCATATCGATCTGTGTCCACACTTTGTATCATCAGTTATTATACACACCGATCTGTGTCCACACTTTTTATAATACAATAAAAATGAAAACTCATTCATCTACGACCTAAAAATACATACTTTGCATCTTCTAACTCGTCTGTTTTGTTGGCACCTTCACTCTCGTATTTAGATCTCCATTGTTGTGTTTCGTTCTTTGCTCTTGAGAGTTGACGTTGGAGATCAGTCTTTGCCTCTTGTTCTTCTTCAAATGCTTCGCGTACTGCATCATTGTCAGCACTCAAGTTTCTAATCTCACTCTGGAATTTCTGGCGTATCTATATAAAAACAAGTTTTTTTCATTTACCAGCAATATACAATCGATCATTCTTAGGTAACACAAAACAATATTAGCTGCACGTAGATTAAAATAATGGATTCGGTAACGTTACAGTGTCAAATAGAAAGTAGATAAAAACAAGAATGTGTCCAAAGTACACGAATGCCCACTCGCACTATCATTTTCCATGTTCAATGGACCGTAAAATTGGATAAAAAATATAATTAGGCATTAAATAAGAAAGATAATATCATAGGAACATGTGTACTAAGTTTCAAGTTGATTGGACTTCAACTTCATCAAAAACTACCTTGACCAAAAACTTTAACCTGAAGCGGGACAGACGGACGAACGAACAGACAGACAGACAGACGGACGAACGGACGCACAGACCAGAAATTATAATGCCCCTCTACTATCGTAGGTGGGGCATAAAAACTAAAAGAGGTAAGTTTGGTAGTATTTCATTGTGATTGATATACTCATCATAGATACCAGGCGTCAGATTTTGTACGGCAGACGCACGTTTCGCTTAGAAGCCAAATAGACAATTCATTTGTATGGTTACATCAGACAAAACCTACATATTTTACATGTTTTATGATTGATAACTTACCCTTGTTTCATCTTCAAGTGAACGTCTGGTTTCTTCCAGTGTGGAGGTAAGGGAAGTTTTGTCCTTGGTCAAAGTGCCAATGACATGCTCAGCATCTTCCAGTTGTCGATTGACTTCGGAAACCTCACTCTGAAGTCTGGATTTTTGTGTATTGATTTCAATAATGGTTCTCTGGGTTTCTTCAACTCTGCTGTTCATTTCAAAGATTTGGGATTCCATCTGTTTGGAAACCTTGTCTGACACGCCCCTATTTTTCATGGAATGAGAAACTTGACTTTGGAGGTCGTCGAGTTCGCGTTTAAGGTCTTTTTTCTCCTTTTCTAATCTTGATTTCAGTTTGTTCAATTGATCGATCTGGTCAGCCATCTCGTTGGCAGATTCTTGTTGTTTCTTTCTAAACTGAGCAATTTGAGACTCATTTTGGAGAGTCATTTCCTCCATTTCACGGCGGAGTCTGATCAATTCTTGTTCACGTTTCTTGTTGAGATCAACTTGGGCCTGAGTAGCACCACCTTGTTCTTCCAGTTGAGAACTAAGCTCGTCCAATTCCCTAGACAGTTCAGAACGTTGTTTCTCAACCTAAAAATAAGAATATTGTAAAATGAAATGGCTTGCTCTGATTCTTAATATAGTTTATCTGAATGTTTATAAATATATTGACTTTTTTTATGAAATGAAAACAACCACTTTTGAAATAACTATCAGAGAAATATGACTATTCAAATGACTTATAACTTTAACATGATAAATATTATAATGTTAGAATTTAATATTGAAATACCTTAGCTCTTGCAGCTCTCTCGGCGTCCAATTCTTCTTCCAATTCCTCAATAATTTGTTGTAGATCCTTTATTTTCCTGTTTTGTTGAGCATTAACCCCTTCACAGTCCTCGATTCTCGAATTCAAACTGTTGATCTCGGCATCCTTCCTAAAATTTTAAATAATGAATTTTTGATATAAATCTAAAAACAGAGCGACATTTAACTTATTTGAAACAGAATGTTTATCCGAAAACGAACACAAACCAGACGAGAGGCATTCACTAGTATGCCGAGTTTACAAATATGGGTAGCAGGAGCCAATTCTTAGGAAGCCAATTAAGTCAGGAATCTGATGTACAGTAGTTGTCGTTGTTTATGTAATATATACGTGTTTCTCGTTTCTCGTTTTGTTTATATAGATAGACCGTTGGTTTTCCCGTTTGAATGGTTTTACACTAGTAATTTTTGGGGCCCTTTATAGCTTGTTGTTCGTGTGAGCCAAGGCTTCGTGTTGAAGGCCGTACTTTAACCTATAATGGTTTACTTTTTAAATTGTTATTTGTATGGAGAGTTGTCTCATTGGCACTCACACCACATCTTCCTATATTTATGTATAAATATAGGTAACAACAGATATAATGTACAAACCTCCTATTGGCCTCTTCCATTTCTCTCTTGACACCTTCAAGTTCGTCTACGACTTCTTGTGTTGCCTTCAAGTCCTGTTCAACCTTACGCTTGGATTTCTCAACATCGCCTCTGATTTTCTTTTCTCTCTCTAAGTTATCTTCGAACTCGTCAAGAGTCTGTTCAAGTTTTGATTTCAGTTTTGTAAGATGATTGACTTTGTCTTCTTCCTTTTGGAGATCTTCCATTGTCTTTTTGTTAACCTCTTCCAAATGTTTCTTTTCTTTGTTCATTTTGCCAATTTTTTCGTCTTGTTGTGCCATCTCACCTTGTAGAGTCTTGATTTGGCTTTCCTTGTGAGTATTATCTTGTTCAGCCTATTAAATAAAAACAACATCAACATCATTATCATTATCATTATGATATCAGTAAAACGAAAAACAAAATAATTTTTTAGGTTATTAGTAACAAAGCCTAGTGTCATGCCTTCATACTGGAAAATATGATATTTTATATAATTCAACATCTATTGTTCCGTATGTTGATATAGTCCAGCATTTTAATTTGTCATGTTGTATGGACTTCCCCGTTTTTCAAATTTGCATTGAAGTTCGATACTTTGTTAAAACATTTCCAGAAATATAAATCATGCATGGTTACCTTGGTTAGGGATGTTTCGAGATCTTCGATGTCTCTCTTCAGCTCGGAATTTTCACCTTCCATTTTCTTCTTCAAACCTTCCAGCTCAGCAGCAGCATCTTCCTCATCAAGCAGACGTTCATCCATCTCTTTCATTTGTGATTCGAATTCAGCCTTCTGTTGGATAAGTTGTTCTACTCTTTGTTCAAGGTCGATGACATTGTCTTGCTCAGATTGCAATTGTAAGTACGCTTCATTCTTCTGTTCCAACAATTCAACGTTCTTCATTTCAAGTTCTTTCTTGACCTTTTCAACCTTGGCTAGATCCTCTGACATTTTGTTCATCTCTTCGAGTTTCTTCTGCATTTCTTCCTCCTCACGGGCAATGTTCAACATAGGTTTGACCTTGGCATACATCTTCCACCAGGTCCAGTTGCGGAGCAATAACCATTTTCTGATGTTACGCTGGATGACAGACAGACCAACTCTGATATAAAGAAAAGTTTGTGTGTCAAGGGTTTTTGTGAAAATTGCAAGATAGGGTAGATAAAAAGGTAAGCATATTCTGGTGATAAATTTTGTGTCTCGTTTAATTTAAAGTGAGTCAATAAAAACTTTGTGAAAATCACACAAAGAAATAGTTTTATGACTTTTATTACAATCTTTTTAACTTCAAAATACTGATTACGAAGAAAGAAATAGTTTAAAATAAAGTATGTTCTTTTATTTCAATGATTCCAATGGTATAATATAATTACTAACCTCTGATCCTGAAGTTTCTTGTAGGCCTTCCTGATCAAAAAGGCTCTGACATGTGCTTGCATCATGGAAATGATAGCACCTAGACGCTCATCACGCATGCCTTCTAGGTTTCCAAGAACACCGGCTTTGAAGAAGACTTTAGTTCCTCCAAGTTTGTATTCTGCTGGATCAAGCTGCAAAGCCAACAGTACTTTTTCTGTGACAACTTTGCCGTCAACAAATCCCTGTGGAACAGCACTTGCAGCGAGAATTGAGTATCTTTGTTTGAACTCAGCATATATTATTCTACTTGGGAATCCTTTACGGCAGATACGGATTCCTTCGAGTACACCGTTACATTGAAGCTGGTTCAATACCAAAGAAGCATCAATAAGACCTGGAAACAATTCAAAATACAAGTGTTAGCTTTCCAAAGGAGCACACAACGCTATCAGATTACGCTCATGGTAATAATCTTAACTTTATCATATACTGCACTTAAAAAATTTAATCTTTTTCTGAAAATAATTTCAACGTTATGTCATGTTTCTTGTTTTAGCAATTTAATATATACGTAGACATGGATAATTTTCTGTGTCAGTATTTAAAAAAACAAATTTATACTTAATCCATTTTTTTTTACCAGTTATAGGACGTAAAAATACTAACTCGATATGGACATTTAAGATAATCGACATAGATTTGAAATTAATGGTTAAAACGCGATTTTCGTTGCTTAAACTTTGATGGCTAGACAATCAATAAACCACGTCAAAACGCGTATTTTGTTATACACACTTACCTGGCTGTTTCAATTCATTTGGAATGATACATCTAACGAAATGAGGATGGGTGGCGTACAAGTTCTTCATCAATTTGTTCAAAGATTCCTGTGAAAATGAAAATGATATTGTCAAAATACTATAATGTAACCATTTTAAACACGTTGAAAATATTTTATCTAGATATTTTATTTCATCAATTTTATAAACAATATATTTCAAGAGTTTTGAATGATTTGTAAAAAACATACAAATATAAGATCTCCAGTGAATATTTGATTTTTCAAAACAAAGGATCGAATTAAGTACACAGTCCCTATAGACAGACTTACCCTGTGTACAGCAGAGATGGTTTGGAAAGCAGATGACTTCTTCTTCTTCTTGGGTCCACCAGCTCCTTCAGCGGGTGTTTCTGCTGCAAAGAGGGTCTGGACTAAGTGCTCCTTTGATTGTTGCAACAATGCTACTACAGTTTCGTTGATGGGATCCTTGTTTTTGTCCAACCATCCCTTGAGGTTATATGGTACCTTTGAGATTAGAGATAAATAAGAACATTATTTCAACAAATAAAATTGAGAATGGATATGGGGAATGTGCCAAAGAGACAACAACCCGACCATAGAAAAAAACAACAGCAGAAGGTCACCAACAGGTCTTCAATGTAGCGAGAAATTCCCGCCCCCGGAGTCGTCCTTCAACTGGCCCCTAAACAAATATATACTAGTTCAGTAATAATGAACGCCATACTAATTTCCAAATTGTACACAAGAAACTAAAATTAAAATAATACAAGACTAACAAAGGCCAGAGGCTCCTGACTTGGGACAGGCGCAAAAATGCGGCGGGGTTAAACATGTTTGTGAAAGCATCAATTGAGAATAGAAAAGTAAACAAATATAGTTTGTTCTTCATACATTAAATTTTGATTTTCTTTTTTATGTACACATGTAAATGGTACGTCATTTACCGTTCTCATTAAAGGTTTTGCCACTTTACAGAACCTTTTTGTTACTATATTTATACTTACTACTCCGGCGTAATGGTGGAGTTCAAAGTCGCCATTCTTGCCCTTGGATGCCTTTCCTGGTTTTGTGAAGTTGGGTGATTTACCCATGTGTTGTCCAAACATCATTTCTTTCAAGGATTTGTCATCAGCCTTAGGGAACATGCACTGTTCCTCAAGGATGGACAAGATACCCATGGGCTTCTCGATAAGATCGATACAGGCTTGCAAATCCATACCAAAGTTGATAAATTCCCACTGGATTCCTTCTTTCTTATACTCCTCCTGCTCCAGTACAAACATGGTGTAGTTGAAGAACTGTTGGAGTCTCTCATTGGTGTAGTTAATACACAATTGTTCGAATGTGTTGAACTGCGAAAAAAAATATTCATGAAGTAACTGCGTATATGCAACCGTCTTCCTTTTCATTTATTTGATAATCAAGATGGAGACTAGAATAAGAAGACTTTTCTTTTGATATATATTTGGTTTTTTTTTTAATATTTCACGATGTTGTTTATATATACTTAACTGTCTATGTTACTACATGGACACAATACAAAAAGCACGACATATTTTTCATGAAACCTGTTCCATTTTTGTTCAATCAGAAATAATTTGTTGCTGCGAATTTCAAATTTAGATTTGAAAAAAAAGATAATATGATCAACATCACACAATAATAAAGCACTTACATCAAAGATTTCAAAACCTGCAATATCCAGTACACCAATATAGTAGTTTCTCTTAGCTTTAGTATCAAGACTCGTGTTGACTCTCTTCACTAACCAGTTGAACACACGATCATACAAAGATTTGGACATAGCACTGATGGAGTTGACGACTTGATCTTTGGTACGAGACTGTGCCACAACCTCTGTGCCGACCTTGATCTTTGGTTTGACAAGAGATTTAATGAAATCGTTTGAATTAACTCCTAGCAGGAATGAAACTTTTTCAGCCTCTGTGGTGCCGTCTGGTTCAGCTTGTTCTCCTCTCTGTTTGAATTTCATTTCACCCATGTGCAAGATAGCGGCGGTACACTTGTAACAACTCTTCTTCTCCTCGTTTGAGAAGCCCAGAATGTCGAAAGCTTCCTGAATAAAAAAGAATAGAGGTTTAAATATTTTGAGCCACACATAATTTTTATATAATTTCCTGATCATGCAAATATCGGCATGGAGGTAATTGCTTCGAAACATTATCCTATGCTATCTGATGCTTATAAGAACATTTTCAAAGAAATCATTTCAAATAAGTATTTTGGGTAAGACATTGAATAAACTTATGTTCTATGAAAGGACCCCGTAATTGGCCTGTATTTCAGACCAATAACAGTTGAAGATAAATTAACAAAAAAAACTCTTCATTTACGGAACTACATATATATAAGTTTTCTATCCAATATGAATGACTTGTATATAGATCTCATAAAAATCTTGGAATTATCCGCGGAAAGAACTAAAGCGTATCGGTTTTGAGAAGCATTATTTTTGTACTCACGTCCATAGCCTTCATTTCCTCGGTATCATTAATGGAGTCTACTGTAAGAGCACCTTGGTTGATAAATGTATAAAGAGCTGGATCTGGAGTAACCAACATCATTTCATGATTGTCTGCCATGGCGGGTGTCAACAGTTGGTAGAACACGTGGTAGTTTCTTTCGGCAGATAAACAGAAGGTGACACGGGACTTCTCCAGCAGATCTGTTAGAAAGAAATAAATGAGTGTTAAAGAAATTTGTTAAAAAAAATTAGTTTAGAATAAGTTTTATCAGTTTCTTAAGAAATCTGTCTTAAATGATTTATATCCAATTTATGTATTCTAAGCCTTAGTTTATTTATTATGGAATAATAGCTTGAAACTTTCAAATATTTTTTACATAAAAAAGTATTTCAGAAACAATTAATTACTTACAAGTTTCAATATCAGCTCCAGCAATTTTACCATCAGGACCAAAGTGAATTCGGATAAACTTTCCCTGTAAAATAGAGAAAAAAAAATCTTTTCAAAAACAATGTCAACAGTTTACAAATTAATTTTAACGAAGACTATAATCAACTATCAAAATATATTTAGTTTTCAGATACAGATACACTGCATTGTTTTGGTTAAAAAGATGAATATACGTATAACTTGTATTTATAGTTACTAGAGTAATAAGTTAAAGGTAAACCATTCAGTATTATTACCAACAAAAGTATTGCGGTTATCCACGCTGTTATGAAAATGATTCTGTTACCTGTATTAATAGGTACTGAACGTGAGAAATAACAAGTTAACACTTCATTTTGAATATACTTACGAATCTGGACGAGTTGTTATTTCTGGTAGTCTTGGCATTACCGTAGGCTTCAAGTACAGGGTTAGCCTGAATAATCTGATCTTCTAATGAACCCTTCAAATATACAAACACATCTTTTAATATACAATGAAAACAAGTCAAATGAACCCTACAAATATACAGTACACCTTTTAATGTATAATGAAAACAGATCACAATTTCAAAATTAAAAGTTCAAAACAAAGTAGCTGCTAAGTAAATTCCATTTAAAAATTGTCTCATCTTACTGTTTTTAATGTTCAACACTTTATATACATTTACATTAATTTTAAACTGACAAATAGTATAAATGACTATTCACCTTCTTAGAGGCTGCTGCTGATTCCTCATCAGATTTTTTTCCTAGAGAAGCAGCGACCTTGGCGAAGTACATGATAACTTTTTTGGTGTTTTCTGTCTTTCCGGCACCGGATTCACCTCTGTAAGGGAAAATGATATGAATGACATGAAATGGATTTTATCTTATTCAGAGCTAGAAATCATTTTATGGGAAGTAAGAAAGAAGAATTAAGAAAAATTATCGAAGGCCGTTTATGTACACGAAAAAGAACTCATTCAACAAAAAGATTTGAATGTTCACATTAGATCTCTTTTTTATCCTTATTTTCAGCTGTACTTTCCTGTATTTTGTTTGTAATACACCAATGATTTTAAGGGTTTAACCAAATTACAAAAAGTACCGAAAAATATATTTTTAGATCTTACGTAATCAAACAAGACTGGTTTTCACGATCTTGCACCATGGACTGGTAAGCATTGTCAGCGACAGAGAACAGATGGGGAGGCATCTCAGTCTTCCTCTTTCCCTTGAATTTAGCAACAACGCTGTCTGTGTAGATTGGCAGACGTCTGTAGGGATTGACGGCAATACAGAAGAGTCCAGAGTAAGTCTGTAATGCAAAGATAAAATTTCTATATTCAAATATAAAAACTAGTGTGGACACAGATCAGTGTGGATAGTGTGTTTGGATGTTTAACAGTGTTTTCTGACAAAAAGAGCTCTCTGGATATCCCAATAGAGTTCTATGTTGAACTGTTTAAATATTAAAATAAAGAGACGTGTTATGATTGCCAATGAGACAACTCAACCAGAGACAAAAGTATATTTTACTTAATTCCAAGGATTCATTTCTTTTATATCAATATTTAAATGGCCATTTTTGCAGATAGTAACATGTTTTGTCATTGAAATCAAATTAACTGCTAAAAATTAACATAAAGTGCAACATGAAGACAGAAGGAATTTATAACAACAATTATCTGCCTTCCATGATTAACAAACTTACGTAAATAAGTGAGTTTGAATATCTAGCTCTAAGATTGTGAAGTACAGAAGCTTCGTTTAAGAATGTCATGTTGGCCATATCTTCAATCATTTCATATTTTGGTGGATTCATCTGTTGGAGGTCATCCTTTTTAACTGTTCTGTCCTGTAAAGAAATAAAACATCTCTGGTGAGTATAATGAAGATCTGATTGGGGATTCTTTTTTTTCTTATTCTTTAGACCATTCTTCTCTATTCTTGGTCTGTATTGCTTATTTTTCTCTATTTTTTAAATATTTATCCATTTTTCTCATATTTTTTGTGGCATATTTTTCTATATTCTGATTGTTTTTGTCCTTTTAACTGCATTTTTTGCAATGGTGGATTATTTACGTCCAGGTGTCAAATATTATATGTATCTTCAAAACTATACTATGCTTAAGTGATAGGATCGTGATAATTACCATAATTTTTTCGTCTTTCCGATATCTAGTAATAATTTATTTCCAATACATCGCGTGTTAATTATCTAACATCGTCTCAAGCATTTTATATCACAGCGTACAAGTACTCTCTTAACATTAAATATTAACCAAACAGTTAAGGATGTACGCTATTCTTGATTTTGTCAATTTGTCAGATATTTGAAAAACTTTAATTTGAGTGCCAATATAAAATGTGCTCGCTAACATAATTTATTACATATAGTTTTAAAATCACTTTTTGAACATTTTTGAAAATATTTGATATTTTTCATAGTTCTTGCGAGAAAATAGATCACAATGTTAAATGTATAAAAATACAGATACACATGTATAATCAATTCCCGTCTATATATATGAATTAAATATAAATCTCCAAAACAAAGCAATGAGCTTTAATTTTTCTGATTTTTAATTTAATTTCTTTAGATCCTATCGTTCATTTTGTTTTATAAGATTGTTATTTAAAACAGAGGAGCGAACATCTCATTAGGCATTAATAAAAAAAAAAAATCAGCTCTATTGATATAAAACCGTAGGCTAAAACAAAGGTAATGCATTCGAGATAAATGAATATATAAGGATAAAAAAGGACTGTACCTGGTTAGAGTCGATACATTTCACTGTAATATCATCTCCTTTTGTGGACTGAATTTCGGCCTTAACAAATCCTTCTTTGTCGTCGGGAATCCAGCACATTTTCTTGCCATCGAATTCCTTGGTTTGTTGCGCCAATAACTTCTTCCTATCTACCATTAAGTATGGATAATCAGGATCCTTGGGGTCGATTTGAGACGCCATCTTGATATAGCGAAAATGTAAAGGAGACTTTATATACTCTGGACAAGTCCGTTTAGAATTGCCGACACAGCTCTAGCTCTGAAAAATAATAGCTCTAAATGTCAAGGATCGAAGAGAAGAAAATAGTTACACCTTCTGGTGTTAAGTGATTGATTCTTTGACTAGCAGTTGAGTTTATTGAGATATAAAGCTTTTTTCAAAAAGGAATCACCAATGAAAGCATATAACTTCCAATTACTTTTTCGTTATTTCCCGTTCTATAAGTTCAAATCCAATAAAAATGAAATATTGTTAAATGTTCTGCCTCCAGTGATTATATTTGTCATTAACGGTTCAGTATTTACTATACTATATATAAAAATATTAATTTTCGCGAACCATTTAGGTCACGGAAATTCCAAAATATGGCATCAGTAAGGAGAGTTGTGCAAATAATGTGAATACACAGAACCCCCATCCAAATTATCTCTAGCTAAAAGTATTCATCTTTTTCTATTTTATATGTACTAACAATATTCAATTTTTCTATAATTTCGATTAAAATATTCCAAAATCTGAGTAAAAATAGATCGAATGCCCCAAATAAACATTGTCTGATTGGTTGAAGTACTGTGGCGTCGATGCTTAGCATAATAAGCCTCGATGTAAAGCACACGCTTCACATGAATAAGGAGAGTTTTACAAATAATGTGAATACACAGATCCTCCATCCTATTTATATTTTGCTGGAAATGTTGCAGTGTTCATCATTTCTGTTTTGATTCTGCTCACAACATTCCATTTTTTCTATAATTCCGATTTAAATATGTGGAACCCGCAATAAAAATAGATGGCCTTAATCACGTGGCCTCAATGATTTAATAGCAACGCAAAAAATTCCATTAATCATGTTGTACTTTGTTACCAGTCGGAACTTCTCGGCCTTTCTGGTTGCACGAAGTGAATAGCCGAGTAGTTCCGATTGACGATGTTACATAAGCCGAATCACACATACAGATCTTTGCGCTCAAATGTAATTCTTGGTGAAGTATACAGGTGACTTCGTTTACGAAAATTTATACACACTTTTTCATTAACATATTATTGTGCAAATAATGTGAATACACAGAACCCCCATCCAAATTATCTCTAGCTAAAAGTATTCATCTTTTTCTATTTTATATGTACTAACAATATTCAATTTTTCTATAATTTCGATTAAAATATTCCAAAATCTGAGTAAAAATAGATCGAATGCCCCAAATAAACATTGTCTGATTGGTTGAAGTACTGTGGCGTCGATGCTTAGCATAATAAGCCTCGATGTAAAGCACACGCTTCACATGAATAAGGAGAGTTTTACAAATAATGTGAATACACAGATCCTCCATCCTATTTATATTTTGCTGGAAATGTTGCAGTGTTCATCATTTCTGTTTTGATTCTGCTCACAACATTCCATTTTTTCTATAATTCCGATTTAAATATGTGGAACCCGCAATAAAAATAGATGGCCTTAATCACGTGGCCTCAATGATTTAATAGCAACGCAAAAAATTCCATTAATCATGTTGTACTTTGTTACCAGTCGGAACTTCTCGGCCTTTCTGGTTGCACGAAGTGAATAGCCGAGTAGTTCCGATTGACGATGTTACATAAGCCGAATCACACATACAGATCTTTGCGCTCAAATGTAATTCTTGGTGAAGTATACAGGTGACTTCGTTTACGAAAATTTATACACACTTTTTCATTAACATATTACCAGACTTTTGCATATTCACGTTTTTTTATGCTGAACTGTAGTCGAATTCAATTCTATACATTTTTTTTACGTGAAGCAATAGGAATAAGAATATTTTTTCGCGCCAATTTAAGCAGCTTCATCACCATCAACAAAATTATTTATTGTTATTTTCGTGAAATTTTAGTCATATAGTTTATCAATTAGAGAATTTTTGGTAAGTATTACTTATTAATGTTAAGGTTCTACTGATGTGCTTCTCTAGACCTTTTTGACGGTTCGTTTTATCCCATTTATCTCAATACTATCTCCGATGACAGAAATGTCAACCCGACCTATTCGTGTCGAAAGTGAAAATCGCATCTTTTTGATGAAATAATTTCTTCTTCAGCGGTTCATGCATTATTTCTGTATTGTTTGATAACCAATCACATTCACGTTACATGTTTGCATGAAAATGGTTATGTATTAGTGAATTGTAAGGGCGATGCAACATGGGAGGTCAGTGCGCGATCACGTGACATTATCATTTGTAAACATACATGCTCCCCGTGTAACACGTGTCTGAATTATTCTTTCAAAGTGTTATGAATCTTTCAATCACTATTTTATGATATATTTCTTTTTGTTTTTAGGTCTGCATATTAGTATAGTCCAAGTGAATTAGTAATAGTTCTGAGTTGTGTGTGTGTTTTTTTTGTTTTTTTTTATAGAATTAGAAGGTAACTATAAGTCTACATCTATAATACTAAAATTACGAGGTCCAATTTATCAGCCGGCATCACGTTAAAACGATGAATCAAAGATTTCAACTTTATTTATAACTAATAAAGTACAATGGTGTAGATTAAAAATTACACCACTCCAGACCCTTTTGTTTTCCAGATAATTAATATTGCCAATATTTAACAAGTTCGGGGTCGAATCCGATACCGATACCAATTTAATATTTTCACCTGTTACTTTTACCTTATATGTACATTCCGCATCTGACAGGCGCACCACCAAATGGTGTATTTGATTTTGCTTTAAACACGGGTCATAATCACAGGGTCGACACAACTAAATTCAATCATTGTCAAATTGTTCCCTATTGTAGTTTTTTAATTAGTAAGACTTTCTAAGATAACAATACGAATACTAAAAATTTAGTCTTGAAATAACTTAACTTGAAATAAGGCGTATAGGTACAGTTTTCAATTTGTTAGCGGGCATGACGTAAAACAGCGAATCAAAGAATTGAACTTTATTGGACAATGCTGTTGATTAAAAATACTCAAATCAAGGACCTGAATATTACCAATAATTGAAGAGTTCTAGGTCGACGGGTTCAAACAGAAAGATTTGAAAGCAGAGAAACTGTATCTTATAATCGGCACGACTTTTATCAGATGATAATACCAATACTAAAATAAGGCTCACGCATAGTTATATACTTTAATTCAGTCACAGACCCGCTATATCACGGGTGTGTTCTAGTAAGTTATATTTAACTAATGTCTTAAAAGATAACTCCTCTTTCCCTCTATATTTAAAACTGCATACTAATTTAAACAGCATTTGCTCCCCTTGAACACTAATTTGCCCCTTCCCCGTCATTTCCCTTTAAATTTGCGCAAAAGTCATACTTTTAGTCCATTTACATTAATGACCGATTTGTGATTTTACCATCTTAACTGCAATTTTCATATTGAACACATTTCACCATTCAGTTTCCCACGTTTTTTGTCTTATATGAAGGAGGTTAACTTTTTAGGTCATGTTTTCCTAAACACCTTATTGCTATTTGGTTAGAGAACACAATTAATTTGTAGTGCATTTCTTTTAGAACATATATGAAAATTAAAAAAAACCCACCCGCGCTTTCTCAATGAAACTTTTACAGTGTGTTGTACTACTTTTGGGACAAATTATATCAAAATTAAAGAAAACTTCATCGTCTCTAACCCAAAATATGGACAATTTTATCTTTAGGGCGTCTTGAAATCTTTTGACAGCTTCCGAAGTCCTATATTTCAACCTTTTTCACCTGGACCAAATCACTACTTTCCTTTAAAATTCGGGACCCAAATTTTTTTACAGTGTAATTTCACCCCCCTACTTACAATTTGAGGCATTAAACATGGAGAAATTAATATGGAAGGGGTATTAAAATTAATGGCAAGTAACCCACTATTAGCACTAGGGACTGTATTCATGAACAATGAAAATCAAGGGACGACAATTGTGGTCTCGGACCTAATAGGATAGAAAGAGTTGACAAATCTTAAAAAAAACTTAGTATGACCAAAGCTTAATAAATTATAACACTGCTTGCAAAGTTTCACAACAATAGGATATACATTATAGACAATATGTTAAATTCTATACTCATCTTTGCGTGTTAAATTTTGACGTGAAAATTGGAAAATTTCAACTATCAACATGTTTGGCTTTAAAAATTAAAATATTGCAAAAAAACTTCCATTGAAATGTCTTAATATATCATTTATTATGTTCATAGAGCAATAGAGTACTCATTTGAATTATCAGACTTAGCATAATTATTCAAAAGTCAAATTTATATCAGCCTGGGCCTGAAAATTGATGTTTTTCAATGAAAGGGGGCCTTTCATGAAGATGTAATATTTTCCAGCAATTTTAAATTTGTGAAGCTTTTTGGTTATAAATAATCCTTACATATCTATGTATTGCATGTACTTGAAATGGAAAGAAAAGTTACAAATATCATATCATATTAGTTTAAAAGGGTCTTAAGCCAAGTAAGACTCGAAAAAAATAAGGGTCAATTTAGGCTGTGCCACATATTTCCATTAAAAAACACATATTGAGGCTATAAGAAATAAAAAATTGTGTCTTTTTTTTCATTTCTATACTCATGTGACATGATACAACAAATCTGAGCACAAAAAGGCTCTTGCAATTAACTTTTCTTGCAGAGAGAATGGTCTGATACAAAGATTTTTGGCTTTTTAGTGAAAAACTTGAATACAATTTTAGTGTCAACAGGCTTATATTTAAACCACTTGCTATCCTACAGAAGAAAAGAAAGTTATGTGAAATGGAACAGGTACAATAGACATTGTAAAGTGCTTTTGGTTCAAATTTAGTGAGGTCTTTATTGTGGACTTCAAATTTTATGTACCAAGAACCCCACTTTTGACTTCATCCAAACAAGGGCGTTAGACAAGGGTAATTTATACAACACATTTTGCACATATTGTCTGAGATAATCTTCTTTTCTGTAGATCCTGAGTTCATAAACAAGTAAAGGAACTAGATAAAGGCATAGAAACACAAGTATTGACACATGAAAACCTGTCCGATAGAAAGTCAGGATGCCATGTATGCATTAATATTGAAAAAGCCTTAAAATGCCTATTTTGACCATAAAATGCCAAAATTGGTAATTTTTGTAGAAATTCTACAGAATAAAAGTTTGAATCCTTTAGTTTCATGCCATTTGACAAATTAACACCACCAAATCATTTAAGGAAGTTGCCCAAGTACAGATTCTATATTGACAGACTTCACCTCTTAGGTCCGAGAACACAATTAATTGGTAGCGCATTTCTGTTAGAACATAAATGAAATAAAAAAAATCCCACCTGCGCTTTCTCAATGAAACTTTTACAGTGTGTTGTACTACTTTTTGGACAAATTATATCAAAATTGTAGAAAACTTCATCGTCTCTAACTCAAAATATGAACAATTTTATCTTTAGGGCGTCTTGAAATCTTTTGACAGCTTCGGAAGTCCTATATTTCAACCTTTTTCACCTGGACCAAATCACTACTTTCCTTTTAAATTCGGGACCCAAATTTTTTTACAGTGTAATTTCACCCCCTTACTTACAATTTGAGGCATTAAACATGGATAAATTAATTTGGAAGGGGTATTAAAATTAATGGCAAGTAACCCACTATTAGCACTAGGGACTGTATTCATGAACAATGAAAATCAAGGGACGACAATTGTGGTCTCGGACCTAATAGGATAGAAAGAGTTGACAAATCTTAAAAAAAACTTAGTATGACCAAAGCTTAATAAATTATAACACTGCTTGCAAAGTTTCACAACAATAGGATATACATTATAGACAATATGTTAAATTCTATACTCATCTTTGCGTGTTAAATTTTGACGTGAAAATTGGAAAATTTCAACTATCAACATGTTTGGCTTTAAAAATTAAAATATTGCAAAAAAACTTCCATTGAAATGTCTTAATATATCATTTATTATGTTCATAGAGCAATAGAGTACTCATTTGAATTATCAGACTTAGCATAATTATTCAAAAGTCAAATTTATATCAGCCTGGGCCTGAAAATTGATGTTTTTCAATGAAAGGGGGCCTTTCATGAAGATGTAATATTTTCCAGCAATTTTAAATTTGTGAAGCTTTTTGGTTTATAAATAATCCTTACATATCTATGTATTGCATGTACTTGAAATGGAAAGAAAAGTTACAAATATCATATCATATTAGTTTAAAAGGGTCTTAAGCCAAGTAAGACTCGAAAAAAATAAGGGTCAATTTAGGCTGTGCCACATATTTCCATTAAAAAACACATATTGAGGCTATAAGAAATAAAAAATTGTGTCTTTTTTTTCATTTCTATACTCATGTGACATGATACAACAAATCTGAGCACAAAAAGGCTCTTGCAATTAACTTTTCTTGCAGAGAGAATGGTCTGATACAAAGATTTTTGGCTTTTTAGTGAAAAACTTGAATACAATTTTAGTGTCAACAGGCTTATATTTAAACCACTTGCTATCCTACAGAAGAAAAGAAAGTTATGTGAAATGGAACAGGTACAATAGACATTGTAAAGTGCTTTTGGTTCAAATTTAGTGAGGTCTTTATTGTGGACTTCAAATTTTATGTACCAAGAACCCCACTTTTGACTTCATCCAAACAAGGGCGTTAGACAAGGGTAATTTATACAACACATTTTGCACATATTGTCTGAGATAATCTTCTTTTCTGTAGATCCTGAGTTCATAAACAAGTAAAGGAACTAGATAAAGGCATAGAAACACAAGTATTGACACATGAAAACCTGTCCGATAGAAAGTCAGGATGCCATGTATGCATTAATATTGAAAAAGCCTTAAAATGCCTATTTTGACCATAAAATGCCAAAATTGGTAATTTTTGTAGAAATTCTACAGAATAAAAGTTTGAATCCTTTAGTTTCATGCCATTTGACAAATTAACACCACCAAATCATTTAAGGAAGTTGCCCAAGTACAGATTCTATATTGACAGACTTCACCTCTTAGGTCCGAGAACACAATTAATTGGTAGCGCATTTCTGTTAGAACATAAATGAAAATAAAAAAAATCCCACCTGCGCTTTCTCAATGAAACTTTTACAGTGTGTTGTACTACTTTTTGGACAAATTATATCAAAATTGTAGAAAACTTCATCGTCTCTAACTCAAAATATGAACAATTTTATCTTTAGGGCGTCTTGAAATCTTTTGACAGCTTCGGAAGTCCTATATTTCAACCTTTTTCACCTGGACCAAATCACTACTTTCCTTTTAAATTCGGGACCCAAATTTTTTTACAGTGTAATTTCACCCCCTTACTTACAATTTGAGGCATTAAACATGGATAAATTAATTTGGAAGGGGTATTAAAATTAATGGCAAGTAACCCACTATTAACACTAGGGACTTTATTCGTAAACAACGAAAATCAAGGGACAACAATTGTGGTCTCGAACCATTTGTCTGTCTGGATTGTTAAAACCACAAAATCAGATAGTGATGAATATGCAAGTTTTCAACAATCCCGGAAAATACGAAAAATACACCTTATCGCTATTTAATCCAATCTGGGAAAGACAGTCAAATGTATAACTCCCTGTTTGGGTCATGTGGCTGAAAATAGAGTTTTTTTAGTAGAGAGCTGAGGGAGTAAAAACTTTAGAAAGCGATCATCAAGAAACTTTAAGGGGGTGGCGGGTCTAAATCGTTTATATAGGATTTCTCTATATTTTTCTATAAATGAACTTTATATTATAGTTAATAGAAAAATAAAATATAAAAAGTGGGGTCACCCTTCATTGGCGCTCATAATCAGTCTTCCAAAGAAGCATGCATTTATGTAAAAGTGTTTTTTTTCTGTTGAAGTAATAGGAGAAATAAAGTTAATATCGAAATAAAAAAAAGAAATTTATTACAGAAATCGCTCAAATTTTACAATAATTTAGTTTAAGTACAGCTTACATATCGAAATGATATTAAAAAATATAGGTCACAGATGAGTTGAAAAAGATATTTCAATTTTAAAGCAAAAAAATGACATTTACCCACCAAAGGGAGATCATTTGGAACTTTTTCAATGATGAATACATTCTAAAACAGGGACAAAACTTAAAGGGGGCCCAGTCGCCCATGGCTCCTAGATTTTGAGCTGGGCCCCTAAACTTTCAGTTAAATTTTAGTTGAACATATACAAACTAATTATGAAATATCTGGTCTGGGCTCCTAGCTTGAAATTCCCAAGTTTAGTCCCTGTAAAAGTCATCTGGGGCCAACACAAATTTATTGTTTTGAATGATTTTTGTACCATATGATAAAGTAACAACTACAAAAGGTAACAAATAAAATTTGTAATGAAAAACAAATGTTTATTTTTTTTCTGAAAATTTTATACCCTCGAGGCTCCTTAATCATGTTAATATAGTATGATCCACTTTTTTCGAAATTAAAATTGAAGTAAAAAATTATTTTGTTAAAAGTTTTTACGGTAAGGGACGACATCAAAAGATCAATGTAAGATAAAAAAACTTAATTCAAATAGTTTGGGGGTTGGACTGCGGCAAAATATATCCATATCGGTCAATCAGTTTTTCCCAAATTAAGTTAAGAAGGGGGTAGGGGGGGGGGGTCAGTGAAAAAACTATGTGAATTAAGTTTTTTATCCTTCATTGAACTTTTGGTGTCGTCCTTAAGTTAAAACAGGTCTCATAAAAAAGTATTGTGCATCAGTTTAAATTTCATGAATTCTTAAATCACATGTATATGAATCATGGACTATAATTCTTTATAGCAATGTCTGTTAGCCATTTAGGGGTCTTTTGCATTTAAAGTTCAGATTAAGTGGGTTTATTTTGCGAAAAATGACCTCAATATAAAGGACAATATATATATATATATATAGACAATATATAGACTCAAAAAATGGTATATCAAACAGAAGACAAAAAAGGGACAATATAGTGAATTTTGGAGAATTTATATTATTAAATGTACATGCATTTGAAATATTTAAGATCCATGGTGACCTAGCTACCAGTTTAGAAAACAGTGATTTAAATGCTAGTCTATTAGAGGGATATTTCATTTTCATTGGTAGTAGATATAGAATCTTATTTTATCATGAAGTCCAATTTGAAAATGACTTTGCGGAGGGTTGGGATCCCGCTAACATAATTAACCCCGCCACATTATTTATGTATGTGCCTGTCCCAAGTCAGGAGCCTGTAATTCAGTGGTTGTCGTTTGTTTATGTGTTACATATTTGTTTTTCATTCATTTTTTTTTTACATTGTCTTATCGGGGCCTTTTATAGCTGACTATATATGCGGTATGGGTTTTGCTCATTGTTGAAGGCCGTAGGGTGACCTATAATTGTTAATGTTTGTGTCATTTTGGTCTTTTGTGGATAGTTGTCTCATTGGCAATCATACCACATCTTCTTTTTTATATTTGGGTATGAAGATGTAGTAAAGACTGAATGCCAGTTTTAGTCTTATATATGTACTTTATAATTTTAGTCTTACATGTATATAATTACATATATATATATGTATGTGTACATATATCACTGATTTAGTGGCAATGATAAATAGACACTGACAAGTCTTGAATGGTGGATCCAGAACTTTTCATCGGGGGGGGGGGGGGGGGGGGGGGGGGGGGGGGGGGGGGGGGGGGGGCGGCAGTCACGCTTCAGTGAGTGATTCCCTATATAATCAACCAAATTTCCCATAAAAGGGTAAAAAGGGGGGGGGGGGGGCGGCCCCCCTGGATCCACCTATGGTCTTAGATAACATTTTATAGTTATGAATATTTTGTCAGTTGACTAAAACTAGATGGAGGTGTGTGTGTTCTTATTTCCAACAGATGTACACTAAACCTATATCAATATGTGCATAAAGCAAATTGATAGTTGCTAGATACTGAATGATTATACCACAAGAAAGTTTTAACCTGTGCATATATACATGTATACTTAAAATACGATAAAACAATCATGTCTTTTTCAGGACTTCTGAATCCAACCATGTAGTATGGAATGTTCTTGAGATATGGTTTTGGTCGATGGATGTTCATGAAGGACCTGTAGTACAAAGTATATCACTGGATTTAGCTCTTTGTCTAAGTGTATTATTAAATTACTTTGCTTTGAGTTCAGTTCATTGTTATGCAATTCTTTCTTTGTAAAATAAAGATTTGACAGACAACTCTCATGTACAAGGATTTGTCAAAGTAGTATCACCTCTTATGTACAATGTAAGTATTAGGGAGATAAAAGCATTCTATTTTAATTTGAACCAAACATATTATGTTAAAAAAATGATAAGCTCTATTTAGGCTTATCGATTTCTTAAACTATATTTCATTGTTCATGCTTGAAATTTTTATACAACCACAGAAATTTTTGCGGTCCTAAATTGGTATCCTGTCGTCGTCGTCCGAAGACTGATGGTTTCCATATAATAACTTAACTATAAGCAAAAAGAAATAAATAAAATTATAACACAATATTTATAACCACAAAAGGAAGCTTGGGATTGATTTTGGGGGTTATAGTCCATAAGGTTTAGGTTCCAAAGGTGCCCAAAACAAGCATTAATTTAGTGTCAGTACAAAAAGTTGTGTATAAGTATTTCAATTGCTCTGAAATTGTACCATAATGTTTAATACCATAAGTAGAAGGTTGGGGTATATTTTAAGGGTTATTGGGGCAAACAGTCGAGGAATTGAGGGCCAAAAACAAGCATGTTTGTAGAGTCAAGACCATAAATTGTCCAGAATGGTTGTTGAATTACCTAAAACCAATGCTTTATGAAATCTTCTTTGAAAATTAGAGTTGTCTTTCTCTGTCCAGAATAGTAGTTTAATCATCTTAAATTAATGCTTTATGCAAAATTCACTTTACTGCCAACTGATAAATTAAAGCAGTCTTTAATAACCATTCAGTGATTACAAGCACTTTAATTATCATTCTAGGGTTATGCCCTTTTACAAATGGAAACATTGAAGAATTATTTAGTCTTAACTTAAGTTTGTTTTAACTAAATCTAGTGAACCATACCAATAGTAAGCAAATACATATGAAAAAGATGTGGTATGCTTTCCAATGAGACAGTTCTCCACAAGAGACCAAATGACACAGAAGTTAACAACTATAGGTCACTGTACGGACATAAACAATAGGTAAAGCCAATACCGCATAATCAGCTATAAAAGGCACCGAAATGACAATATAAAACAATTCAAACGAGAAAACTAATGGCCTTATTTATGTTAAAAAAAAAATAAACAAAAAACTTATATGTTACACATAAATAAACGACAATCACCGAGTTACAGGCTCCTTATGTCATGTTCTCAAATCTAGATATCATCTCCCATATAGAAAAAAAAACGTGTGAAAAAATTAATCTATTATGTGTTGCTCTCCTAGATACAAAGATGTAGAACATATTCTATCATAATCATTTTGTAACTAGTGTTATTACTGTCTCCTCCATGCCTGTCATGAACATAAAAAAAATATTAAATAAATAACAGTTCTAATGCTCAGGTTGGTTGTCACCGTGCAACACAGTTAATAATATAAAAAAGAAGATGTGGTATGATTGCCAATGAGACAACTATCCACAAAAGACCAAAATGACACAAACATTAACAGTTATAGGTCACCGTACGGCCTTCAATAATGAGCAAAGCCCATACCGCATATATAGTCAGCTATAAAAGGCCCGATAAGACAATGTAAAACAATTCAAGCGAGAAAACTAATGGCCTCATTTATGTAAAAAAATGAACGAAAAACAAATATGTAACACATAAACAAACGACAACCACTGAATTACAGGCTCCTGACTTGGGACAGGCACATACAAAAATAATGTGGCAGGGTTAAACATGTTAGTGGGATCCCAAGCCTCCCCCTAACCTGGGACCCCTACAACATAAGAACAAACTATAAAAATCAGTTAAAAAAGGCTTAACTCATCAGATAGACAAAAAAATAACACCATAAAGGAAAAACATAGAACTCCTTTTGTCATAAGACACTGTCAAACATCCAAACATACTATCCACACTCATCTGTGTCCACACTTGTTATCAGAAAAAATACATCTTGAAAATATTTAAGCTTGAATGTTTTTGAAGTATATGGTACACAATCAAAAAGGGGAAAGGAATGAAAGGAAACACGCTGTTATACTTACAAGTCTACAAGTCTAAAGCTGTCCTGGCAAGGTTTTCTGGAGTTTTTATACTATATCAATGGACACCGATTAGTTTACTGTAATCTGATTGGTTGATCACAGTCATTGTCGGTTTTTGGAAAGCGATGATACTAATACCATGGCCAGATTATTCAACGGGGTGCTAATTATCTCCAGATATTGATGCTTCTTCTGGCACTCAATCACTGATCATATAACTTCCAAGTATTAGTATGCAATCGTGTAATATTATGTACTCTGGATGTTGCAATTTTTGGGGATGTAATTTGTTTTAATGTATTCCACTTCTGAATTATGGATTTAGATTTTTTATTTTTATTAATTATTGTACACTTTTTATGTATCAAAATAGAATAACAAGAAACAAATTCGTATTTTGCATAAGAAATGTGTACTAATAAATAAAGTTTAGCAACAAAAGTTCTGAATGAAAATAAAGCAAAACAAAATCCCAATTTATCTTTAACTTTTGTATTTTCTTAATCGTCATTTATTTATGTATTCAAATAACTACTGTACATATATGTTGGTTAAATTGCTGAAAGCTTCGCTTGTCGCAAACTTTGAGAAAAGGGGTCAGAATTGGAAATCATTCTATTATTTTTTGCTTTTGCACATGGTCTAGTTTAAATGCACACAGTGCGTAAAATTTATGAATGTGATGCTAATAGAAATATTCATTACATTTAAACTAAAACTAACATTTTTCTTGCGAAAAAACTGGGGAAAATATTTAAAGTAACAAATTTTATCCTATTTTTCAGTTTTCTTCTTTAATAAATCCAATATGCTTTTAATTTCAGATCATTTTGAATAGTGTGTACACTGCTCCTCAAAGTTTTACCACTACCATGACTATTGTCAATCGAAATGTTACAAACATTTTCTTTGAGTAAAATATCATCTATTTTACCAGATTTTGAAATCTCTTAATATGTTGATTAATATTTTAAATTTTATTTGCAAGTTTGTATTTAGACAATTATAAGAGGTTATTTTTTTATAATTTTTTATGATATGCAATATTGCAATTCTGTCTTGTTTGTGCTTCTAGTAATCGTCGTTTATTTTATTTAAAGCTATTATACTAGAATAGACACCGCCTCTCAAATCATTAATATTAAGTAAACAAATAATTTACTATGGTACTTGATTTGGGACTTAATAATTTTGCTAAATGTTCGTCAAACCTCTTTGCAACAAATAAATATATGTGATATATATATGCTTTTGATGCAATGCTTCATAGATAATGAAATAACCTAAGATTATTTGTAAGTTCAAGGAGGTTCTTTTGGAATGAGACATATACCTATATATTGGTTAGTTTGCCAAAAGAAATGTTGGTACTATAGTATATACATTTTATATTGTTTCGAACATTATTCGTGTTACGCTTCTTTGGGTTTTTTTTCTTTACTTTAATTTTATAGAAAGAATAAGATTTAACCATATGAATAAGAGAGATTTCTGATTTTACTTTTCGTGCTGTCAAAACGTGCCAATAAAAACAAATCTGCTTTCAATTAGTAGGACTTGATCACCTAAATATATTGCAATAATTAATGATCTATCAATATGATGGGAATAATTTACACTTTAGTACATGTGGTATTAATAATATGTATTTCAGAACCCGAGTAGTTGCTAAAAAAAGGCATGCTGCACAATATTATCATCCAATTCTTGATGATTGAAATATACATGTATACATATTCGTTACCGGATCAAAGATTTGTCTTTTAGGGGATAGAAAAACTCCTGAGAATTATGAGGACCATATTTTGATGAAAAAAAAATCTTTAATTTTTTATCTTTAAATTAAATATTTTTTTATGGGATGGGTCGCGCGACGAATGCCACTCTTTAGCATGCACAAATATCAAATAAAGTCAGAAATCATTGAAGGTTTTTGTCCATTTAGATCAGACTCGCCAACGAAAACGTCGAACAACAAGTATTAGAAGGCATTTTTCACCCCCTCTTTCTAAATTTGTGCAGATGTAGAAAAGATCACGCTTAAATATAGACAAATCTTTACCAGAGGCTCCTGAATTGCATTCAATTGCAGGATATTCATGTTTTCAAGTTCTAAAATCAGACATAAGCCCAGTAGCTTATTTTGCATCGGCAATAACAAATGCAGCATAATAGCTTGTTTGAGCCAAGGCTCGTGGGAAAGACCATACTCTGACCTATAAGGGTTACTTTTCCAAACTGTGACTTGGATGAAGAGTATCTCACTGGCACGCATACAACATCTTCTTATATCTATGAAAAGATGTGGTATATACTACTTTCCATAACTTACATAAAATTTAATGATTGTAAATATTTACATTGGCTGCCTGAAAATGTAAGTTTGTATCAACTGTTATATGTTTGGAAATGTTCGACACTGCCATATATTGCATACCTTAATTAACTTTTTATATGCTTTACAGCAGCAGTCACTATCTCCCCGACCTTCATTTCGAACGGATATTATACAAGACCTAATTATTGTATTCATTGTTAATTTGTTCCCCGGTCATGAACATGCTTGAAATGTTTGCCACTAGACATTATGCAAATAATATGCAAGCAATCAAAGAATTGTATGTAAGAATTGCCAGTGGTGTGGATAGATTTGATAGACCATGGTTTTTTAACAATATACAACCACAGTAAATGCGGATTATTATAAATTATGTTTCAATTGCAAATATTTAAAACTTTCAGGCAGATGTTGCATCTTATTACAAATACTAAAATTGAGAATGAACATGGGGAATGTGCCAAAGAGACAACCCGACCATAGAGCAGACAACAGCCGAAGACCACCAATAGGTCTTCAATGCAGCGAGAAACTCCCGCATTAGAGTCAAATTTCGAATTTAAGATACCTCGGTTTATATGAATGGTTGATTTGGTGTTGGTTGCTTGACGTCCAGTGGCACATGTTTCAGGAATGCATTTTCAGGACGATCTATAAAAAATTTACTAACTAAATAGTGTCATGTGTGTTAGGAAATATGCATTGTATTTAACAATGCTTTCTTGCATAAATTGTTTATTTTGAACTTTTAAAAATGTTTTGATATTTTGCAACATTCAATATAAATGTATGTATAGAGTTATAAAAGTCGTTAAATGTGTGTGTTATATTAACAAACAATCGTCTATAGATGTCATTATTATATGAAAATGTCTGCATTTTATATCCGAATACAGTGATATACATCAGTTTTATTTCGAAACATTGATATGTGCGAACATTTTTTCACCGTTTGGTATAGTTTCGTGATATATAAAAAAAGAAGATGTGGTATGATTGCCAATGAGACAACTGTCTACAAGAAACAAAAATTACACAGACATTAACAACTATAGATCACCATACGGCCTTCAACAATGAACAAAGCCCATACCGCATAGTCAGCTATAAAAGGCAATGTAAAACAATTCAAACGAGAAAACTAACGGCCTTATTTATATAAAAAAATGAACGAAAAACAAATATGTAACACATAAACAAACGACAACCACTGAATTGCAGGCTCCTGAATTGGGACAGGCACATACACAAATAATGTGGCGGGGTTAAACATGTTAGCGGGATCCTTACCCGAATAATTCAGTCGTTATATTCCGCTGATCTACGAAGAGCAACATTGACGTGTGGGAGAAAATCGGACACGGAAAAGGCTTGAATTATTCGAGTTAGCGGGATCCCAACCCTCCCCTAACCTGGAACAGTGGTATAACAGTACAACATAAGAACGAAGTATAAAAATCAGATGAAAAAGGCTTAACTGATGTTTTTATTTACTGTACAAGATCATACACATGTCGAGAGTTTCTACGTTGAAAAACGTTCAGTTATACTGTTATTTTTTATGACAGATGTCGTAATGATAACATTTTTCATAGATTTTTTTTTTACTTTGTTGTAGGCTGTTTGTTGACATTAGATGTCTTTTAAAGAAGTATATGTACAAAAATTAAAGAAACACTTTTAAGGGGGATAACTCAAAGTATAGAAGCAGTGTCCACTGTCCAGTTCGTAAACTGGTCCGCTAATTCATCTAAATCTCTCCACCGTTAGTGTTCAGAGATAAACAAACACAACAGGGGTCAAGTTTATCCAGTTAACAGGACAAGACATCTCAGTTTGATACTATTTGTAATTGTCGATGGATGTCGCGATGGCCTAAATGTGTTAATTGATTAATCAGTGGGAATTTTAACGGCTGGACCATATGACAAGATGTGCGTAAAGCTTTTAAACAAAGTCCGAATTATAAAAGCAAGTTTTGAACAAAAAATTATAAAATTAAATAAAAGAAAATGGTCATATCATTTATTTCACCTTTTTTTTTTTTTTTAAAGAGTTTTCTGTTAAAAACTTGTAAAGAACATACGATTGATACGATTGATTGTAATAAAAAGGAATTGCGGGTAAACAGACAGAAATCTTTAGAACAAAAAGGTGACACGATTCACTGTCACAATTGTGCGGACAAACGTTCACAAGTCCATATTCTGAGAAATATCCGTAAATATTTTCTTCCTATAGGATAAATCGGGATATTGTTAACTGGAATTGGTAAATATTGATTTATCAAAATGTATATGCATTATAAACAGATATATTTCTTGGCACTGTAAAGCCAGTCAATTTACAACCCGCTTTCATCAAATAAGACAGCAATCCGACATCGATTAAAAAATTAATGGTTATTTTACGGCTTTCAACCTCTACATTAAACAAAACCAATACTATATATATATAAAGTTTGATACAACATTCAAAAATTCAAAAGAGAAACGAACAACCTGGTATATTTTCAAACTTAGTTCAAATGTTTGTCTTTAAATCAAAAATGATAAAATTCTTTTATTTCAAAGGAGTAGGTCCAGTAATACCCCTTTTTTTCCCAAAATATAGCAGTTTTACAAAATTGTTAGAATTTTTAAGCTATTCATTGGAAAGTAGAATACTTCTGTTACATAAATGTGAGCTGTTTTTTGACAATACAATGCACATATATCGGGTACTAACATCATTATGTCATGCTAAATTACTGAACTCTTCGCAATTTTACCATTTGAGTTCAATTTTAGACGATTCTGTCTTAAATGGAAGTGGCCGCATTTGTGTTCATTTTTAATAATCAAATGTAAGTTGTATTTGATTATGATATATCTATAATACTAAAATTACGAGGTCCAATTTATCAGCCGGCATCAGGTAAAAACGACATATCAAAGAATTCAACTTTATATATAGCTAATATAGCACAATTGTGTAGATTAAAAATTACACCACTCCAGACCCTTTTGTTTTCCACATAATTAATATTGCCAATAATTAACAAGTTCCGGGTCGAATCCGGTACCGATACCAATAGTATATTCACCTGTTACCTATTACCTTATCTGTATGTTCCGCATCTAACAGGCGCACCACCAAATATATACACGGGTCATAATCACAAAGTCGACACAACTAAATTCAATCTTTATCAAATTGTTCCCTATTGTAGTTTTTAATTAGTAAGACTTTCTAAGATAACAATACGAATACTAAAAATTTGGACTAAGGCGTAGAGGTACAGTTTTCAATTTGTTAGCGGGCATGACGTAAAACAGCGAATCAAAGATTTGAACTTTATTGGACAATGCTGTTGATTAAAAAATACTCAATTCCAGGACCTGAATATTACCAATAATTGAAAAGTTCCAGGTCGACGGGTTCAATCAGAAAGATTTGAAAGCAGAAAAAACTGTGTATCTTATACATGTTATAATCGGCACGACTTTATCAGATGACAATACCAATACTAAAATAAGGCTTACGCATAGTTATATACGTTAATTCAGTCTCGGACCCGCGATATCACGGGTGTGTTCTAGTAACATATATAAAGTTTGAGAGTGAACACAAATGCTGCCACTTTAATTTTTGACAAAAAATATCGGAAAAGTGACTTATCATGACATATTTGATATATTTGTAATTTTTAAGCTTGAATTTAAGCGTCTTTAATGACAAAATCAGTACGAGTCTTTCACATAAACTAAGTGAATTGACTGAAGACATTTTAAAAGTGTTTAAAAAGTATCAAACATCTTTTATCAGATTAACCTGAAATTTGAGGACATAATCGGCCCTTACCAGACGTACTTCTTTAAAAATAGCTATTTTCGGAAGGTAGAAATAATAGTTTTTGAAATTTTTTGACTAGTGTGTAATATTGTATGCAATATTCTTATATTTTTCGTACTACGCATCTACGTCATGCATGTCATATGTCTGTTACAACTTTTGGGATTTATTCATTGACAAAAGTGTATTCTTAACAATATCCCGTAAAACATAGAAATGATGTGAGTTTTATGCCAAAAAATACAGCAATCCGTATTTTACTTCATTAATTGATCCATATTATGAAGGAGGTTATAGAATCTTATGTAACCTCCTCGATAATATGTTTATGCAATGGCATTTAATCTATCACATGTGCACTATCATTATTAGTATATTTATCGCAGAGGGTTCATTTGCTATATCATTGTTAACAAAATAATATAATATACAACTCTACATGAAATTCATAGGTTTGTAAAACATACATGATGTATGTTACAATAAACTACATCTTTTTCTTCTTCTGAATATCATCGCTTGTGGTGTTTCTCCAGCAATTTTAAAAAACAATTTATATTGACGAAGAGAACACATATACACATTATACATGTGGGTATACTCGTATACTTGAAGATTAACCGCAAAATCGGTAATTGCTACAAAATTTCAATGAGATAGGCTTTTCCAATGACAATTTCAAGCCAAACGTATCGTAAGCAAAATAATTTTTCAAAAATGTTATTTCTAATTGGGGGGGGGGGGGGGGGGGCAGGTTACTGTTTGTTCTTTTATGGACGTTATTTTAATCTACTGGTCGTAATAAACAAAAAAGATGGTTGGGATATCAAAGAGCTACAGTTTAATTTAGCCATATTTTCAAGTAGCTGTCCAAAGTCAGAAACCACTTCAGTAAAATCTAGTTCTATAGTATGTCATATCTTATCTCCCCTTGTTTATGGATTATTTGTGTTTACGTCAAATCTATATATTTCTAGACTGCTATTTACTCACAATGTATTGACTGTTGATGATTTGGATCTTGATATTGTTTTGCCTATTTTCTTTTTTTTGTATATTGGGTTTCTCTTTATTTTGCACTTTTTGTCCAGACCCTCTTGTATACTAGTATAGTATACAAAGAAGGAGATATGGTAATACTATGTTTGCCAATGAGACATATATATCTACCAAAAATTAAATAAAGTGGATGTAGGACCGTCTCAGTACTGAAGACTACATGTTGGGCTTCAGATGTATTTGTCGTTGGGTGTTGTGTCATTTCCGTAAATCCAACATTTCCTTTCTAAATATGTTCGGTATCATAGAAATGATTTCACTGCTGTTCAAAGGCAAATCAATATTATTCTTGAAATACCAAATCAAAACATATATGTCAAATAATGTGTCCAAATGATTGTGAACTTGTTATTAAAATAATTTTAACTTACTAATATTTTTAAACTGGGGTACTTTTTTGTTTAAAAAAGTGTGTTTTTTTATCATCTGCCTTCTGAATTTTCGAGATTCACAATTGACAACAATATCTAATATTAAGATTCAACATTGTGGGTTAATCTCTAGAGCAAACTAGATTGGACTACAGGGGACCCGCGAATAGTGTACATACATAAGCATTACATACTGTTAAATAATATTTAGAATCAGCAGGAATTTTCCTCTTTCATTAATCAAATAGCTGGGTGATAGCACAGCTGGTGGTAACAGTTTCAATATTCACACGATTATATAATTAAGATCAGAACAGTCCTTTTTAATTTATTCAGATACAATATAATGATTGTATATAATCTTTTCTGAAGTGTTATTGAGTGAAAAAGTAAACAATACTTTTCCGGAATTCCCAATTTTTATCATAAAGGTTTGTTCTTTTTGAAATTTTTTTTACAAATTACAGCTGTTTATAAATATTGCTATCTGAAGTTATAATCATTTGAAATTCGAATAAACTCGGAAATGAAAAAGACCCTAGAATTATAATAAAGACACTGCTTTCCTCAAAACCCGATCAAAATCCAACTACTATCTCGGGACGCAAAGATGCAATATCTAACAGAAAAAAAGTTTCATATTCATTTGTTACCCTTCTTCGCAGTTATTTTTCTATTTTGTTTTATAAATTGAACAGAATAATACATAATTTGGATTAATTTGTCCAAAGAATTTTACGAAAATGTATATGGTGTGTTTCAGCACATTACTTAAACATTCCTGACCTTTTTTTCAGATTATGCTGTTTCAAGGTTTCAAGTCAAAGAATGTTATTTATTGATGATCTCGACTATGAACTGGCCTAACTTAAAACATGCTTTCAAAAATGGGAAACATGTAGTCCTAGTACTTAATTGTTCTTATCTCGCTGTGCCTAATAGATTAATTTATCCTAAGATGTGAAGATATTACAAAAATCATGTGCCAGGCAACAAAAGTGAGACCATTATTGATAATAAAACAACATCATTTCATAAAGTACATATACTTTAGTCGTTGATAGTTTTGTGTGAGATCTAAATTTTGGGTCATATGTACATGATGTAGTCACGGTAGTGTCCATTTCGCTGAACTAGACGTTTACACATTATTGTTTAGCCAATTGGAGTCCGTCTCCGGGTGCGGGCATTTCTCGACGAAGACCCATTGGTGTTTTGGGGCTCTTTTCTGCTCTTTTGTCAGGTTGTTGTCTCTCACACATTCTCCGTTTCAAATATTTCATTCTTTACTATAAAGAATGTGTATGAAAATTTTCAGGGAAAAATCTTGCAGTGACCTTGAAAGAATGACACTTTATAAATTATGTGCTTTTCTGGATCCACATCCATTAACTCTCCAAATCAATTAAAAGTGAATCTACACATATAGTCGTGGATGCACATAATTTTTTTAGCAAAATCAACACAAAATTTAGATTTTCTGACTCTAAAGCGGTGGTGCTTTTTTTCTAAAATCTGTAACACTGGATGGTGAATACCATTTCATTTTTGAAAGTAAAACTAATAAGTGGATATTTTTTAAGCTTATAACTCAATGGGAACTGAGCCTATATATCTAATGCACATCCATTTATTAACAACATGGAAGTATTTAACTCGGATGATTCCCTCTATCGGTCAGTATCCTCTCGATGTAGCGATCGATAGTGAGTCGGAATATAACGACTGGATTAGTCGGGTTAGAGGAAGTATTATTGAACTGCAATGTTTACACCAACATCAAAAACAGTAATAAGAGCTATGATATATATTCTATTTACAGTTATTATTTATTTGTATCTGAAACAAATATCATTCCCAGCAGCAACAAATGTTTAAAAAGGCAAAACAGCATATGACATTTATACTATCCCTATATGATACTTCATTAAACTGGTTACCCGCTGACACAAAAGAAAAAACATTATAAACAAACCAATCAATAAAATGCTTAAATATTAATGGTTCATTTGTATAATAATTGAATTGATTATACATGTTTTGTACTGAGGACATGACAAACTAGATTTGAACAAAGAGAGATAACTCCACCTCTTTTTTACATTTCAGATCAGGGTGGTTTGACCCAATGTGCTGTAAGATCTGATATCAAATTTAATACAAGTTTTATAACCCTACTATCTTCGCCATATAAAAAATATTCTCTGAAAAAAAACTTGGTGAAATTGTTATAGATTTATAATTCATATCACTGGTGAATGACTTTATAAAATTTTCATAATAGATACATTATATGTAGATGTGGTATGAGTGCCAATGAGACAACTCTCCATCCAAGCAACAATTTATAAAAGTGAATCATTATAGGTCAAGTCACTGCCTTCATCACGGAACCTTGGCTCACATCGAACAGTAAGCTATAAAGGGTCACAAAAAATACTAGTGTATAACCATCCAAACGGGAAACTGACCAACGGTCTAATCTATATAAAAAACGAGAAGCAAGAAACACTTATGAACCACATCAACAAACGACAAATTACTTGATTTGCTGTATGTTCTTAACTTATTTCCAACTTTAGCTCTGGTTTCATTATCATTATTTCTTTCTTTACGCCAAATGCCTATAAATTAGATATGAAATGTAGACTTGAAATAGTTTACAGTTAACATTTTGTATATACACTTGTCTAGAGTGTTGTAAACAGTATGTTGACCTTTAGAGGCCCTTCTCGGATTTATGGTATCGTTGGATTGCTGTCTCATTGACGTATACACTCATCATCCTTTTTCATATTGTTTTTTTTTTTTTTTTTGTCTAAAGGTTCTTTATTCAAGCGTCAGGTCTATCAATTAAATTCACAATTCAAAAATAAACAAAAGCGGGCACACTAAAATGTCTCGCCTGCTATACCGAACATTTTTATGTTGATATTTCTAAATTTAAAGTTTTACTTCAAGAAGTATCACATTAACATAAACATATAGCTGACTATGCGGTACTGATGGGCTTTGCCAATTGTTGAAGTCCGTCCGGTGACCTATAGTTTTTAATTTCTGTGTCTTTTTGAAAAGTCAGTGTCTCATTATCATACCTCATTTTTTTATATATGATCCAAGAAAATGAGAAGAAGATCAATTTAAATAGCCGGAAATGCATGCACACCTTACAATCACACCAATGACCATAGGACGAATATAACTTACCTATTGCTTAAAGTATAAAAGGCCAAACCAGGTAAGCTAAACATTGGGAAATGAACCGTGGAAATGAGGTCAAGGTCAAATAAATCTAACAGACTGACATGATGTATGTCATAAAATATTTTCATACACTGAACAATAAAAAAAAAGGTCTTTTTAAAAGAGGGCGAAAGATACAAGAGGGACAGTCAAACTCATAAATCGAAAAACAAACTGACAACGCCATGGCTAAAAATGAAAAAGACAAACAGACAAACAATAGTATATATGACACAACATAGAAAACTAAAGAGGAAGCAACACGAACCCCACCAAAAACTAGGGGTGATCTCAGGTGCTCCGGAAGGGTGAGCAGATCCTGCTTCACATGTGGCAATCCGTCGTGTTGCTCATGTTGTAACAAATCCGGTAAATAGTCTAATTCGGTAGTTCACATTCATGCAAGGGAAGGGGATTGTAGTTACGACGTAAGGAACATATCCGATATCATCTGTGAAACGGTTATTCCATAACAGTCAACCAACTCGTGATGGCGTCCGTAAAATTTACGAAGGGATGATTTCAACTTCAACATTTGGAACTCTTGGTTTAATAGCTTCCTTGTGAGCAGCAACTCTCTATCAAGAAAATCATAATAGGAAATACAAGCACGGTAATATCGTATCAATTGGGTGATATTTAAAAGTACTAGAAGTTTGTAGACGCAGTCGGATCACTATCCTTATGTTTCGCTTTCTGCAACAGATGTACAGACTGGACAAAAACCGTATTCTATTTAAAAAAGAAAAACATAATTAACGATATATATATAATAATAATACAGATGCTTTTTTTTCTCTGGTAAACATTAATCGCGAAATGTAGGTAATAGTCTATAAATAAGCGAAAAAAAAAACCGATATATTGACATGTTGAGTAATAGAAAATAAAAAAAAATCGCCCCCAACAGAGTATCAGTGATATCAATAAACTTTTCTTTCAGAAAATAACATGAAATATTAAGTAAATAATTAAACTAACACAATAAAAAACATGAAGCTATGTCCCATTTATGTTATTGTATACCACTATATCAAAAGATGAAAACATACGAATAGGAAATAAGATAAGAAATGGAAGAAAGTGATTACAAATAAGTATTATTAGTTGCACAGTGTCCTAGTGAATTTAAAATACGATTTATTTGGGTCAGTAAATTCCATATGGGTGAGAGCAAACTATACTTATACAGTGACTCAACCAATCAATAAAGACATTTAAATTACTTTTTAGATATACAAAAAATCGGGTATTTCCACAGTCACCTAACCATAAACAAGCTTCCTGTTTATACCAGGCAGATGTAGAGCATACACAAGTTTGATGTTGATTAAAACGTAACCGGTATATGGTAAGTATAAAACTCACATGTATGTATAATTAAAAGTTTATATGTGGAGCAGAATCGGCATTCTGTCTACTCTTCCGGAGCACCTGAGATCACCCCCATTTTTTGGTGGTGTTCGTGTTGCTTAGTCTATAGTTTTCTATATTGAGTCTTGTGTACTATGATTTGTATGTTCGTCAGTATTGTCAGTTTATCTTTGATCTATCAGTTTGGATGTCCCTCTGGTATTTTTTAAAAGAACATGTAGAGTGTAGCTTTGAAAAGCAATATGATGGCTTCTGATATATCGATTGAAGATTAGAATCTTTCATATTACTATCATGGATTGATCCCTTAGACCCTGCTTGGCTCAGTGTATCAAAACTATAAACTAAAACAGATGCTGGTCTTTCCCTTCCCCTATATTATCACACTGTTAATATACAGAAAAAAGATGAGGTCATGGTGGTGTGATTGTCAAAGATACAACTCTTCACAAGTAACCAAATGACACAGAAATAACAACCATAGTTCACCGAAATCCCATACCGCATAGTCAGCTATAAACAGTTCGAAATGCCAATTATAAAACAATTCAAACGAGAAAAGTAAGTGATTTTTGTACAAAATAAATGAAGGAAAAACAAATATGCAACACAGCATAAAACGACAACCACTGGGTAACAGGCCAATAATCTTCCTGTGTCAAAACAATCAACACAAAAAATTCAACACGATAATATTCAAAGATGTCCTGTTTTTTAACTTGTGGACAAAAGATGTATACAGAAGAAGATATAAAAGCCTTAAGGAAGTGATTACAAGAACCTATATTTATACATTGACCTACACCCGAATCAATTTAGACATTTAAATACTTTTTATAGATATATAAAAATCAGGGTTTCCCAGTGTCATGTAAACATAAATACATACAAAAACTTCCTGTTTACATGGAGGTTGGAGAGCCATTAATTTAATGAGATGCTGCTTAAAAAGTTATCGTCATAGGGTAAGCATGAAAATCACAGAACAACTTTTTTTTCAATTTAAGATTGTGTAGTCTTGATACATAATAAAACACACTGAAAGCTGTTAATATTCGATCGGAGCTTAGAAGTTCGAAACGGTTTACAATAAATATAACTTCGAAAGGAAAATCTAGATTTGTACAGGTTTACGACACAAAACTTAGATAAAATACAATCCTACTTAACTTTTGTAACTCTTATATTAACTTTCAAAATTGCATCTTGTAATTAAATGACCGTATAATGTATGTGAACAAAATGTTTGTTTGTTTGTGTTTAAGCGTTATGTCATATATATATTTACGGACTTTATAATTTGAGGAAGCCAGAGTACCTGATGGTAAAAAGGGGCGGCAAATTGCCAATGCTTTTCATTCAAGATAGAACTTCCAACCATAGAGTTGACAGTTTAGTAAACCACTAAGACTAGTCAGTATATCGCTAAGGGTCGAAGAACAATTGCGCTTTGCTTATACATTAATTTAAAAGATATGTTCCCATTTCCTTTTAGATTAAATGACATTAAATGGTAATGGACGTAAGCGGTAACTTAACCATTTATTTGTCTGACGGTGGAGATGAAGACGAAAGAAATAAATCGAAACGAATCATCGAACGCTTGGAAGATTCTAATATTGGAATTATATACGGAGACAGAGATTTTATACCCGGATGTATGATACTAGACAACAAAAGAAATGCGGTTCTAAAGTCAGACTTAGTGGTGGTACTTTTGTCCGATAGCTTTATAGACTCGACTGAATGTGTTTATGATGTTGCTTTGGCAATTTGTCTAGAAAGACACATTATTATAATAGACAACAGAAAACTAAGAAGAATGCCACCATTATTAAATGAATTGCCAAAGATAAAAGGACGTACAAACTTTGTCAAAGTGTTACAAAAGCTGAAACGAATGGTTGATGGGTATTATGCAGAAGGTTAGTTCTGTTTTAGACTTGTACCTTCTCTTTTAAAAAGGCTGTTTCAATTCCGAAAGGTTTTTAGATTTTTGTCTTTTCATAGTTTTGTGTATGCTTTTTATTGATTTTTCATCAATATATGCGACGATGTTGCTTGGAATGGATTTGGATTACTTTTGTTTATGTCTATGTCTTGTTAAAAAACGCTTTTATTTTTGAATGGGTATATAGAATACACCTTATCGCTATTTATCGTAATTAAGACAACTTCCTGTTTGGGTCAAACATTGCAACAACAAACGTCAACTGTATCAAGTTAAGGAAAGAAATTGTATAGAAAGCAAACATTTCGAAAAAGTTTGATAGATTATGATCCACTTTAAAAAAAATATATATATATATTAAAATCATAACAGTTTTTTTAAGCTTTTTATGATTGTTTAAAAATATTTTTTTTATAAATAAAAAGGTTTATGCGTAATACATTGTTTAAACTGGGCCCCAGATAGATGTCAAATGGGTGTAAAAGTTGTGTAATTTCAGATCTTATTCGGATTGGAGTAAAAAGCGATATGGTGTATTAGTTTAAATTCTTCGTATATTTTATTCCGGCATGAAATATTTGCCACTGAACGTTAAGTACTATAGTAACCAACAATCAATCGTGTATTTTGTTCAAAATTTTAACAGAAAAAAACCAATCAAGGAATAGGAAAGACGATGCACAGGTATATATCAGGGAAGTGGAACGAACAGCTACTTTAGAAAATGAACAAGGATTTCAAAAACAGATTCTCAGACTCCAGGCTCAACTGACGCAAACTCAAAGAGACAAGAAAATAGCTAAACACATTGCGATTGTAGATGGAGATAAAGCCTTTGACAACTATCACCATGAACAAACAATCAGATACCAGTTGGAGAAAAGGATAAGAGAAATGGAGAACCATATACAGACACTCAGAAGAGAAAACGTTATGCTGAAGCAGCCAGTGGTAAGTTCCCAACACAGGTCACAGAAATAAATTCTTAAATTTCATGATATACCATTATATTACGGATTACAAATGTGTCGAGGTTTGTGATTGGATAACAACACAGAGATGTCAGTATATATTCAGGAAACTGCCGGGGTATATACGACGTTTTTATCCCCAATTGGAACCTCAAAAACGTCACCATAACACCGGTTACTATGTGACGTAGTCAAAAGCTATCAGACTGTCAGAGGCTCACAGAGGGAAAATAATGACGTGCTTCAGTCAATAATACATTTTTGATACAAAATCACGCATTTTACACTTTTAATACTTAAATTTAATGTTAAAATATTATTATAAATTATTACATACACGATAAAATTATGTTCACAGCAAATTAGAAAATCCTTCACGTATGCCGAACATATCAGGTTGGGTTTTTCAACTTGATATATGTGTTGTCAACAAATACCTGCACTGGAAAATAACATTAAGTCAGGGGTAATCCGTAATATATGTGTAATTCAGGTCTCAGAAAGGGTATATACTGTGACATTCCCGGCTTAGGGCTTATATCCCCTTCGCCTTCGGCTCAGGGGATATAAACTCTAAGCCGGGAATGTCACAGTATATTCCCTGTCTGAGACCTGAATAACATATAATATTGAGGTATATAGGGAAAAAAAATTGAGACGAAGTCTTCTCTTTTGTATTTTGTTATGATATGTCATAGCTTTGTTTGCCTTCTTTTACTTCAATTGCATATACAAAAAGAAGGCACACGTTTAAAGTATTGGTTTGTTTTACTTCCAGGTTTCTGTCAGTCCAATGGTTGAGAGAAATTCCCAGCAAACTCCATTTCAAGAAATTCAAAAACAGATAAATCAGGTTTTGATTGAATTATCAAATCTGAGTCATAAGAATGTAGACAACGTGGATACGGATACTACATTCTACAGAATGCCGACTGAATTGAAATGTTTTTGTCAAAAATATGAGGAAATGATTGGTATGTATACAAATTTGTAAACCGTTTAAGGCCTAAGGGACGCCGATTTGATTTTTTTAGCGTGAGCCTCAGAGGGGAGAGGCAGGATGATTTTGTAAATGAATGTTTGGCCTGGTAAGAACTGAAATAGATGGAAAAATCCATTGGAAGATAACTTGAAAATGCCTAGTAACTTTAGTTTAGAGGTTTTATTTGAGATGTCGTAGTGATGATGTTAAGGACAAGGAACAATATATGGGCTATGTTTCAGATTTTGGAAAAAAGTTGCACACATCCTTTGCTCATTGAACTGCCTGAAAATCGAAAGAAAAAGTTGCATTAATCTAGTTTACTTCTGAACATGACTGATTGAAATCTTTCAAATTAGGTAAACATTTGTAAAGAAATCACATAAAATTTTCGAAAAGAGTTCTTTAATTTGTCTTTAAATCATCAAATATCCAATTTCAAATCCATTGATTTAAAAACAACAAAAAAAAAACTGTAATAAGTTATCTAAATAAACTTTGTCACCCAGGTCCAAATATTTGTCGACTGGGACGATTACTGCATTTATCAAATCACCAGATAGAAAAGGTAGAAGAATGCAGGGAGTACGGTTATGTTGAAATGTTTTGGCAGACGATCAAGTTTTGGCAGTCAAATGAAAGCTCAGACGAAAGCTTTGTGACGTTACTGAATGCATTAGAAGACATTGGTGTTGATATCGGAGGTAACTTTAATACTTATATGAATTATTGAAGCTGCGCAAGAACGCATATATATATAGATATAGTAAACTCTACTTAGTCTCTGCATGATGCATGATTTTTTATTATTGATTGTACATGTGTTTGGCTTTTAACTAGCTGTCAGTAACTGCGAGTACTCTCAAATCGTATTTTTTTTGTTAATTTGACCTGTTGATACTGTTAATAATTCTTTTTTGTTATTTTATATAAATTTTCACTTCTTCTTACTAAATTTGTATAAACTTCAAGATTTACCTGTATTATTAAATCGTTTTTTTTCTAAAGTGAATATTTTCGAAGGTTTAAATATTTCGCAGTGGTGTCTTGTCATGCCGGCTTTGTTTGGACTTGTTTGCTATAGGAATCTGATGTACAGTGGTTGCGTTTGTTTATGTAGTTTATACGTGTTTCTCGTTTCTCGTTTTTTATATAGATTAGACCGTTGGTTTTCCCGTTTGAATGGTTTTACACTAGTAATTTTGGGGCCCTTTATAGCTTGTTGTTCGGTGTGAGCCAAGGCTCCGTGTTGAAGGCCGTACATGGACCTATAACGGTTTACATTCTTTAAATTGTTATTTGACTATGAGAGTTGTCTCATTGGCACTCACACCACATCTTCCTATATATCTATCTACAAAGTTAGAGATGAGTATGGCAATTTCAAACACAATTGATAATACAATTTAAAAGCTTAACAACTTTTTCAGAAATTAAATAATATACACGACTGTTTGATATCTATTTAGGAAAGCTAATGTCAAAGACAGAAGTGCGAATACTCCATGAGAAGATTCCTTTCATCTTGAACAATATTTACCAAGTAAATGATTTGATACCATACCTGATATCTCAGCACGTGTTAACGCATGTGACTGAGATGTTTATCAGAGAACCTAGGAATAAGGAGGAAAGACTATTACGTTTAATCAATGTTCTCACAACAAAACACTATGGAATTAAGGCCCTCTGTAATGCCCTTACCCATACAAATCAGGAATTTATAGCAGACGAGATATCACGTGAGTATATATTGACACATGACAAAGTAGGCAAACGTGGGTCTGCTTTAACTACCTCAGATATACTACGGAGTAAGCTGGTCCCCCGTTCCAACTAAACTCCGCACCGAAGCGTAGCAATAACTGAATACAACAGGGGACCAGTGTGCTTATGTGCTCTTACATTTAGGGATGGATGTAGGATTTTTCATAAGGGGGCGTAATTCCATTAAATCGGGACGAAGAAAAAAAACGAGAAGCGTAGCGAGTTTAAATTTGTTTTGAAGATTTTATGCTGAAAAACATTGCGACCTCTTCCCCCTTTGAATCATCTCTTAAAATGAGAATGTTTTCGATAAGATAATGTATAAGCTATAACCGTGAAGAAATATTGATAACATTAATAATAATATTGCATGTGGGTTAAAAGATCTTAAAGTTATCATTTTATTGTAGGTTCTATGCCAAATATACCGACAAGCCGTTTTCCTGTTGAATTAACTGATGAAAGCTGCGATTCTCAATGGAGTTCAGATGAATCTAGACTACAAGTAGCACGTGTTGCACCAATTACCGCTACAGTAAATTCAGTAAAAGCATATGCGCACCTTGAAGAAAAACATCAGTGTCAGAATGAAGACTTAAATAACACATGTATCGATGGAATTGAGCAATTAATTAAAAAGGACTCTAAGGAAAAAACTATAAAATCCCGTAGGGGTTGTAGTATTCAATAGTACAAGTACCAGCCTCAAATATTGTACATAGTAGTCAGAGAGCTCATTGAGGTTTTGTATTTTAAAGGACAAATTTCAAACAGTTGAGAAACTGTTTAGCCTGCCAAAGCCAAAGATAACACAAAAAAAGTGAGAGAAAAAACTTAAGAAAACTATTATGTTTTTCTTTTGCATAAATATGGAATAAGTTGACTTTAGGAGTGAAAGATTGCAAATTAATAGTTAAATAATAAACATTATATTTACTTTTATATGAATAGTCTTGAATACATGAAGCATTTGTTGTAAATGATATATTTTTATATAAATTATTATGTGCTGTTATTGTGATATTTACTTGACTTTTTGCGGGTTACCGTGAATTGAGTTTATTTATATATTTATTGCAAGTATGAGTGTTCATGAATATTTTGGGATGCGGGATATATATAAAAAGTGGGATGTTGGTTATAAGAGTAAATAGAAAGAGGGATCTGGGAAAGAAAGGGAGAACGTGTGTTGTATACTGTTGTTTTTTCTTTTAACTGTTCTCTTTCATTTGCGTTGTAAGTTTATTTTCGACTTGAGTCACTGCCTAGCTTGTCTGGCAAAACAGTCGTTAGATGTCAGAACAATCGCGGACTACTATGACTTGTGAGTTTGAAAGCCCCTTTTGTTTTCTTACGGCTCCCCATGTAAGTTAGGCTACAGCGAAGAACTATTTTCGCCGGGTTGCTTATATTTATAAACATTTTTTCTCTGAAGAAAAATGTCACAATCACTATTTGTTTACTGACTATTTCAATCCAAGTACTGAAGTACTGAACATCGGATGACCGCAAGTTCTTGTGGATGGTCACAAGCACTTGTCTCAGAACAAAAACATCACATCTTTATACCTGAAAGTGAGGTTAATGTACAGATGTATTAATTTATGTGAGAAAAAGTTCTTGTGTGGAAGATAAATATATATATAAATATTATTAATTCGTATATTTTAACAAATTTGATTCGTTTAGGGATAGTCACATGTTAAACTATATTTTCGAAGGTAGAGAAAAAACGGCGGATAGCAAAAAGCATATTGACCGACAAAAAGCATATTGCACGGTTATTTTTAGAATATCTAAAAACCGACATACTTTGTGACGTCATGTAATGAATTTTGGGATATTGTTTAACGTTTTGAAACAAATGATATCTGTAATCGATTATTTGACGAAAAAAATCTTCAAATACATTAGATGTCAAAAAAAGTAAATGAAATAACAACTAATATGTTGTTATTGTCAAGGAGACAATGAAATATCTATAAAGTTCCAACAAACCTAAATGACTATTTTGACACAAACATGGTCGGAAATTAATAATATAACAAATATAGCCTTTGTATGAGGTCAATACAGGATATATCGACCCAAAGAAGTATATCGACCTCGGACTTCGTCCTCAGTCAATATACTTCTTTCAGGTCAATATATCCTTGTATCGACCTCATACAAAGGCTATATTTGTATAGAAACGTCGCACGCTACTGGTGTTACTTTGGTAAAATCACGGACAAGACACATTCATCTTGTTAATTTTTAAACATAAAAATTGATATTATAAAGTGTTGTATATCATTTTAAAGCTTTTAAACTCTTCTTTCAGATTATTGCAATTTTGTATATGTAACAGACCATTTTCATTAATTAAAAATCAATAAAACCTTTATTTTGCAATATGATTTCCTTGTCCCGCGTTACACTTTTAGTTTTGTGAAATTCTGAATACCGTAAAAAACATATAAATTTTATTACCAAACGATATAAAAGTTGTCAAGAACAAGCAATTCATAATTGGGCGATGACGTAATGTCGATTTTTTTCTCTCGAAAAGACGGAAATAAAAAAAAAGTGATCAAGATGATACAAATTATGTGTCCCATGCACGAAAGGTTGCCGTAAATTTGGTTAAATTGTCCCAAAAAAGGGAATTCCAGAGCAATCCCCATGTCGAAAGTAAATAATTCTTATACTAGTATTTTGTACAAAGATCACACTTTCGCCTCATGCAATAATCAGGATTTTTTAAAATAAATTCTTATTATTCGAGTTGAATAGCAATGTCCGACATTTTGTCCCCTTCAAACCAAATTAAACGTAGAGTTACGTTTTCTGTTTTTTCATGATGTTTATTTAATACAGTGCCATTCGCTACATAAAAAAAAATTATAATGGATAAAAGTACAAAAAATTATCTCTATTTTGATATTAAATTCCCATAAATTAAATCTAATATACGAGATATCAGATAAAACTAAATGTCCGATACAATGTCCCCACATACGATTTTGACGTTATTTAATAAAATTATATACTTCTAACGTTCCGTCTAATTGTCATTATTGCGGTTTTCACAGACGATTTGGAATACGGCTATTTCGTTTTGTTGCTTAATAAGAAAACTTTAAAATTAATGTTTTATGTTGAAGCTCTACCGATTCATAGAGAACCAGACTCAAGCTAGCGACCAATTCTATCGACCAATCAAGCTAGCGACCAATTCCATCGACCACTTAGGTTAACACTGAGCATAAACACGTAACAGAACCATTTCAAAATATGTCTGAAAATCACAAAATGACATTATACTACAACGTTCAACTTATATTTAATACGTGATGTATCGCTATTGATATTAATTTTGGATTCCAACAAATAAACATGAGTAGCGTGCTTGCTTGCTGGAGTCTAATAATCTAAATCAGTTATTCAGTTTTTGAAGACTTTATATTACATGGTATTATACATTTATTTCAAATTGAGATTTTTGTTTTAACTAGATATACTGTTTCCAGATTGGACATTTAAAAAAAACAAACCTTATGGTCCAAATACCTCATATGGTCCGGCCCGTTGATAATAAAACGAGTATAATACTGATATGGTCCAATCATACGCGTACGGTCAGACCATATGAGTATACGCATATGGTCATGACCGCACGCATATATATGGTCCAAATATTGATATGGTTCGAAACAAATTCGTAAGTATTGTAAAACAGAATAAAAAAATCTAAGTACAGCCGTTCAAATGTCAACTTACGGTGAGATAAATAAAATGTTTAAGTGAACAAGGAACTAGAATAATCATGTAAGGGTTTCTATATCCTCGGCATTGTCAAATATCGAGTATTTCCTCAAAACCATTTAGGTTTGAGGGGGGTGGTTCTCGAAACAGTATATAGGGTATAGTCCAAGGCACTTCAGATAATACTGAAAGCAGTAAAAAAAATAAAAATATATTAAGAAAGAAAAAACAAAATTTATTCATGCAACATTCATCAAGTCAAAAAATTTAAACTACGTTCAGCCAGATGCATTTTTTTAAATGTTTAGTTCAACATTTATATACAACAGACATATTACATATTACTCAAAAATATCACAAGAATGTTTTAAGTATAATGACATAAATAATCAACACGAAACTTAGAAAATGAATGTTATGATTCCTTCGGTTTCTAGTACAACAATGTTGTTCTTTAAAAAGTGTTTGTCAAAAATATTTCTCATACATCTTGCATCACACAAGTATTCATACAGAATAGTCATATAATGTTTTAATTCTGTATAAGGTCAACTTTACTGTTTAAACTTCCTTCTGTGAAGATACAACTTTTAATTTTTTTCTCGTTTCAACCTTTATTCAGACATTATGTAGCATGTTATTAATAAAGTGACCGATAAAGACAAAAGATTAATAAGTTGTCTAACAGATAACATTTTATACATTATACCTTATTCAATACATTCTTTTTAGATAAATTATTCGCATTTTTTTTTTTTATCAATTACACAATGCAATGTCAAGAAAAAATACTGATTTAATGACAAAAACTAATGTTGTGTGAATATTTTTTCATATCTTCTCAAATGTAATCAGAGTAAGTTTCAAATATATCTCGTTGATTTTGTGTATTAATTTGTTTTTATTATACCTTTATGCAATCATTCAACATATGTATTTATAATAATATTATTATATATTACTCAAAAAGATACATCAACAATTTTTTATCTTTAAAAGATACGTGTGCTATCTTTTAGTTTACAAATGAGTATGTAACTACAACAAATGGAAGTTTTTAACGACCTTGACTGGCTATACAGCCCTTGCACGGTCGGTTATGTAACTGATACATCGAAATATTATTATTTCATCTAAATAAGTTAAAGTAAATACCATTACAAAATTATAACAAACGTCAAATAAATTAAGGAGCTGGAATGTCAGTCTTCTTCAATTATTAAATATCAATTAGAATGAATAAAATGAAAATATAATATGATAAGGAAATAAAAAAAAAACAGTCGAAAATAATTGATAACTGTAAAGGGAAACAATCTAGTTCTATTACATTTATAAAAAAATACTATATCGGCCCGATCAAGAGAACATACAAAGTAGTACATTATATCAAACTAAATAGTTACTTTGCATATTTATAAATCTTTGTCAATAAGTATAATATTTAGTTCATTTTGGTATCAAATGAAAGCGTATTCACTTAGAATCACTAAAGACCCGTGTAGAATAATAATCAGAAAAAAATTAATAAAAAACAGGGCATATTTCCCCCGTTGTATAGTTGGCTTGGTACCTGTTTTTTATTCTGGAATTTCTGGGAACCAGAAGACAGCAATACACAGTTAGGAGATTGGTTTCGCATTTTGGCCCCGGTGGATTTTTTATATATGAAAGTTGTTGTGCAATAAAATTCATTTTCAGACAGCTGACTACTAATTTAGCCTTCAAAGATGGTTTATAAAAACATCAATGTTATTTTTACATGTTTAATGGGCTATTTTCTGTTTGACTTTCCGTATTTTCATAGCTATACCAGCCATAGGTCCAGAAATTAATGTAATATTTCTGGTGCACTTTCCCACCCGGGCATTTTCATGAGTAAAAGGGTCTGGGACAAGCTTTCAATCCCACTAGGTGTGGGTAAAAACTTTGCCGTAGGGAACTGTACAGAAAGAGTGAAAAAATGAGCCCATACCCATTACTGTATAGGTACATCAGACTTTGGATGGACAGTGAAGTCTTCAGGTGCACTTTCCCACCCTGGAATTAATACGAGTTGAAGATATGGATAAAAGCTATCAATCTAACCACCTGCGGTCAAGAACTTTGCCGTAGGGGGGTGGCATTAAAGCCACTGCTGCCACCACCCGTAATGGACAAAAATGAGAAATTAGGCATGTGGTTGTGGGATCCTTGTGGGATTGAAAGCTTGACCCAGGCTCTTTTATTCATGAAAATGCCAGGGTGAGAAAGTGTACCGGAAGCTGACAACAACATACTCAATTTCTCATTTTGGTCCATTATGGGTGGTGGCAGCAATCGCTTTACTCCCATCCCCCTACGGCAAAGTTCTTTACCGCAGGTGGTTAGATTGAAAGGTATTATCCATATCTTCAACTCGTATCAATCCCTGGGTGGGAAAGTGCACCTGAAGACGTCACTGGCCATCCAAAGTCTGAGGTACCTATACAGTTATGGGTATGGGCTCATTTTTCAGTCTTTCTGTACAGTTCCCTACGGCAAAGTTTTTTCCCACACCTAGTGGGATTAAAAGCTTGTCCCAGACCCTTTTATTCATGAAAATCCCCCGGTGGGAAAGTGCACCGGAAGCTGACAACAACATACTCAATTTCTCATTTTGGTCCATTATGGGTGGTGGCAGCAATCGCTTTACTCCCATCCCCCTACGGCAAAGTTCTTTACCGCAGGTGGTTAGATTGAAAGGTATTATCCATATCTTCAACTCGTATCAATCCCTGGGTGGGAAAGTGCACCTGAAGACGTCACTGGCCATCCAAAGTCTGAGGTACCTATACAGTTATGGGTATGGGCTCATTTTTCAGTCTTTCTGTACAGTTCCCTACGGCAAAGTTTTTTCCCACACGTGGCGATGTTTTTTTTTTTTTCGTGTCCAACGTACATTCTTTCGGCAGGCCTCGCAAGCTTCATACGGTAAAGTTCGCCACCGGACATGGCTCAAATGAAAGGTAATAAATCAGAGCAGGGCCAACTGAAATGATTTTTGGGGGTTAAAACCTTCTGGGAATTGAATCCCACCTACACTTTCTCAATAGCACCCAAATATTAAAGAAAAATTCCTTGGCTCTAACTCCAAATATGGACAATTTTATGTTGAGGGGGTTCTGAAATCTTTCGAAAGCTTCCGATGTGCTATCTTTTAACCTTTTCTAATTAACCGGACCAAATCACTACTTTACTTTAAAATTCATGACCCAATTTTTTTTTACAGTGTGCTTTAATCCCCCTTACTTGCTATTTGAGGCATAAAACATGAAGAAATACATTTGGAAGGGGTATAAAAAAAAATTGCAAATAACACACTGTCCACACTAAGGACTATATTCGTGGACAACGAAAAATCAAAGAACGATAACTGTGTACTCGGACTATTTGAGGATGCCGATTGTATAGAAAGCCAGTATATACTAATTCTTTCGAACATACGATATTTCTTATTTCGTTTATTTGAAAGCTTATACATTTTACACAGGAACGAGTTTAAGTCAACTCACATTAAATAGTTATTCTATGCTACGCCTACAACAGTAAAGACCGTAAGGCAGCAACCATTTGATTTTCGGGGGGGGGGGGGGGGAGGTGCTATGGATTTTTTTCTGGACAAACTATCTATTTTTTTTGGTGAGAAGTCGAAAAAAAAAAAAATTTCTTTCAATTTTAGCATTACATATAGTGGCAGTTGAGGGTGAAACAAACATTTTTTTTTCTCAGGATCAGAAACAAATTTTTGTTTTCTCCCAAAAATGGAAACAAACTTTTTTTTCCAAAAAAATCCATAGCCCTCCCCCCCCCCCCCTAAAATCAAATGGTTGCTGCCTAATATGTTATCTGATGTGTGGGTTTGTTCGTTCGTTCGTTTATCCGTGTATCCATCCATTTATACTGTAATAGATTGAATCTAAGACGACATTGTAGTCAGATCAAGTTGAAACTAGGTACACATGTTTATTAAAACATGTTCTTTTTAAAATTATTTACGGTTCTCTGAACATGGAAAATAATTGTGCGAGCAAATCATCGTAGACAAACACTGTTGTTTTCTATCTAATTTAATTCGTTTACTTTTTATTCTCATTTCGTATCCGTAAATTACTCGTATATAACTATTATGTGATTGGGGATATACGATCCGTTTTTAATAGTTTATTTGCAATTCCTGATTTTTGTTTACCATCTCGGTTAAGAGTTTGGAAAACCGAGAAAACGTAAAAAAGACCTCAAAATATAGTATATGTCCTTCTCTATAGAGTAAAATACGTAGAGGAGCGCACTTTCCATTCTATAAATACATATATAATAACATAAAGTATGTGTTTATGTAGGGGAATAAAAATAGTTCGCTAAAAAGATTGTTCCTTTGCTTTTTGTGTATTTTTCGCTGTGCATTTGCTGATTAAAGATACCCTATCTCCTTTGTTTTTCTATAGAATTACGATATTTTGACTTTTTACGATTTTCTGGGACGTTCTCCCTTTACTGATTTATATTGATGCAGACATTTAGCAAGCAAACTAGTCAGTACATTAGGCTACAGACGACATCGATGTTGTAGTGTCCCTTCTGACTTGATATGATGGATATCACTAGTTATTTAAAGGTAAAAAAACAATATAAACCGTATTGGTAGCCATATTCTATTTTTAACAGAACGTTGTTTCATTATGTCGTTTTGTGGTTTTCTCATATACCACATTATGATTCTTTGACAAGTTGATTCTCATTGTGTTCTTTAGTGGTCGCTAGAATTGGTCGCTAGCTTGATTGGTCGCTAGGATTGGTCGCTAGCTTGAGTCTGGTCATAGAGAAGGGGTTGGGAGAGATTTTCTCGCGGAACTGAAGTGTTTTCCGGACTATGATAGTCGGATCTGCTATAAAACAAATTAATAGAAAAAAACCCCAGCAATAATAATTGTTCCCGCTAATTCCCTTGCATATATTTGTGCAGAACTGACATGCTAGATATGCCGTAGTCCTTTCGCCTTGACATTCTGGAGTGCAAAGATGAGTGCATTTGCAGTGCATAGTTTATCCATAAAAAAAGCAATCGATTGCCTTTATAATTAAAATGTATATAAAACAAATGGTTTCAATTCAAGTTATTTTTTTATTTTTTAATTTTTTAATAAAACTAAAGCTCAACATCTTTTATCTAAGAAAAAACAATGGATCCTTTCTTAGGGAAAAAAAATCAATCCTTTAAAATTTATTGTAAAAAGCCATCTGAAAAACATGCATTCCAACGTTTTTATTTTGGCTTACGTCTTTGAATGTGTAACGTTAGGTGACACCAGTATCGTGCGACGTTTCATAATATTTATATACAACTCGTCTAAACATCAACCCAACAATGTTAGATCTGTAAATGTGCTTTCGCAAATTGTTTGTTCTTCCCTCGCCGGGATTCGAACCCATGCTACTGGGATATCGTGACACCAAATCGCCTGCACTGTAACCGGCGCGCTAGACCACACGACCACCTGGGATTCATAAAATGAAGCTTTCGGTAGCCGGGTGTTACTTTTCCACGTCAGTTTTAATCTAGCGTCGTACTACAGTACATGATATATAAGGCATGAAGATGTTATGTTTTACAGATCAGCTAAATTATCTATAGTAAAGGATCATACAAATTAATGTAAGATACAGTCACAGAAATGATTATATTTATAAGTACGTCTGAACCAGTGACAACTCTACAACAGATTTATCCATCGGATCACCAGCAGTGATGGTGATACATGCCTGTGTACATTCTGTATACACAACTCGTCTAAACATCAACAATGTTAGATCTGTAAATTTGCTTTCGCAAATTTTTTGTTCTTCCCTCGCCGGGATTCGAACCCATGCTACTGAGATATCGTGACACCAAATCGCCTGCACTGTAACCGGCGCGCTAGACTACACGACCACCTGGGCTATATAGCTATATATAGATAATTTAGCTGATCTGTAAAAATAACATATTCATGCCTCATATATCATGTACTGTAGTACGACGCTAGATTAAAATTGACGTGGAAAGGTAACACCCGGCCACTAAAAGCTTCATTTTTATGAAGCCCAGGTGGTCGTGTGGTCTAGCGCGCCGGTTACAGTGCAGGCGATTTGGTGTCATGATATCTCAGTAGCTTGGGTTCCAATCCCGGCAGGGAAGAACAAAAAATTTGAAAAGCAAATTTACAGATCGAACATTGTGGATGTTTAGACGAGTTGTATATACAGAATGTACACAGCCATGTATCACCATCACTGCTGATGATCCGATGGATAAATCTGTTGTAGAGTGTATATATATATATTTTCTGTGACTGTATCTTACATTAATTTGTAGGATCCTTTACTATAGATAATTTAGCTGTTCTGTAACAATAACATCTTCATGCCTTATATATCATGTACTGTAGTACGCCGCTAGATTAAAACTGACGTGGAAAGGTAACACATGGCCAGCGAAAGCTCTTTTTTGAGAGCCCAGGTGGTCGTGTGGTCTAGCGGGACGGCTGCAGTGCAGGCGATTTGGTGTCACGATATCACAGTAGCATGGGTTCGAATCCCGGCGAGGGAAGAACCAAGCAAATTTACAGATCTAACATTGTTGGGTTGATGTTTAGACGAGTTATATATATTATATATATATATATAAACAGCATCGTCTATAGAATTCATTTAAAAAAAGTTGAAATTTTGAAATAATTATAATCTCTTGTTGGTGTAACCATGGCAACAATCTGCATTTATTTGATTCAAAATATTGCAAAAAAGGGGAGAAAATCTTACAAAAGTCCCAACAATTTTGTCCAAAGGAGAATTTCAATCCATCAGAGTGATACCTTTTCTGAAACCATAGACATTCATCTACCAAGAGGGAAAAATTATATGCATTTCTGCTAATTGTTCCATAAAATTGAATTGAAAAGATCGAGGGTCAAAACTTTGTTGAAAAACACTTCACTAATTTCTGCACCTATGGGCGGTAGAGATGTGAAAATACAGACTGTCAAACAGAAAAATGACCTATAAAACTTGCTAAAACAATTTTGATGTTCATATAAACCTACTTGGAGGACTATATTATTCTTCAGCTATATAAAAATCTATTTTATTGTACACATACTTGCATATCTAAATATCATGACCAAAACCGAAACTAAACTTCTAACTGTGCATTGCTACCAAAAATGGTTGCAATTATTCGAAGTCAAGAATTAGGTAAACAGACAGAATTGTCGTTCCGTCCTAAAATTTGGAGCGTGTTAGAATTGAGGAGATTGCTCAAAATAGGAACTTCGGTTAAATTTTTTATAACTACGTTTAACTAAATCTGATCATTTTCATTCAAGTCTAATGCTCTTATGAAAGAAGTGTTTAGGAGCTGTCAGATTAATTGACTTGCATATCACTACAAACAAGTAAAAGTCTGCAATGGCCTATATCTGTACTCGACTGTACTGATTTTTACTCGACCAGGTATAATATATTGTAACGTTTTCGCTCTGTGTTGCTATAGCGTTTTCGTTACTCTGAAGTGAAACTCTGACCCACTGACAAAACTAGACAATTCGCCAGACAAACTAATACTCGGCAATAAATACTGTTTCAAATGACTGCTCCCTTGGGTTAACTCAACCCTGTAATCCAATAGGTGTATTTAAAGATGCGTTGATTTAGAAGACAGAAATAAATAATTCGTTTAAAGTTAATGATTTAATGAAGTGTTACTATGATCAGTTATATATATATATATATGTAATTCAGACAATTTCAATATTGTATCTCTTTTCACATCAGATCAACACAATAAATAACACTTAAATAGTATGCAAGCTAGTGAGTACTCTGGTCAAGTTCTATATACACATGTATTAAATAAACAATCTTATTGACAAGTAATTATAGAAATCTCTATAATTATATAAGTTATGTCGACTTCTCAACAGTTGCGACTCCGGGTTTTACTGTACTTTTTGTGAATATTTGACTTCGTAATATATATGTAAAGAATCGTTAATAATTGCAGTTTCTATACTATTGGTATATCGAGTAAATAATACAAGAATAACTTTAACTGTTACTTTCTCTGAAGAAAAACTATATTGACGTCTTATTGAATAGCGACTTTAAGACTCGAGACTGCGTCGGTGAGTCTCTGTATAAAATATGGAATATTTTATATTTCTGACTTTTCTGTACTTTTCAGTATATAACTTTTTGTACGTCTAATGATCTCTAATCTTTAGAGTCTCTTATACTATAAAATTATAAATCTTTGTTTTACATAAAGTCAAACTCTGACAAAATATTTCCTAACCTTTTAAAAGTGCAAGACTCAAGTTGTAAGTTACAGTGAAAAAGGATTTATTATTAGGCTTGTGATTGTAAGCAACCTTTTGCCACGGTAGTCCGATCACGACTAACGCGCTCACTGGTAGTGCAATATATATACAACAAAAAGACTTAAAAGACTTCATATTGACGTCAAAAGCGACTCGAAAGACTCTATCTCAACGTAATATTGCCGTTCACGACAGTGCACTTTGACGGTTAACGGTAAAGCGACTCAATTAAACATGGCAGACATTACAAGGAAAAAGAGAGACTGTGAGTCTCTAGAAACTTGACCAGGTTAACTAATTCACTCAATATAATTATACATAGAGATTAAAACAACATAATACAATCATCAACAAATATATAAAGTTAGGTCTAGTATAAGGAAATTCTGTATTTACACTACAAAAATAAATAGAAAGGCGACTCAGTTTCAGGTGGGACTTGACGTTATATTTATCTTTGCTCAAGTTACTGTTCATAATAAATATCTAATATAACTTATTCTGATAAAAAGAAACATATTCAAAAATTTATAAGTATCCAATACGGTTTAAACAGAGATTTAACTTGATAAAAAGTGAAAAGGGGGAGGGGACACAAACTGTTGAACAACGAGGCCGAAATCCGTTACAATATATATATATATACAATCAAGGATTACTATACAAATCCTTGATACAATGTAGATCACATTTAAAATTAAAATAAAATAATATGATCAAAGGAAGTAATTTTTGGTTGGATTAAAAAAAATTCATGTAATAAATTAAGTTTTGTTAAATGAATTTTTATATACATGATATCATGTTCACATTGCTTTATGTACATCAAAAATACTAGAACTTTCAACCATGATTCAAATATCTTAAATGTTATTCAATTTTTTTATTAAAATATATATAAAATAGTATATAAAGCAATTTAATAAATGTTAACATTGACACCTTTGTTTTGTAAAACCAAGAATTTAATATAATAATAATAATAAAACTTTCATAGCAATCTTTGATAACCTTTTAAAAAGGGAAATATATTTCAAAGTTGCAATAGAAATTTATTTTGATTAAATTAAAATAAGATTTGTCATACAAGAAGCACTTTAATAAGTTTTCTTTATCTTAGTACAGGTGTGTTTTACAGGTAAAAAGAAAACCCTATTTTTCTTAAACTCGTGTATTACTTATCTAGTGAATTCAAAAGGCCTTGTGATTTAAGTTTTACAGGATGTTGTAATTTTCAATGGATGTTATTTAAAATTTATTACTCTCTGACCAGGTCTGATCTTTTTAATCAGTGTGCCCCAACCACTGGGTCGATGTCACTGCTGGTGGAGTTTTAATTCCCCGAGGCTATCACCAGCCCAGTAGTCAGCACTTTCTGACTGACATGAATATTATTGATATGGTCATATTTATAAATTAACTGTTTACAAAACTTTTTAATTTTTGAAATACTAAGGCTTTTCTACCTCAGGAATAGATTACCTAAGCTGTATTTGGCAAAACTTTTAGGAATTTTGGTCCTCAATGCTCTTCAACTTCGTACTTTATTTGACCTTTTTAACTTTTTTGGATTCGAGCGTCACTGATGAGTCTTTTGTAGACAAAACGCGCGTCTTCGGTTTTGACATGAATTATCGTACTTTATTTGGTTTTTTTCTACATTTTTGATTCAAGCGTCACTGATGAATCTTTTGAAGACGAAGCATGCATCTGGGATACAAAATTCTAATCCTGGTATCGATGATGAGTTTTAAAGCCTGTTAATTTGTTTGGTGTAACTACAGTTTAGAAGAGTGAGTGTTTAATAATTTGTTTTGTCTACCACCAGGATCAATATTTTTTTCATGTATACATGGTATATAAATTGAGTTAAAACAATTAAAAAATCTACGGAAGTGCCCTCTACTAAGCAGTCATCACTGTCTTTGAGACTAAATATGTTAAAACTATTTGGATAAAAAAGCATGAATTAATGCAGACTTGCAGAACTGTGAGTGTCAAAGTCATCATTAACATTGTGTAATGATATTGTTGTATGTCAACCTCAAAACAGAACATCACCATAAAGAAATGGTAAAAAAATATATGTATGTAGGAGACCGAAATGTTTCCTTGGCTCCATCTTACGATATGTACATTTCTCTGTTGTGGTTCAATATAGACAAGTGTGCAGTGACATATTAGTTTTGTCTCCAATTTCATTACAGAGTATTTTACAGCAAAGTAAAGTTATAAATTGACTAAATTTTTATCACAAATACAGATATTTATTTTTGGAATGATATACAAATCTTTTTGCTTCAAGCCTTTTACTGTTGTATTGTTTAAAAGTTGCCTAGTTTAGAAATTATCCTTAAAATCTTCCTCTTTGGCTAAAACAATGATTACGGTTATGATTTAGCCCCACACTATGAATTAAAAGGGTATGATAAAGTTTTTATCTCATCAGTCTGTTAATCATCTCGGTTTTCCAGATGCGATAACGAATATGTGTATCAAAAGACCTTACTTCGATTTATGTTGAAATATATTGAGACAAAGATCCAATTGATATATACGTCACTAGTTTTTAGGTCAAGATCATCGTTTATAAAAAAAAAAATATGGACCAAATTTCGCAAAAGAGTTTTTTTCGGACATATATTATACATCTTTCTGTCGATTTCATTCTTACTTGGATATGAAGTCCCACAAATTTTGAGGAAGATTCTAAAGTCAAAGTCACAATTTTTACTGCCTAAAATCAAAACCAACAAATACCGGAAAGCAAACAAAAAGTGCTACTTGTGTACATTATCATCCTCACTCAAGTCGTCAGTCGTCGTTAACTTTTACAAAAATCTTCTCCTCTGAAACTACTGGGCAAAATTTAATCAAACTCGTCCACAATCATCATAAGGGTATTTAGTACAAAAAATGTGTCCGATGACCCAGCCTGCCAACCAACATGGCCGACATGGCTAAAAATAGAACATAGGGGTAAAATGCAGTTTTTGGCTTATATCTCTGAAACTAAATCATTTAGAGCAAATCTGACGTGGGGTAAAAATGTTCATAGGTTAAGATCTATCTGCCCTGCAATTTTTAGACGAATCAGACAACCCGTTGTTGGGTTGCTGTCCCTGAATTGATAATTTTAAGGACATTTTGCAGTTTTTGGTTATTATCTTGAATATTATTATAGATAGAGATAATCTGTAAACAGCAATAATGTTCAGCAAAGTAAGACCTACAAATAAGTCAACATTACCAAAATTGTCAATTGACCCCTTTAGGACTTCTTGCCCTTTCTAGTAAATTCTTAACAATTTTTCGTAAATTTTTGTAATTTTTACAAAAATCTTCAATTTTGAAACTACAGGGCCAAATTTAACCAAACTCGGCCAAAATCATCATTAGGGTATCTAGTTTAATAAATATGTCCCATGACCTCGTCTGCCAACCAACATGGCCGACATGGCTAAAAATAGAACATAGGGGTGAAATGCAGTTTTTAGTTAAAGATTGCATGAAATGCAATCAAAACCTTATGGGACAGACTTGATATATAAATGTTCCAAGGCTGATCACTACCTTTTTTGATATACAAAATATAGTGCATTGATCATACCATTCTATACATACTATCCATGAACATTTCCAGAAATTTATCGATGTAATATATGCTCAGATATTCAAGGCACAAAATGATGTTTCACTTGTCAACTTTTGGAAGGTGCAGGAATCTAATATCTGTTCTAAAATAAAAAATTATGTCATTGTTAACCTCATCTTTAAAAATTGGAGTTATCTTCCTTTGTCTAGAATAGCTGTTAAATCAACAACAACCAATGCAATATTTAATTTTACTTCCCACTTATAAATTGAAGCAATCTGTACCGTTCAGTGCTTTCAAGCACTTTGATTGGCTAAAATGTACATCAGTTTTCGATCTATCTGCCCTTAAATTTTAAGACGAATCAGACCACCCGTTGTTTGATTGCTGCCCCTGAATTGGTAATTTTAAGGAAATTTTGCAGTTTTTGGTTATGATCTTAAATATTATTATAGATAGAAATAAACTGTAAACAGCAATAATGTTCAGCAAAGTACGATCTACAAATAAGTCAAGTGACTAAAATTTTCAATTGACCCCTTAAGGAGTTATTGCCCTTTATAGTCAATTTTTTACATTTTTTTGTAAAATAAACTGACAACGCCATGAGATAAAAGACCAAACGACAAACAACTGTGATAGTTCACAACATAGAAAACTACAGACTGAGTAACACGAACCCAACAAAAACCGGAGGTAATCTCATGCAGGTGCTCCCGAAGTGTAAGCAGAACCACATGTGGCACCCGTCGTGTTCCTTATAAAAGTACAAGTCCAATTCCGTAGATCAAATTCTGGGAAAAGAGAACGAGATTGCGCACGTAGTTACGACAAATGGAACATCGTCATATGGGAAACATATTCCATAATGGACAACCAATTCGTGATGACGTCACAATTGGAAAGCTAAAATCATCTCTTTTTTCGTAAAGTTTTGTTTTAAACCGACCCTCATTGTCATTTGTTTTAATATAAGTCAAGATATATAAGGTAGACTGGACTGTATCGGTTGTATTCTTTACCTCAAGTTATAAGAATAGATGCGTTCAACATAGCCACCAAACGTTGAATTATTTAGTGAGATGACAGCATCTATATAGCGTGAAGTGAAGTGAAAGGATAATTCCAACTTCTTTTTCTTTTTTCTTAAGGGAGCTACCATTTGATTTTTATGGGGGGCTAGGATGAAAAATTTTGTCCTGCATTTTTTTTTAGTTGTAATCTCTGTCCTGCATTTTTATTTTTCACTCTATTCGGTCCTGCATTTTTTTTTTTTAGTTTATCCTGACTTTTTTTTACCTAAATTGTCATCCTGCCTTTTTTTTTTGCTCAAAATTCCTGTCCTGCCTATTTTTTTCAAATTTCAACCTAGCCCCCCCATAAAAATCAAATGGTAGCTCCCTAAGAAGCTCCTGTATGACGACAGCCTCATATGCATGAAGGAACAAATCGTCAAGAAGAGGGGCACATAGGAATGGCGATTGTTTGTTGGAAAATACGTCCTCTATCAAATATGTCAATCAAGAAATCAAGAAATCAAGCATCCTGATAATGTCAGTGTTTTATCAGTATCGAAACCATAACAAAATCTGTATAAGGCCAACTTGCCTGATAGAGTTGTTTAAGCTAGAAATTAGTACATAATGAAAATAAAGATGTCGTCTTTAAATTAAAAATTTTGCAACATTGTATCATAACTTTAAACTAGCACCATTTAAGAATGACAATGCCGAATTAACGTTAGCGTACCGTATTATAAAGAAAAATCTTTATTTAATCAAATCTGCAGTATGCAAGGGTTGTATGTATATATTTTCAAATTCTAATAATAGCATACCGTATTCAGTCTGAGTATATTACCAAAGTTTATGTGCCTGTAATAATTATTTTTAATATCTGAAAATTTGATACAGTAAATGAAGACTCTTCAACAAAGAACTTCAGCGGTAAAAACATTTAAACACGTATAGAGATGTGTAAAGCTATATCATTTAGACACTTCAGTGTTCAAATGATAGGGTTAACCTGTTTGTTTATTTTGACCATGTGAATTAAATAGAATCGGGGTAAATGTATTAACATCTTTTTAACTTTTTAACATCTTCGATTTTATGTTGTAAATTTTCCAATATCAAAACCGACGAAAGATCAAATAAACTATACTGTGGAAACAAAAAATATAGCTCGAAATATGAATTTCTAAAAAAATTTATATGATAATTCATCAGACAAACGACTACAAATCAATATTTTGAAAGAACGTTAGCCAAAACATACGGTTGGTAAATTAGAAAGTATCGAAAGCAAGGTAAGGCGAGTCTTATAAATTATTTATAATCACAGTTAATTATGGCTTATAGTTATGTTTTTCTTTTCTTTATAGAACTTGCTTCAATCGAATTTGCACAGTACAGTTGTTCCTGAATCATAACATGTAACAGCAAACATATTGCTGTTAGGAGCAAAACGAATCACCCATGGCCTTTTAATTCCTAAAGGTTCGACCGGAATTACACGTATCAATTTCCCATCATTAGTAACTTGGTGAATGTTCTTAGATCTATATCCAGCAATATAGATATTGCCCTCAAAGTCAATTCCAATTCCACGTGGGGAGGACAACTGTTCATTTGTATACGTAAACTTGGTTGTGTCCCCTATTACACGTGATACGGAATTATCTCCGTCTCCATATATACAATCTTTCATATCCGATGTCGAAACGTAAAACGAATCGCCACCTGTTGTTTTCTGTTTCACTATCTCCCCTGATGAGTTTACCCATGTCAATGGGGAACCACAGGTTACAATAAATGTGTTCCCTTCAAAACAACAGATTCCAGATACTGTTATACATGGTAAATCCAAAGTTCGTAATAATGTCATTCCTGCAATGTCAACAAACACAAATTTGTTCTTTCCATAAATCGAAATAACAGCTTCAGTTTGAGCAACTTGTGCAATATCCCCGTGGATAGTTTTCTACACCTAACGATTCTACAAGTTTACCTAGGCCTTCTAGGCTGTATTTCGCAACATTACTTTTGACATAGCTAGTTATAACTAGGTTATCGGCAATGAATATTAAACTAGTTTCACCCTTTTCAGCGGCTTTAATGGTATACAAAATTTTAATGCCGCCGCTGTGAAAATTAACCCTTTGTATGAGACTTCCAACAGACAGTGTATATGGAAACTCGTCTTCTATTATATTTACGCAACCAAACGATTCTACGTCCGTTTTAAAATTCTCAATAAGTTCAGACGGGATAACCTTAATAGTCAGGTTCTTCATCTTTTTCATATCTTCCTTTATTTCTTTTTCCAGTATTGCCATTTTTGGACAAATCTTGTTGACTTCTATAAAACACTGTTGGTCTGATCCATGTTCTATAGATCCGGTTAGGACTGATTGCCAATTTCTTAAGGTACTTTTATAACCCGAAAAAGTATTATCTTCATCGGTTAATTGCATGACGACACGTTTTTTAGAAGAATTCAGTTCGACCTTAATTTTGTTTTCTAATTTGTCTAAATGGACCATTATTTCCCTTTTCAACGTTGACATTACTTGAATAATGTTTTCAGATGTGGTTTCTATCTTAGACAAACAGTCTTTTCGATTTTCAAGTATTTCATCAACTTCTTTATTTCTTACGTCAAGTGCTTTACTCAAACTAGTTGTGTATTTAGATCCTTTAATGCCGGTCGCGACATTTTCGATTGAAGCAACATTTTCACATTTGCGATGGGAAAGGGTTGCACATAAAGTGCAGCATGGCTTTGAATGGTCCATGCAATAAACTTCCACAATTTTCCCAGGATGTTCTTCGCAGCTTAGGACACCAGATATTTTGAAATCGGAATGTCCTTCCTGAATTTCTTTGATTGAAACGAGTTTATGTTTAGCCGAAAATTTGAAAGATTTGTGACATTCATCGCATTGTTCACAAAATGCCTCTTCACAAATAGTACACCAAGATATTGCCTCTTGTGTCTTATTGTTAACCTGACAGGAGTTACACAACTTTTTAGACCTGTGAATTGCTCGCTTATCCAACATTGACATCACAAAATGGTTCGTCGGTAATGTGGATGCCCATCTTTCTGGTTTTTCTGCAGTTATGCTGTATGAAACAAATTTTCGACAAACCGGACATTTGAATCCCTCGGATTCCTTTTCCTTTTGTGTAGATGATATAATGTGAGTTTGTATACAAGATTCACAAAAAGTATGGAGACATGGCAAGTATTTCGGAAATTTTAAAGTTTCCAGACAAATTGTACACGTTAATAAATCGTCAAAAGGTTCCAAATCTTTTGAAGATGTCGCCATTTTAGACATTTGACTTTATCCTTCCTGGTTACCTATTTATTAGTTACAGACATTAAAAGGTTATTTATTGTGTCGATAACTTCACTGTGTCTAAACCACACCGGGAAAATTTGTTCGGACTCGATGGTATCTAACATCCGGCACAATGACGGAACATTAATAGACAGAAGAAAGCTAGGTTTCTCCTTATTTTCTTATTTTTTTATGATATCGAAGAATATAAATACACATACAACTATTTTCTATTGTGATATGCAATATTTTCTACAACCGTTCTATATTAATGGAAAAATAAGTAAAAATGCACGTCAAAATGACGAATTGAGTGAACCTTGCCTCGAAATTGTTTAATTTCTCTTTAAATTGTTCACATTGTACGGAAAGAAAGGTACGGGAAGATAGATATTGACACGGAGATTGCAAATTTAGTTATTATGAGCATCTCAATAATTGTAACTCTGTGTATGGAACGAAAGAAATGGGTCATGTCAAAATGGAACTGGCCGGTTTCGTCAATGTATACAACCCGGTTTCGTCGTAGATTTCAAAATGCATAACCCGGTTTGGTCAAATAAAAAAAATCATAATCGCATTACATTATAATTGATTATTTAACTTCAGCGTTCAAAATGAGTTTTGTGGGTCGTTCGAAAACAAGTTCGTTCACCGGACAGCGGCTTATTATTTATATGAGTCTCAGATTCAAATAAATAATAAGCAAATTCCTACTCTTATAGAACACAAATATTTTAATTTTACTTTGCATTCCGAACTTTTTTAACAGCATATTGAGATTAAAGCTCTCTAAATATGCGTTTTCTATATGAGTTATGGGAAAATATGTTGAACATGTTTAAACTTGAAATTAAAGTTTACGGTCTTAAAAATCGAAACACACAATTGATATGTGATTTTCTCGCACAAAAGAATGGACACCTTTATAAGTAATCTAATCATTCCATGTATGTAATCTTTTCTACCATCGTTAAAAATAAATCTTCTTAAGGATAAACGTTGATAATAAGACAAATGTATATGCATGCATAATCGACATAGAAAATGAATGTAGGATTACAACTACCATGCATTAGAATAAAATTTATTTATCACTAATTGTAACTCTACTGCTATGTACAAATTAGTATAATAGTCTCAGGTCATCGATAAAATTCAATAATAATTATTTTGTTAACATTATTAAAAAAACCGAGTCTGTACTGTCGCCATTGTGTTATGATGATCGTACACTGACGTTGGTCAATATATTTTGACAATATATACGGACAGACGGATTCAGTTTATTTCAAAGTGGGCGTATTTCGAACAACCTTTACATACCGCCGAGCGTAGCGAGTCGAACAATATTTTGATTATTTTTTGCTTTACAAAATCGTTAAATACAGGAATCAATATAGTTTTGGCAACCGAAGGTGGGGTCGGGGCGTGCAACCTATACGTCATCTAGATTCGCCACTTGTCTTATAAAGTGTATACCGAATTAAAATATTGTAAGAAATGAGAAAACAGGGACACCCGGGAAATCGGATTATGTGAGTTGGATTATGTTTATTATAATAAATGCCGAATATCAAGTTCTTTTTATCGATTTCTATACATTTTTCTCAAATATATATAAAAGTTATATAGGAAAATGATAAGGCAGACAAATATACAAATAAATCGACTTGGCCGATATCCTAATAAAACTTATTGACCTTTAATTACGATTTTTTTTTCATTTCTTTGCGTTTTTACACGCCCGTCCCAATTTTGACAGGACGTATTATTGTATACACCCGTCTGTCCGTCCGTCCTTCCATCCGTCCGTTCCTCCATCTATCAGTCATTCGGTCCGTCCGTCTAGCTATCCGTCTATCTTTATGTCCAGCGTAAACATGTCGCACCGTAACTTGAGCTTATCTAGTTTTCATGAAACTTAACAAAGTTATTTCTTGAAATGGTCAAACGATTTGTAAACCTTTTAGTGAAAATCAAATTAAATCTTTTTGAGTTACAGAACTTTGTAAGTAAAACAGGAGTGTGTTTTTTGTTAACATGTCGCGCCATATCTCAAAATGATTTATCATTATTGCATCAAACTTCACACACTTCTTAGTAATATAAATCTTAACTTCTGCATACTTTATGGTGATGTTTTAAATTTTGTTTTTTAAGCGTTAATTAGGTTTTCTTTGTAAAAAAAAAAAAGGGGGGGGGGTCACATACTGCGATGTATCTCAAAACCTATATAAAAAAAATATCATAATGTTAATGTTAAAAAAATAATTAGATATCAGTGTTTGCTATTGAGTATTTATATTCCATTTAAAATTAGTTTGAAGATCAGTGAAATAACGGATACGACTTTCATTAGGAAAATGTGTAGTACTATAATTACCTATGTAAATAAATGTAAACACGCCAAGTTTACTTTATAATACATATATATTTAATTTCTTTCGAAAGACAATGTTCAGATCCGTGTTAACGTTGCTTTTCATTAATTGTTGGTTTTAAAAAAATATAAAAAAACCGGGTGATATATATAGACGAAACCGGGTGTTGTGTAGTAAACAACAATGGCGAAACCGGTGTATTTTTATTTGACATGACCTATTTCTTTCGTTCCATACACATAAATACAAGTATTGAGATGCTCATAATGACTAGTTTTGCAATCTCTGTGTCAGTATCTATCTTCCCGTACCTTTCTTTCCGTACAATGTGAACAATTTAAAGAGAAATTAAACAATTTCGAGGCAAGGTTCACTCAATTCGTCATTTTGACATGCATTTTGACTTATTTCTCCGTTAATATAGAACGGCTGTAGAAAATATTGCATATCACAATAGAAAATAGTTGTTTATGTATATATATTCTTCGATATCATTAAAAAAATAAGAAAATAAGGAGAAACCTATCTTTCTTCTGTCTATTGATGTTCCGTCATTGTGCCGGATGTTAGATACCATCGAGTCCGATCAAATTCTGCCGGTGTGGTTTAGACACAGTGAACTTAAATAGTATTTTTTAAATTGTACGTGATAGATCGTTCTATTTAATTTAATTATATGATGTGTACATATCATTATATGATGTGCAGTTTCCCTTATATTATGTGCAAACATCTTTATATGATGTGTTTGTGTCATTATATTATGTGCTTGTAATCTTATATGATGTGGTTTTTGTCGATCCTGCAACTTTTGTTGCAGAAAGCTCGACATAGGGATAGTGATCCGGCGGTGGCGGCGGCGGCGGTGTTAGCTAACTTTTTTAAAGCTTTATATTTTAGAAGGTGGAAGACCTGGATGCTTCATACTATGTATATAGATGCCTCATGTTACGAAGTTTCCGTCAGTCACATGTCAAATGTCCTTGACCTCATTTTCATGGTTCAGTGACCACTTGAAAAAAAAGTTCAGATTTTTTGTAATGTTGAAATCTCTCTTATTATAAGTAATAGGATAATTATATTTGGTATGTGCGTACCTTGCAAGGTCCTCATGCCCGTCAGACAGTTTTCACTTGACCTCGACCTCATTTCATGGATCAGTGAACAAGGTTAAGTTTTGGTGGTCAAGTCCATATCTCAGATACTATAAGCAATAGGGCTAGTATATTCGGTGTATGGAAGGACTGTAAGGTGTACATGTCCAACTGGCAGGTGTCATCTGACCTTGACCTCATTTTCATGGTTCAGTGGTTATAGTTAAGTTTTTGTGTTATGGTCGGTTTTTCTCATACTTTATGCAATAGATCTAATATATTTGTTGTATGGAGTAATTGTAAGGTGTACATGTCTAGCGGGCAGATGTCATCTGACCTTGACCTCATTTACATGAGTGGTCAAAGTTAAGTTTTTGAGTTTTGGTCTTTTTATCTAATACTATATGCCATAGGTCAACTATATTTGGTGTATGGAAATATTTTATGATCTATATGTCAGTCGCGTACTGGTTTTATTTGACCTCAACCTCATTTTCACGGTTCATTGCTCAGCGTTAAGTTTTTGTGTTTTGGTCTATTTTTCTTAAACTATAAGTAATAGGTCAACTATATTTGTTGTATGGAAGCATTGTTAGCTGTACATGTGTGCCTGGCATGGTTCATCTAACCTTGACCTCATTTTCATGGTTCATTGGTCAATGTTTAGTTATCTTGGTTAATGTTAAGTTTATAAGACAGTTGTAATAAAGCTTTATACTTAGGACTATCAACATAATATCAATGATTAGTAAAGAAGGCGAGACATTTCAGCGTGTGCACTCTTGTATTTACTTCATTATATGATGTCGAAACGTCATTATATGGTGTGCTTTCATCGTCGTTATGGTCAATGAACATGATTACGATTAGAATGAGTACTGACTATAAAGTGGCACCTTGCTAAAGCATTCAGTAGGAAATGAACTCGAGGCATATATCATACAAATTTTCCTTCGATATTTCATTAACTAAACTTTCATTATTTAACTTACATTATGCCATGCGTATTTCTTACGACGAACATAACTAGTTCATTCATTCACCTCTTAGTTTCATCTTTTCCTCAGGATGAACTTCCAATAAATAAATAAAATTATATCTGTCCAATAGCAGACAAAAGCAGGCGTTATTTTTTTTTCTGATAAAGTTTTCAAACGAATTGCCTTGATAACATGACTTCAATAACTGTTTCAATTTGTTTGCGGGGCACTATCAATTATGACTGTGTTCGGTAATTTCCGATAAAAAAAAACCCGAAATTTACCGAATCTAAACCACTACCATCTCATCATACATCAAACATCATCATCACCTTCATCAACAAAAAACGAATAATGATGTGAGCGCTTCATATAATGTCGTGAGCACTTCATATAATGTTGTGAGCACTGCGTATAATGTTGTGAGCACTGCATATAATGTTTTGAGCACTTCATATATTGTCGTGAGCACTTTATATAATGTTGTGAGCACTTCATATAATGTTGTGAGCACTGCGTATAATGTTGTGAGCACTGCATATAATGTTGTGAGCACTGCATATAATGTTGTGAGCACTGTATATAATGCTGATCATTAACATAAGGCAGTCATGGCGTTCCATATAAAATGTCACAATCACTATTTGTTTCCCCGACTATTTCAAGAAGTGTAATTTTTTACTGGCGTCTCAAAGGTATTCAACAATTGACCCCAAATCTTAAAAAAATAACCTTGAAAAAGTGACAGTTGTGGGTACGATCGTAAACTTCATACACAGTCTATGGATTTATGATTATTGCCAATTTCACATAAGATTATTACACTTTAAAAGAAATCATTGATCACTAAAACTGATATTACACCCTTGACTCGATTTCACTTCCCTTTTTAAAAAAAAGTTCAAGTATTAAGAGTGAATCGAGTGTAAGTAAATATAGAATGGCTCTGTCCTACTGTTTAACTCTTTATGATGTTGTATAATTTATAAAGTTGGTATACCTACGTTGATTTATATATACGCTTCATGTGGGTGTCATAGAACAAATATTGGTCACTTCTGCATGTTCATGTTCGTAAATATAAGTCACAAGGAAACCCAACGTATACTCCAGGTCAAACGATACACACTAAAGAATATTTGGTCCGTTTTATATCATATTCCCAACTTATGGATCTTCCCTGAAATATTTGCCACTGGACGTTAAGAGTCGTTAAGCAACACACAATCAATCAATCATATGATATTTATTATCCATATGCGTGTCATAACAAATTATGTTAATATATTGGTTTGTCTGTCATATGCTCCACGAAAACTTTTCAAATTAAAATTTCTATATTACCAGCAACGAAAACCCCTACTCTAGTTGATGTGAAACGGTGGGGATTAGATATAGGTACTAAGACTCGATAGATCTACATACACTATGTAGGTCCATCTCCCCGTGAAACAACATAACTTAACGACAAAAGAGAAAATTTGAAATTTCCTAACGTGAACTTACCATTTCTATTAAGAAAAATTCAATTAACATCTTCTCATAGAGTATCAACCAACAGCAGTTGATTCAATATATATCCAAAATTTTATGTATTCTATCAGGAAATCCCTCGTAGGAAGTTGTTGTTTTCATGGAAGCTTTTGAACCAACATGGTTCTTGGTGGTATTGTAGAGGTCAGCTCTTCAAACGTTAAACAGACGCCATCATGATTAGGTTGACCATTATGGAATATCAGTGTCAAAGATGACCCGCATAAGTAAGGCTACTATCTTATCCT
>CM034357.1:42694125-42795816 GCA_019925275.1 Mytilus edulis | reverse complement strand
TTCTTGTTCTCATAGAATCATATAATATGAGCTCCGTGTTTTGTGAACGTCTTTCTTAACTGTCGTATTAGACTGACCAGTGCATAAAAAACTGCATATCGCGCATGGCACTTTAAATGTATTTTAGCGCGAAAATTAGCTTACATTTAGCTGGATGTATTGCCGTCGTAGTTTCATCTTGTCGCCTTCGTACTTTTATTCGATGGCAACACGACGGGATTACCAGGTCTTCACGAAGTCGTGTTGCCATCGTAAGACCTTCGGGTATCTTCGTGATTCATTCGTGTAGACATCGTAATGTCAAAACTGCCCGATGGAAACGATGGAAACACGAATGCAATACGATGTGCAAAGACGCATTCCCGGTGACCTTACGATGGTGAGGATGGTGATACGAACTCAATACGAACCCTCAACATCGGACGCACCTTCGGGGATTTTTTAACATGTTAAAAAATTAAGAACCCTTCCCGAAGTTGTCCCCGAAGACTAGAAAAAGTGGCCGAAGGTTCTACGATGGTTAAAGATGGCACTACGAATAGCCCGATCTGGATACGATCAGTCCCGATTTTGAAAATTTTCATTATCATGTTGCCATCGGCGTAAAAATCGGGACAGTGTGACGCGGGCATTACAAATTACAGCTGTTTATAAATATTGCTATCTGAAGTTATAATCATTTGAAATTCGAATAAACTCGGAAATGAAAAAGACCCTAGAACTGCTTTCCTCAAAATCCGATCAAAATCCAACTACTATCTCGGGACGCAAAGATGCAATATCTAACAGAAAAAAAGTTTCATATTCATTTGTTACCCTTCTTCGCAGTTATTTTTCTATTTTGTTTTATAAATTGAACAGAATAATACATAATTTGGATTAATTTGTCCAAAGAATTTTACGCGGATGTCTATGGTGTGTTTCAGCACATTACTTAAGGTAACACGATACCGAATGGCATATCTCCCGATTTCCAAACTTTTTGGCACACGTGTTCTTTGAATCGAGTTACATCGGAATATGTAATAAAAAATGAGGGTCACCATTTTTGTTTTCTTGGTATTTTCATAGGAAAACATCAATTTTGGCGACAAAGGAGTAGGTCCGGTAAGGACCGATTTTGGCCTCAAATTTCAGGTTCATCTGACGAAAGATTTTGACCACTTTTTAAATACTTAAGTGTCTATTTTATTTGAATTAATTAGTTTATGGGAAAGATTTTAACTGATTAAGTCATTAAAAACGATCCGATTCAAGCTCAAATATGAAAAATCTACCAAATATGCCGAAAAATGTCACTTTTCAGATGGTTTTTGGAAAAAATGGAAGTGGCCGCATCCGTGTTCATCCTCAACCTTAATATATGTTATGTATTATCATCAAATACAACTTATATTTCAATATTAAGGATGAACACGAATGCGGCCACTTTCGTTTTACACCGAAAACCGTATAAAATTTAACTAAAATGCTAGAATTGTGAAGATTTCGGTAATTTAGCATGACTTAATGGTGCTAGTACCGGATATATATGCATTGTATTGTCAAAAACAGCCCATATTTATGTAGCAGAAGCATTCTACTGTCCAATAAATAACTAAAAGTTTACATTTTAACAATTTTGTAAAACTGTTATATTTTGGGGCCAAAAAGGGTTCTTACTGAACCTACTCCTTTACCTAGGTATATAGGGGAAATGCCTTTTTTTCGGCTTACCTTTTTAAATTTTCAAATGGATGGCTATGTTCTTATATACGGAGAAAAACAAAAAACTAACATAATATCCAGAATTGCATACTGAATCCATACACGTATAGAAACTCATATGTCACCATCCTTGTTTTTGAGATAAATGGCTTCAAAGTTGATTGATACCCTTAGAATTGGACTGAAAACGTGTGACGTTATTGAATGCAGAATGTAACGTTACGGTATTACTACTCAGAGATATTGAAAACAAAATATGTGTCGGGATCTGAATGGTGTTTATTTTATTTTCATTTCCGCTGTCGGGTTTCGTAAATTTCCTTGTAATGCAATATGCAATTATGCTGATATAATTTATTTCGTTTTGCACCTGGAAATTTCACTCACATAAATTAACATTAATCTCGTCTGATTTTCACAACGAGCATATATACTTGAAACTTGCTTGAACTGGTTGGTTCCACGTGAATCAAGCATAAATCGGGATACACGTTAAATTCACGTAAATTTTTAAAATAAGATTATTCAAAAATTGAATTAAAATCATGAAAAATACCTTCATCTTTTTGTAAAGTTCATGTGAAAATAACATAAAAAATTTCATTTGAATAACTGAGTATTTAACTCCATTATTTAAGACAATGGTGGTGTCGCTGCTTTATCCATGCAGAGTACTTTAAAAATTTGATTCAGTTAACAGTTTTATGATTGATCGGTTTTTATAGTTTTATAATTGATCGGTTTTTGATGGTTGTTTAACGTTCAGTGGCAAATAGTTCATGCATGTTCGGGACGATACAATACAATTTTGAAAACAGTCGGACAAACCTTGCAAACTGTATCCAAAATTTCACAGTGTCATTTGTGGAAAATTATTTACGAACAAATCTTGAGATCATATATGCATTCTTTATAAGTAAAACAAACTGCAAATGCGAAATATAAAAGTTTCAGCTTGAAATTCCACATGTAGGAGATGTAACCCGGAGTCTGCGTGCCTTTTATATTTTATCAAAACGCCTAATCCAGCAACCCGTCATGAACAAAAAATAAAGAAAATCCAGACGATATGCGCACTTTTAATATGAGAAGTAACACCAGGTACATAATTTAAACCTGAAGCAAAAAGACTGTAGTCCTAAATAATAAGCCGTATAAACCCTATATACGACAAGTGCGGGATTGACGGTAGAACGGATACGGGTGAAACAATATGATGATACGTGCTCTATTAGGATTTTGGTGACAAAACATATTTGTGAATATGCAGTTCATATAATGGAATGGTAATTTGGAGATTTAAAATGAAGTAGCAATGTAAGCAAGCCAACATTTCCTTCATTTTGTCTTTGGTGGAAAGTTGAGATTAATTGGCAATTTTACCGCACCTCCTTTATATTTCATTATGGTTTGAATTTTCTCCAGAAGAACAAAAGTTTTAGGACTTAAACAAAAATGTACTAAGAGCCTGAAATGTTACTGTGATAGTTATACTTTCCAATTAGGGGACCAACGTTTACTAAAACTACAAATTAGAAATAACATGATACTCGCCCTATTACCATTAGTCACAATTTGCTTGATGTCTTTGGTTTTGATGTCGTGAAATGTCCAGATGTTGCTATCTCATAAATAACAAATCCCATGTCTCTATTTATCATTCTGTGTACAAATGACATGTTCCATATATTTTTTTTTATTTGTACTTGTACTTTTAAAAATAAAGTTTCATGTTACCCCACTTCCATAATTAGCAAGCGGAAACGTAGATATTTCTTTTTGCGTAAATGTTCGTAAACTTTGTCGATTTCTTTGAAAAAATTAGAGGCAATGATTTCAATTTAAACAACTGAAATTTCAAGTGACGGGTGTAAATTGTAGGATTGATTGTTGGTTGCTAAACGTCCAGTGGCAAATATGTCATGCATGTTCAGGACGAGAACATGTTAACATTAATAAAATACAAGATAGGTTTGGTAATAGAGGCGATCAGGGAAGATGGTTGAGAAAATTTGGACTGACACTGGAAAATGAGGGTAAATCATGTGCGCAATATGTCCCTCATGACCTAAAAAGGCAATTATGTTAATTATCTATAGTCATTTTGTCTCTGAACTTGTACATCATTTCCAACTCAAATCACACAAAAATATTTATTGATGCAAGTAGATACTTGAGACTGGCTTTAATTTTAAAGTCGGTGCATAAGAATATTATGCTACAACAAACCAACAAAAAGGGTTGCCTACTAAGTATATAAAAGCTGAAGAATATGCAAAGCATGTAATTTTTACGACGCAGGAGTTCGGGTTAAAGGGGTTCCCAACCGTGAATATTAAATAATATATACCGATTTGATTGGCCAATAACTGTTTTAACACACACGACGCCATCAATTTACGTGAATATTTTGGAAATATACAGACGATATTCCGCAATCCACGGCTCCTAGGAAAGTTTCTTGTAGTGTAACGAAAAGCGGGAAATACGCGTTTATATGTAGTTAAAAATTGGTAATTTTAAATTATTAACTTTTTTTACATTTAGGCTTCTTCCTTTTTTTTCTAAATTGTTACATTATTTGGAGAATTGCGATTTCATGTTATTTTTTTGTATCGTTTCTATCAAATTTTATTTTTATATTAAAACTAGAAATTGACCTGTTGTCTCACAAGGAAACAGCTGTTTTGACGTTTTTTCTAGAAAAGTTCCTAAATATTCTTAAAACTTTGCACCCACATTATGTCTTCAATTCAGTGAGCAATATTGAATTTCATGCTAAATACAGGAGCTTACCAGATTAAATTAACGCGATATATTAAAATAGTCAAAACAATAAGTTTTTATTCCAATTACAATTGAACTTTTTATATCAATTCGAGATTTATGTCATGTTGATCTGTAATATATTTATTTGTATTAAAATTTGACCAACTTCTTAAAATCTGGCAGACCGTACGCGAACAGTCCGACGTATGCGTATTTTGAAAAAGTACGCATACGGTGTGGAACATAGACATCTATCTATATTGTTGAAAACTATACTATACTATATTGCCTACTGGATGTCCTTAGTTTGTCTTTGTCATTTGATTGCTGTCTTATTAACGTATAAACTACATTTCCAACAGTTTTGTATAGCTAAAACGACTATTGTGTATAGAATAATTGTCTTTCTTTCCCTAAATAATATGCTCAAAAGAAGATGAACCGAGGAGAGATGTGCACAGGCACTTGTTTCGATCTATCAATGGGAAGGTCGACAATCCATATATATATTACATATTGATAGTCGACCTTCCCATTGATAGAAACAGGTGCATGTGGCAATGTCTCTAAATAAAAAAAATATAAAGTAAACAGAAAAAATGCTTCACTTTTCAATCTTTCACTTCCCCTCCCCCTTCCATTTTTTTTCTACACTACTGTATTAATTTTTTAAGACATGTCGCATCTACACAAAGTCTTATTGATCTGCAGCTTACCCCTCCCCCTATTAGTTTTGGTATATATGATCTACATTAAATTCGATCCAAAAATAGTCACTAGAAAGGCATACAGTAACATATCTAAATAGTTGCAATAAATTCCATTACTGACCACGAAACTAATTACAGTCAGATATTTATTTCGATATTCTAATTAAAAATTAAAATACATTTCTTTTTTGGCCGAAATAACAAAAAAATAATTATTATCTGGTTTGACTGTGAAACACTGATTTCAGATGTTCTTTAAACGTTTTATCGATTACCACTGTGCCTGTAGTGATATACTTATAAATAGATTTCAGAACGCGGACGTGATAGAAAGCCTATTTATTAAATTGTTAAGACGTACGCCGGTAGGAAATAAGATGAGTAAAGAGGGTGGTAAAGGGTTATTTTCGTGCAACGTGATCGCCGTTTTTTATTTCACGTTCAACGTGTTTTTTCTTTTTTATTTGACGTTCAGTCGTGCAAGACTCGTTCAACGTGTTCTGCCTATTTAATTTAACGTGCATCGTGATTTTCAAAGTCTTATTTTGCGTGCTCGTTATTTTCAAATAAAATTCAAACACTTGGCAGGGATCGTCAAGAAATACTTTTTTAAAAGCCGTAAACCAATTAAATCATAAATGTGTACACTAAATCGGGAATATCAAGTAAAACAAAGAGTTAATATATACAAAGAGACAGTGATTCAGTCACAAAAGGTTCACATAAAAGTATTTATTTTTCGTGCAACGTTCATTACAGAAATTATTTCACGTTCAACGTGAAATTATGTCTTATTTCACGTTTTTTCCGTGCAAGCACCCCCCCTTTACCACCCTCAGTAAACAATGATTAAGATTATACCTTAGATTTGCATTAAGTAAGTTGCTTGCATATACAAATAAACAAACGAAGAAAGACTTTAAGTGTAGTTCTATAATATTGAAGATTCTTCTTCGTCTTCTAACATTTGAGGCATCTTGACCAAGAATAAAGAACGCTGCAGCCATGTTAGATGGATTAATTCATTTTCGTAGAAAAATACGATGGAGTTACGACTGGGTATAGCTGTAGTAAGTTACGCCAGGATTTACGCATTATTTACGATCATCTTAACTTACGACGGCTTTGTGAAACGGCTGTAAATCCTACGATTTATTTACGATGGACTTACGATGACACGTAGACTTACGAAGGCTTTGTGAAACGGTACCCTGATTTTTATTTTTTTTTTATTTTTGCCGAATCAAGTTCCCATGTATTTCTCAGCCTACGGTTACTTTCTCAGGCCTCATTATGATGTTGCTGTCTGTCTATGATATTACGACGCTAGCACTTTATCTTTAAAATGTTTCCGAAACTATATCGGATTTACTCTGTACAGACCAATGAGACGGTTTACACTTGGAACACAGGAAATGTTATTCGGCAAAATTACCAATTAAACCACTTTTCTACATTCCATACTAACAAAGTATCTTCTGTATGAGTTCCAAAGTCTGCTTGTATTGTGCTTTTTTGCTTTATTCTATCCGTATTGAGGGGAGAAGGACCTTTATCGGGACTCCGGGATCAGGTGTTTTAAGCTCGGGATTTCGGGATTGACCCTTTCGGATGGCGGGATTTCATATTTCTAAATTCGTGACCTCGGGATTTCATGTTTTTAAGTCCGGGATTTCGGGATCAGGACCCCTCCTACTCCCCTCCCCCTTTTCCGTATTCTCAACCAAATAAATTTCCTTTTTCCATTTTGCCCGAGCGATGTTTTTGACGACCATTTTTACACGAATTAATAGCTGTACAATTAAATTAGACAAAATTCTATTTTCAAAAACAAAACATGGGGATACGGCGTGCATCATGAAAAAGTTTTTAATATTGCAAAAATAAACTACGAGTAAACTAAAATGATAAAACCCAGTCTATTTTCCATAAGAACATAATTATATAGATAAATCGTGCAGATGCTAAAATATTAAAGAAACAGGATATGAATTAAAAGTAAATTAATACATAATTGTTTAAGGTTAACATTGAGCAGAAGAATTACCGGAAAATGATAAAACAATATTTGTCGAAAAATTAACCGTTGTAAACGTATTGCATCAAAATTCTCGGCACTATATATGCATCTAAAAAAAGTTACCGTTAAAAATGTCACATAGTTATGATTATCCAAAATATTTTTTCTTTATTATTTTAAATAATCACTTTGTGATTGCAGAACCTGTTGTATTGGCTTGTATCAAGGACGTATAACTAACATATAATATACGTCCTTGCTTGTATGTATGAACGTTATTCGATAACGCCAGGAACGATAACTCGTGGCGTAACGTCATTCTGTATCGTGTTACCTTAAACATTTCTGACCTTTTTTTTTTCTTCAGATTATGCTGTTTCAAGGTTTCAAGTCAAAGAATGTAATTTATTGATGATCTCGACTATGAACTGGCCTAACTTAAAACATGCTTTCAAAAATGGGAAACATGTAGTCCTAGTACTTAATTGTTCTTAACTCGCTATGCTTATAGATTAATTTATCCTAAGATGTGAAGATATTACAAAAATCATGTGCCAGGCAACAAAAGTGAGACCATTATTGATAATAAAACAACATCATTTCATAAAGTACATATTCTTTAGTCGTTGATAGTTTTGTGTGAGATCTAAATTTGGGTCATATGTAGTCATTATGTATTTCGCTGAACTAGACGTTTACACATTATTGTTTAGCCAATTGGAGTCCGTCTCCGGGTGCGGGCATTTCTCGACGAAGACCCATTGGTGTTTTTGGGCTCTTTTCTGCCCTTTTGTCAGGTTGTTGTCTCTCACACATTCTCCGTTTCAAATATTTCATTCTTTACTATAAAGAATGTGTATGAAAATTTTCAGGGAAAAATCTTGCAGTGACCTTGACAGAATGACACTTTATAAATTATGTGCTTTTCTGGATTCACATTCATTAACTCTCAAAATCAATTAAAAGTGAATTTATACATATAGTCGTGGATGCACATTATTTTTTAGTAAAAATCAACACAAAATTTAGATTTTCTGACTCTAAAGCGGTGGTGCTTTTTTTTCTAAAATCTGGAACACTGGATGGTGAATACCATTTCATTTTTGAAAATAAAACTTATAAGTGGATATTTTTTAAGTTTATAACACAATGGGAACTGAGCCTATATATCTAATGCACATCCATTTCAGGGGCGGATGCAGGAATTTTCGAAAGGGGGGGGTGCTAACCCAGGCTAACCCAGGGCAAAGGGGGGGGGGTGCAAAACATATGTCCCGATACAAATGCATTGATCGGCAAAAATAAAGGGGGGTGCGCACCCCCGGAACCCCCCCCCCCCCCCTGGATCCGCCACTGCATTTATTAACAACATGGAAGTATTTAACTCGGATGATTCAGCGCCCTCTATCGGTCAGTATCCTCTCGATGTAGCGATCGATAGCGAGTCGGAATATAACGACTGGATTAGTCGGGTTAAAGGAAGTATTATTAAACTGCAATGTTTACACCAACATAAAAAAAAAATAATAAGAGCTATGATATATTCTATTTACAGTTATTATTTATTTGTATCTGAAACAAAACATTTAGCTTTATTCCCAGCAGGAACAAATGTAAAACAGCATATGGCATTTATACTATCACAATATGATAGTCTTCATTAAGCTGGTAACCCGCTGACACAAACGAAAAAAACCCATTATAAACAAACCAAACATTAAAATGCTTAAATATTAATGGTTCATTTGTATAATAATTGAATTGATTATACATGTATTTGTACTGAGGACATGACCAACTAGATTTGAACAAAGAGAGATAACTCCACCTCTTTTTTACATTTCAGATCCGGGTGGTTTGATTTAGTAATATTTACTCCCAATGTGCTGTTAGATCTGATATCAAATTTAATATAAGTTTTTTTAACCCTTCTATCTTCGTTAACTTATTCCTTCGCCATATAAAAAATATTCTCTAAAAAAAACTTGGTGAAATTCTTATAGATTTATAATTCATATCATTGGTGAATGACTTTATACAATTTTCATAATAAATATAGGAAGATGTGGTATGAGTGCCAATGAGACAACTCTACATCCAAGTTACAATTTATAAAAGCAAATCATTATAGGTCTAGTCACTGCCTTCAACACGGAACCTTGGCTCACACCGGACAGTAAGCTATAAAGGATCACAAAAAATTACTAGTGTAAAACCATCCAAACGGGAACCCAACGGTCTAATCTATATAAAACACGAGAAGCTAGAAACACTTATGAACCACATCAACAAACGACAAATAACTTGATTTGCTGAATGTTCTTAACTTATTTCCAACTTTAGCTCTGGTTTCATTATCATTATTTATTTCTTTACGCCAAATACCTATAAATTAGATATAAAATGTAGACTTGAAATAAATTACAGTTAACATTTTGTATGTACACTTGTCTAGAGTGTTGTAAACAGTATGTTGACCTTTAGAGGCCCCTCTCGGATTTATGGTATCGTTGGATTGCTGTCTCATTGACGTATACACTCATCATCCTTTTTCATATCGTTTTTTTTCTAAAGATTCTTTATTCAAGCGTCAGGTCTATCAATTAAATTCCCAATTCAAAAATAAACAAAAGCGGGCACACTAAAATGTCCCGCCTGCTATTTTTTGTTGTTGATATTCCTAAATTTAAAATTTTACTACAAGAAGTATCACATTAACATAAACATATAGCTGACTATGCGGTACTGATGGGCTTTGCCAGTTGTTGAAGTCCGTCCGGTGACCTATACTTTTTAATTTCTGTGTCATTTTGAAGAGTCAGTGTCTCATTATCATTCCTCATTTTTTTTAGATGATCCAAGAAAATGAGACGAAGATCAATTTAAATAGCCAGAAATGCATGCACACCTTACAATCACACCATACGACGAATATAACTTACCTATTGCTTTAAGTATAAAAGGCCAAACCAGGTAAGCTAAACATTGAAAAATGAACCGTGGAAATAAGGTCAAGGTCAAATAAATCTGCAAGACTGACATGAAGTATGTAATAAAATATTTTCATACACTGAATAAAAATAAGGTATTTTTAAAAGAGGGACGAAAGATACCAGAGGTACAGTTAAACTCGTAAATCCTTGTGAGCAGCAACTCTCTATCAAGAAAATCATGATAGGAAATACAAGCACGGTAATATCGTATCAATTGGGTGATATTTAAAAGTACTAGAAGTTTGTAGACGCAGTCGGATCACTATCCTTATGTTTCGCTTTCTGCAAGAGATGTACAGACTGGACAAAAACCGTATCCTATTTAAAAAATAAAAAGCACAATTAACTATATATAATACAGATACTTTTTTTCTCTCTGGTAAACATTCATCGGGAAATGTATGTATTGTTTCGCTATGGTAAGTCTATAAATAAGCGAAAAAATAAACCGATATATTGACATGTTGAGTAATAGAAAATAAAAATAAATCGCCCCCATAAAAACAGATTATCAGCGATATCAATAAACTTTTCTTTCAGAAAATAAAATGAAATATTAAGTAAATAATTAAACTAACACAATAAAAAAACATGAAGCTATGTCCCATTTATGTTAGGGAGCTACCAATTGATTTTTATGGGGGGGGGGGGGGGGGGGGGGGGGGGGGGCTAGGATGAAATTTGAAAAAAATAGGCAGGACAGGAGTTTTGAGTAAAAAAAAAAGGCAGGATGAGACACTTTGCAAAAAAAAAGGCAGGATGACAATTTAGGTAAAAAAAAGTCAGGATAAACTAATAAAAAAAAAAGGCAGGACCGAATAGAGTGAAAAATAAAAAGGTAGGACAGAGATTACAACTAAAAAAAAAGGTAGGACAGAGATTACAACTAAAAAAAATGCAGGACAAAATTTTTCATCCTAGCCCCCCCATAAAAATCAAATGGTAGCTCCCTTATTGTATACCACTTATCAAAAGATAAAAACATACGAATAGGAAATAAGATAAGAAATGGAAGAAAGTGATTACAAATAAGTATTATTAGTTGCACAGTGTCCTAGTGAATTTAAAATACGATTTATTTGGGTCAGTAAATTCCATATGGGTGAGAGCAAACTATACTTATACAGTGACTCAACCAATCAATAAAGACATTTAAATTACTTTTTAGATATACAAAAAATCGGGTATTTCCACAGTCACCTAACCATAAACAAGCTTCCTGTTTATACCAGGCAGATGTAGAGCATACACAAGTTTGATGCTGATTAAAACGTAACCGGTATATGGTAAGTATAAAACTCACATGTATGTATAATTAAAAGTTTATATGTGGAGCAGAATCGGCATTCTGTCTACTCTTCCGGAGCACCTGAGATCACCCCCATTTTTTGGTGGTGTTCGTGTTGCTTAGTCTATAGTTTTCTATATTGAGTCTTGTGTACTATGATTTGTATGTTCGTCAGTATTGTCAGTTTATCTTTGATCTATCAGTTTGGATGTTCCTCTGGTATCTTTTAAAAGAACATGTAGAGTGTAGCTTTGAAAAGCAATATGATGGCTTCTGATATATCGATTGAAGATTAGAATCTTTCATATTACTATCATGGATTGATCCCTTAGACCCTGCTTGGCTCAGTGCATCAAAACTATAAACTAAAACAGATGCTGGTCTTTCCCTTCCCCTATATTATCACACTGTTAATATACAGAAAAAAGATGAGGTCATGGTGGTGTGATTCTCGAAGATACAACTCTTCACAAGTAACCAAATGACACAGATATTAACAACCATAGTTCACCGAAATCCCATACCGCATAGTCAGCTATAAACAGTTCGAAATGCCAATTATAAAACAATTCAAACGAGAAAAGTAAATGATTTATGTACAAAATAAATGAAGGAAAAACAAATATGCAACACAGCAAAAACGACAACCACTGGGTAACAGGCCAATAAACTTCCTGTGTCAAAACAATCAACACAAAAAATTCAACACGATAATATTCAAAGATGTCCTGTTTTTTAACTTGTGGACAAAAGATGTATACAGAAGAAGATATAAAAGCCTTAAGGAAGTGATTACAAGAACCTATACTTATACATTGACCTACACCCGAATCAATTTAGACATTTAAATACTTTTTATAGATATATAAAAATCAGGGTTTCCCAGTGTCATGTAAACATAAATACATACAAAAACTTCCTGTTTACATGGAGGTTGGAGAGCCATTAATTTAATGAGATGCTGCTTAAAAGGTTATCGTCATAGGGTAAGCATGAAAATCACAGAACAACTTTTTTTTCAATTTAAGATTGTGTAGTCTTGATACATAATAAAACACACTGAAAGCTGTTAATATTCGATCGGAGCTTAGAAGTTCGAAACGGTTTACAATAAATATAACTTCGAAAGGAAAATCTAGATTTGTACAGGTTTACGACACAAAACTTAGATAAAATACAATCCTACTTAACTTTTGTAACTCTTATATTAACTTTCAAAATTGCATCTTGTAATTAAATGACCGTATAATGTATGTGAACAAAATGTTTGTTTGTTTGTGTTTAAGCGTTATGTCATATATATATTTACGGACTTTATAATTTGAGGAAGCCAGAGTACCTGATGGTAAAAAGGGGCGGCAAATTGCCAATGCTTTTCATTCAAGATAGAACTTCCAACCATAGAGTTGACAGTTTAGTAAACCACCAAGACTAGTCAGTATATCGCTAAGGGTCGAAGAACAATTGCGCTTTGCTTATACATTAATTTAAAAGATATGTTCCCATTTCCTTTTAGATTAAATGACATTAAATGGTAATGGACGTAAGCGGTAACTTAACCATTTATTTGTCTGACGGTGGAGATGAAGACGAAAGAAATAAATCGAAACGAATCATCGAACGCTTGGAAGATTCTAATATTGGAATTATATACGGAGACAGAGATTTTATACCCGGATGTATGATACTAGACAACAAAAGAAATGCGGTTCTAAAGTCAGACTTAGTGGTGGTACTTTTGTCCGATAGCTTTATAGACTCGACTGAATGTGTTTATGATGTTGCTTTGGCAATTTGTCTAGAAAGACACATTATTATAATAGACAACAGAAAACTAAGAAGAATGCCACCATTATTAAATGAATTGCCAAAGATAAAAGGACGTACAAACTTTGTCAAAGTGTTACAAAAGCTGAAACGAATGGTTGATGGGTATTATGCAGAAGGTTAGTTCTGTTTTAGACTTGTACCTTCTCTTTTAAAAAGGCTGTTTCAATTCCGAAAGGTTTTTAGATTTTTGTCTTTTCATAGTTTTGTGTATGCTTTTTATTGATTTTTCATCAATATATGCGACGATGTTGCTTGGAATGGATTTGGATTACTTTTGTTTATGTCTATGTCTTGTTAAAAAACGCTTTTATTTTTGAATGGGTATATAGAATACACCTTATCGCTATTTATCGTAATTAAGACAACTTCCTGTTTGGGTCAAACATTGCAACAACAAACGTCAACTGTATCAAGTTAAGGAAAGAAATTGTATAGAAAGCAAACATTTCGAAAAAGTTTGATAGATTATGATCCACTTTAAAAAAATATATATATATATAAAATCATAACAGTTTTTTTAAGCTTTTTATGATTGTTTAAAAATATTTTTTTTATAAATAAAAAGGTTTATGCGTAATACATTGTTTAAACTGGGCCCCAGATAGATGTCAAATGGGTGTAAAAGTTGTGTAATTTCAGATCTTATTCGGATTGGAGTAAAAAGCGATATGGTGTATTAGTTTAAATTCTTCGTATATTTTATTCCGGCATGAAATATTTGCCACTGAACGTTAAGTACTATAGTAACCAACAATCAATCGTGTATTTTGTTCAAAATTTTAACAGAAAAAAACCAATCAAGGAATAGGAAAGACGATGCACAGGTATATATCAGGGAAGTGGAACGAACAGCTACTTTAGAAAATGAACAAGGATTTCAAAAACAGATTCTCAGACTCCAGGCTCAACTGACGCAAACTCAAAGAGACAAGAAAATAGCTAAACACATTGCGATTGTAGATGGAGATAAAGCCTTTGACAACTATCACCATGAACAAACAATCAGATACCAGTTGGAGAAAAGGATAAGAGAAATGGAGAACCATATACAGACACTCAGAAGAGAAAACGTTATGCTGAAGCAGCCAGTGGTAAGTTCCCAACACAGGTCACAGAAATAAATTCTTAAATTTCATGATATACCATTATATTGAGGTATATAGGGAAAAAAAATTGAGACGAAGTCTTCTCTTTTGTATTTTGTTATGATATGTCATAGCTTTGTTTGCCTTCTTTTACTTCAATTGCATATACAAAAAGAAGGCACACGTTTAGAGTATTGGTTTGTTTTATTTCCAGGTTTCTGTCAGTCCAATGGTTGAGAGAAATTCACAGCAAACTCCATTTCAAGAAATTCAAAAACAGATAAATCAGGTTTTGATTGAAATATCAAATCTGAGTCATAAGAATGTAGACAACGTGGATACGGATACTGCATTCTACAGAATGCCGACTGAATTGAAATGTTTTTGTCAAAAATATGAGGAAATGATTGGTATGTATACAAATTTGTAAACCGTTTAAGGCCTAAGGGACGCCGATTTGATTTTTTTAGCGTGAGCCTCAGAGGGGAGAGGCAGGATGATTTTGTAAATGAATGTTTGGCCTGGTTAGAACTGAAATAGATGGAAAAATCCATTGGAAGATAACTTGAAAATGCCTAGTAACTTTAGTTTAGAGGTTTTATTTGAGATGTCGTAGTGATGATGTTAAGGACAAGGAACAATATATGGGCTATGTTTCAGATTTTGGAAAAAAGTTGCACACATCCTTTGCTCATTGAACTGCCTGAAAATCGAAAGAAAAAGTTGCATTAATCTAGTTTACTTCTAAACATGACTGATTGAAATCTTTCAAATTAGGTAAACATTTGTAAAGAAATCACATAAAATTTTCGAAAAGAGTTCTTTAATTTGTCTTTAAATCATCAAATATCCAATTTCAAATCCATTGATTTAAAAACAACAAAAAAAAAAACTGTAATAAATTATCTAAATAAACTTTGTCACCCAGGTCCAAATATTTGTCGACTGGGACGATTACTGCATTTATCAAATCACCAGATAGAAAAGGTAGAAGAATGCAGGGAGTACGGTTATGTTGAAATGTTTTGGCAGACGATCAAGTTTTGGCAGTCAAATGAAAGCTCAGACGAAAGCTTTGTGACGTTACTGAATGCATTAGAAGACATTGGTGTTGATATCGGAGGTAACTTTAATACTTATATGAATTATTGAAGCTGCGCAAGAACGCATATATATATAGATATAGTAAACTCTACTTAGTCTCTGCATGATGCATGATTTTTTATTATTGATTGTACATGTGTTTGGCTTTTAACTAGCTGTCAGTAACTGCGAGTACTCTCAAATCGTATTTTTTTTGTTAATTTGACCTGTTGATACTGTTTATAATGCTTTTTTGTTATTTTATATAAATTTTCACTTCTTCTTACTAAATTTGTATAAACTTCAAGATTTACCTGTATTATTAAAATCGGTTTTTTTCTAAAGTGAATATTTTCGAAGGTTTAAATATTTCGCAGTGGTGTCTTGTCATGCCGGCTTTGTTTGGACTTGTTTGCTATAGGAATCTGGTGTACAGTGGTTGCGTTTGTTTATGTAGTTTATACGTGTTTCTCGTTTCTCGTTTTTTATATAGATTAGACCGTTGGTTTTCCCGTTTGAATGGTTTTACACTAGTAATTTTGGGGCCCTTTATAGCTTGTTGTTCGGTGTGAGCCAAGGCTCCGTGTTGAAGGCCGTACATGGACCTATAACGGTTTACATTCTTTAAATTGTTATTTGACTATGAGAGTTGTCTCATTGGCACTCACACCACATCTTCCTATATATCTATCTACAAAGTTAGAGATGAGTATGGCAATTTCAAACACAATTGATAATACAATTTAAAAGCTTAACAACTTTTTCAGAAATTAAATAATATACACGACTGTTTGATATCTATTTAGGAAAGCCAATGTCAAAGACAGAAGTGCGAATACTCCATGAGAAGATTCCTTTCATCTTGAACAATATTTACCAAGTAAATGATTTGATACCATACCTGATATCTCAGCACGTGTTAACGCATGTGACTGAGATGTTTATCAGAGAACCTAGGAATAAGGAGGAAAGACTATTACGTTTAATCAATGTTCTCACAACAAAACACTATGGAATTAAGGCCCTCTGTAATGCCCTTACCCATACAAATCAGGAATTTATAGCAGACGAGATATCACGTGAGTATATATTGACACATGACAAAGTAGGCAAACGTGGGTCTGCTTTAACTACCTCAGATATACTACGGAGTAAGCTGGTCCCCGTTCCAACTAAACTCCGCACCGAAGCGTAGCAATAACTGAATACAACAGGGGACCAGTGTGCTTATGTGCTCTTACATTTAGGGATGGATGTAGGATTTTTCATAAGGGGGCGTAATTCCATTAAATCGGGACGAAGAAAAAAAACGAGAAGCGTAGCGAGTTTAAATTTGTTTTGAAGATTTTATGCTGAAAAACATTGCGACCTCTTCCCCCTTTGAATCATCTCTTAAAATGAGAATGTTTTCGATAAGATAATGTATAAGCTATAACCGTGAAGAAATATTGATAACATTAATAATAATATTGCATGTGGGTTAAAAGATCTTAAAGTTATCATTTTATTGTAGGTTCTATGCCAAATATACCGACAAGCCGTTTTCCTGTTGAATTAACTGATGAAAGCTGCGATTCTCAATGGAGTTCAGATGAATCTAGACTACAAGTAGCACGTGTTGCACCAATTACCGCTACAGTAAATTCAGTAAAAGCATATGCGCACCTTGAAGAAAAACATCAGAGTCAGAATGAAGACTTAAATAACACATGTGTCGATGGAATTGAGCAATTAATTAAAAAGGACTCTAAGGAAAAAACTACAAAATCCCGTAGGGGTTGTATTATTCAATAGTACAAGTACAACCACAAATATTGTACATAGTAGTCAGAGAGCTCATTGAGGTCTTGCATTTTAAAGGACAAATTTCAAACAGTTGAGAAACTGTTTAGCCTGCCAAAGCCAAAGATAACACAAAAAAAGTGAGAAAAAAAACTTTAGAAAACTTTTATGTTTTTCTTTTGCATACATATGGAATAAGTTGACTTTAGGAGTGAAAGATTGCAAATTAATACAGTTAAATAATAAATACTTTTATATGAGTAGTCTTGAATACATGAAGCATTTGTTGTAAATGATATGTTTTTGTATAAATTATTATGTGCTGTTATTGTGATATTTACTTGACTTTTTGCGGGTTACCATGAATTAAGATAAAGTTATTGTATACAAAAATACAGTTTTTTTTATATATTTATTGCAAGTATGAGTGTTTATGAATATTTTGGGATGCGGGATATATATATAAAAAGTTGGATGTCGGTTATTAGAGTAAATAGAAAGAGGGATCTGGGAAAGAAAGGGAGAACGTGTGTAGTATACTGTTGTTTTTACTTTTTAACTGTTCTCTTTCATTTGCGTTGTAAGTTTAATTTATTTTTGACTTGAGTCACTGCCTAGCTGCCTTGTCTGGCAAAACAGTTGTTAGACGTCAGAACAAACGCGGACTACTTCGACTTGTGAGTTTGAAAGCCCGTTTGTCTTCTTTCGGCTCCCATGCATGTAAGTTAGTCTACAGCGAAGAACTATTTTCGCCGGGTTGCTTATATTTATAAACATTTTTTTTCTGAAGAAAAATGTCACAATCACTATTTGTTTACTGACTATTTCAAGAAGTGTAATTTTTTACTGGCGTCTTATAGGTATTCAACAATTGACCCCAAATCTTAAAAAAATAACCTTGAAGAAGAGACAGTTGTGGGTACGATCGTAAACTTCATACACGAGTCTATGGATTTATGATTATTGCCAATTTCACATAACAAAATTACACTTTAAAAGGAATCATTGATCACTAAAACTGATATTACACCCTCGACTCGATTTCACTTCCCTTTTAAAAAAAAAGTTCAAGTATTAAAAGTGAATCGAGTGTAAGTAAATATAGAATAACTCTGTCCTACTGTTTAAATTTTTATGATGTTGTATAATTTATAAAGTTGGTATACCTACTTTGATTTATATTTACGCTTCATGTGGGTGTCATAGAACAAATATTGGTATCTCCTGTTCGTTAATATAATAATAATAATTTACAAGGAAACTGAACGTATACTTCTACGGAAGCCCTGGAGTGCCATGCAAAAAAAAAATTTCAACTTGTGCGCACAAGTTACCAACTTGCGCGCACAAGTTACTAACTTGCGCGCACAAGTTATTATCTTGTGCGCACGAGTTACACAACTTGTGCGCACGAGTTACACAACTTGTGCGCACGAGTTACACAACTTGTGCGCACGAGTTATTAACTTGTGCGCACGAGTTGTACAACTTGTGCGCACAAGTTACACGTGATCTTATAGACATGCGCTGTTTTGCTAAAGAGACTACTTTAAGGAACGCCGTAGCTGCCGAATACAAACATATGTTTAAATACATGAATGCACATACTTTTCAATATCTGCACATGTTTTTTTCTATGTATACACATACTTTTTATACATATGAACATAGTTTACTTTATATGATCTTACTTTTTATATATATATGCACATACTTTTCCTACATATGCACATCGTTTACCTTATATGCACATACTTTTCTATATATGCACATATATGCGCATTTTTTTTTATCTATCTGCACATAGTTAACCTCATATGCATATACTTTTTTTCTATATATGCAGAGACGTATTCTACATATGAATGTACAAATGTAGTTCTGCATGTGAATGATTTTCTCAGTATATATGAACATAGTTTTTCAACGTGAGAATTACAATTCATATTATGCTTTTCTGTTGTTTTTTTCAAACTGAACTAAGGGTTCCAATATCATAAAAGGAATGTTTATTAAGAATTTCTTAATGATATATGTTGTTCAATTAAGCAACTGTTGGAATCATTTTTATATGAATGCAATATTATGTTGGTATGTATGATGGTATGGCACTGTTGTCTTCATCTATAGTCACTTGGTTTTCATGTCAAAACGTTAAAGGAGTCGATTTGTTTGTATTAAATTTTAACACAAGGATTATTACCACTAACGGGTCAAAAGTTGTAAAAATGCATTCTTATAAAACTTAATTTAAATTGCCATTTTCTTTACCAATTTTAATGTGTTTTCAAAGTATTTAGTATAGTCTAAGATCTCTAAATGTGAATTGTTTTCTATTATTATGATGTTATAGAAAGGACCAAAGACGGTGGAATTTATTTTATGCTCTGCCAATAGGCGTATGGGGCATTATACATGTATTACCCTTGATCGTCCGTTTTACCGTCTGTCCTTCCATCTTTCCATTTTATTTTGCTGCACTCTAATTCAACTTTGCCTCTACTTAATTTGATAAAGCTCACACACAAAGGTAAAAAAAAACCTATAAAACGCAAAAAGTCACCTGCTGTACTACAGTACTGCTCCTTTATAACTAAGAAAATTTCATTTCTTTTTTTGTTTGTTTTTGCAATCTCATCTTAATCCCAAAATGCTGAAAATGTAGACGCAAAACAAGAAATGCAGAGTAAATCAGACAAATCATAATTTAGAACTGCAGCGCGTCATATCATATTTGATATTCACACCTTTTAAAAGCTTTTCAATACGTATACATTTTATTTTTACGGCGTCGGCGTTGGCTTCGCAATGTATTAGTTTGTGATTAGGTCTAGTTTATGTTGAACCACAAGTGGTGGTTCAATGATATGTTTTATGCAGTTGTATAAGTATTGGAACATCTCATTTCCATAGATTATATTTGGCCCTGTCCCCTCAGTAATTGTCTATTGACTTTGAAAATTTATTGGCCTTTGCAAGTCATATTTCTATGGAGGTTATAAAGCCCACCCCCTCATCATGGTTTATTGACATTGAAACTTTTACATAGTTTACAAGTTTATGTTTGTTTAAAGGGAACGACTTATGATAAGTCCATGGTATTTTGTATGTAGTTGTATATTGGCACATTTCCATGGATATTGTTCAGCCATGTACTTTCAGTCGTGGTTCATCAACTTTGAATATTTCCATAACTTACATGTTCAGGTATTGCTATTTTGGTTTCAACATTTGCATTGTCAAAACTACAAAAAGGCGTTACATAACCATTTCTGTGAAAACAGTTTATTTTTTTAATATTTTAACGAAGTTATATATATATATAATTACTTTCGTATACAAAGAGAAAAATTCAAGAGAGATACATTACTCCCACCTGACCCCCAATTTTCAAAAGCTTACAACTTGAAAATGAATACATGATTCTATCAATATTTTTGTCTCTATAAGATATAATATAAAATTACTTATCAAATTGATAAAATGGCCCAAGGGCCCAGCTTGATATTACTGCAAATGTAACTTGAACCCTGGATAGTTCGAGCAAGTATGGCCCTTTTAAATACGTTTGACATAACTACATTTTGATTGTGATTAACATTTTGATAATAAGCATCTTTTTAAAGACATCAATAAATTCAGTGGGCCATTCTTATACACTCTTTATAGAAAAAAATTAACATTGACCAAAGAATTATGAATCATGAAAATGTGCCACATATAGTTGACCTACTGCGTTATTACATCTGAGCAACGTACATAATAACTTAATTTTAACATTGATCACTCATAAAAAGGGAGACATTTACATGACAAAAAAACTATAATTTTGTTCAACCAGTCGCTGTATCATTTATAATAGGTCAAGAACATATGACAGACGGAAACTTCGAAACATAAGGCTATTACAAACAAAGTATGAAGCATCCAGGTATTCTATCTTAATGACGAAAATATACAGCTCTGTGGAAATAGTTTTTGCCATCGCTGGACAGTAATACCTTTGTCTCACTCTATGACATTTTACATTCACTGTTTATAGATTATTCCCACACCGACAAAGTGCATTCGGCTCTTACTAATGTTTTTACTAATAAAACTTAAAACCTGTATAAAAAAAGTCTGAAAACACGAATGCCCCCGCTTAAAATTTTCAATTTTCCAAGTTATAAAGGGGCATAATTGTCCAAAAAATTACTGCCCAAATTCTAACTCGGCCTAACTTTGTGTGATTATTAACATTGTGTGTGATTTTCAATAGTTTTGGATAAGGCAAATTAACGACAGAGTGCGGAAACCAAACTAAATTCATTAATATAACTTGTGACCCGTTATCACTGAATTGTAAGGACAAAAACCACTAAATTCAACACGCCATTAGTGATAATAATCCTTGTGTTAAAATGTAATACAAACGACTCATACAAAATACAAAGTTGTGGCATTAAAACAAGTGACTATAGATGAAGACAACAGCGCCATACCATCATACATGCCAAAAAAGTATTGCATTCATATGAAAATGATTTCAAAAGTTGCTTAATTGAACAACATGCATACATCATTAAGAAATACTTCATAAACATTCTTTTTATGATATTTGAACCCTTAGTTCAGTTTGAAAAAACCCCAACAGAAAAGCATAATATGAATTGTAATTCTCACGTTGAAAAACTATGTTCATATATGTAACACTCAGAAACGTGTCCTTCCCCCCAAACGTGTCCGATTCCCCCAAACATGTCTAGTTGAAAACTGCGCCAAAGCGTGTCATTTGTATAAACGCCCAAACGTGTCCATTTCTCAACTAACTCCCAAACGTGTCCAATCCCCAAAACGTGTCCATATCAAGCGTTATTTAGTTATTGCTATTTCATTAACGTATACTTATTTTACCATTTCATTGAAAATATACATAAGCACGTTAGTACTTTTTCAAAACTGAAGAATTAAACTCGCTTAAAGTGGGGGCGTCATTTCGGCTATTTCGTTTGTAAATTGTAAGCAAACATGTTGAGTTAAACAGTATAGTTAACGGGTCAAAGTGTCCCCTTCTCTGCGCGTTAAAACTTTAATGTTCTCTCTAATTATGCATGAAATACTGACAACTGGACAATTTGCAATCAACAGCCTAAAGTTAATTTATTCAGTAGAACTGAAAAAAACCCATTAAAACTTGTATGTTTTCTCTAATTTGCATGAAATACTTGCAACTGGACAATATGCAACCAGCAGTCTAGAGTTTTTCTTAACAAAAGAACAGTAAAAACATTAAAACATGTATGTTAAAATGTAAAAAAAACAACAACAAAAAAACAGGTAGCCTATGTTCTCTCTAAATAGAACTGCAAAAACATTAAAACTTGTATGTTCTCTCTAAATATGCATGACATACTTGCAACTGGACAATACGCGATCATCAGTTTAAAGTTTAGTTTAAAGTTAATTATGTGTACAGTACAACTGTAAAAACATTAAAACTTGCAAAACTATTGTGCGCTCTAAATATGCTACAAAATAAATTTGCATTTAAAACCGGCGTTGATCACATAACAGTAATATTCATAAAAAAAGAATCTATAAAACTTATGCATGAAATATTTGCCACTGGACGTTATGTTTCTTATCGTGTGTCTTTAGTGATGGTGGAAACCTTAAATTTATTAAAAACCCGGATAACAAGTTTTAATTTGATGGGCTTTTGAAATACACACAAACTATTGACAAAAGTAAAAAAAAATACACCGCCATGCAATATTCGGATAAATATAAAAGGCATCATCGGAGTTTATAAGTACAAAATAATTAACAAAGTTAATGATTAATTCAACTCCAGAACTATGTGTATGTTCCCTTTAAACGAATATGAAATACTTGCAAATGGACAATAAACAACTGCAGTCAAAGTTACTTAATAATAACAGATTAATTTTGCAATTATTATAATCATTACCAAACATTATTTGTCCATTGACCAAATTTGTTTTGCTTTCACCAGCTTTGAAGGAGATATTATCAAAGAATTGATAGAAAACAACACAGAAGCTTACTTTCTAGCTCATCAGGCCCAAGCATCATGTTAGGCATTGTCATTACTAAAAACCAATAAATGTCTTCTAATCTGAGGATCAATTCAACATTTTAAAGTGTTTTACTAATGATACTGACAAGCCACCACAAAGATATACTGAGTGCCAATGAAAACGCAACACTTTTGTTTTTCAAAAAAGTCTGATAATTTTTATTTATTTTATATTAGAACTTTGTAAAGTTGGTTGAAAATGACTGTAAAGACAATTATCGACAACCTTACGGTTGAGTGATTTTTGGAACAAATGCGAAGTAAGGGTTATTTTGAACGGACATAAACCGAGTTCACCGCTTTTCAACATACGCACCATTTTCACGATTTTGTCATTTAAAGCTTGGCTAATGTCATGAATTTTTACCGCCCTTATTGTAAGGAAACTGCAATAAACATCTGAGTAAATGCCAGGACTTTCTGACAACCAGCGACATGCAGTTTCGGGCATGATTCAATGAAGCCTTTCACGGCATACAAAAAATAACCCAAATCATCCACAAATTCAACAAAAATGGATCAGTTAATGATAAGCCACATCCCAGCGTTCAAAAAGCAAGAAACGCTCAGCAAAACCGATACATTTGGTCTTTAACATATCCGATATCGACTCTGATGGATGTCCAAAGGTCACGTGAGTTCAATGGTGGTCACGGTAGATCCTATGGAGCAATTTCAGTAAAGCACCATTTGCGCAGAAATTCAACGGTTAAAGAGGACCACAGCCGATATCTAAAAAACGTTTTATATATACTGAGAGAAGTATTCACATGCAGAACTACATTTGTACATTCATATGTAGAATAAGTATGTGCATATATAGAAAAAAAGTATATGCATATGAGGTTAACTTTGTTCAAATAGATATATAGAAAAGTATGTGCATATAAGGTAAACGATGTGCATATGCAGGAAAAGTATGTGCATATATATATAAAAAGTAAGATCATATAAAGTCAACTATGAAAAGTATTTGTATACATAGAAAAAAACATGTGCTGTTATTGAAAAGTATGTGCATTCATGTATATAAACATATGTTTGTATTCGGCAGCTACGGCGTTCCTTAAAGTAGTCTCTTTAGCAAAACAGCGAATGTCTATAAGATCACGTGTAACTTGTGCGCACAAGTTAATAACTCGTGCGCACAAGTTGTGTAACTCGTGCGCACAAGTTGTGTAACTTGTGCGCGCAAGATAGTAACTTGTGCGCGCAAGTTAGTAACTTGTGCGCGCAAGTTGGTAACTTGTGCGCACAAGTTGAATTTTTTTTTTTGCATGGCACTCCAGGGCTTCCGTATACTTCACGTCTATCGATACACATTAAATAATATTTGGTCCATTTTAAATCATGCATATTCCCAACTTATGGATCTTCCCTGAAATATTTGCCAATGGACGTTAAGCAACAAACAATCAGTCAATCATATTATATTTCTTATCCATATCGCGGCGTGTCATAACAAATTATATTATATTATATTGGTTTGTCTGTCATATGCTCCACGAAAACTTTAAATGAAAGTTTCTATATATTACCAGCAATGAAAACTCCTCCTCTAAGTTAATGTGAAACTTCTTCACTCTAAGGACGGTGGGGATTAGATATAGGTACTAAGACTCGTTAGAGCTACACACAACATGTAAGTCCATCTCCTCGTAAAACAAGTAAAATTTACAACAAAAGAAAAATTGATATTTCCTATCGTGAACTCACCATTTCTATCCAAAAAAAATTAATCAAACAATATCTTCTAATGGAGTAAAATCAACCGCAGTTCATACAATATTCTAAATTGTATGTATCTTATCATGATTTCCTTCAAGGAAGGTTGTTGTTGTCACCTTTGAACCAATTTGGTTCATGATGGTAAAGTCGAGGTCAGCTCTTCAAAAGTTAAACAGATGCCAGCATGATTGGGTTGAAAATCATGGAATATCAGTGTCAAAGATGGCCCGCACAATTAAGGCTACTATCTTACTCCTCTTTGTGTCGTTTATGACTCGAAAAAAAACTAGCTGATCTACGGATTTTTAATCGCCATGAGGAAATCTACAGGTGTCGCTCGTTAATCAGGAATTGTTTACCCTTCCGGAGCACTAAACTATATATGTTGTATTTAGTGGACTTTCGGATTTGTATGTTTTTCTTTGGCAGTGTCTGTCTTTCTTCAACTTATCGTTTTGTATTTTCTTTTTGATGTCTTTTCTCCTTTCATACGGATCATGCTGATTCCATTTTTAGTTGTTTGATACACATCACGGTCTGGTCGTCAAAAGTCTGAGCAATCTCGGACTGTTATGCCCTTACAAAAAGAAATCCCAAATTCTTTAATTATCCCCAACCTAGATTTTAACTTTCAATGGGATTACTGTGGCCTTTTTTACATTTTTATATTCGAGCGTCACTGATGAGTCTTTTGTAGACAAAACGCGCGTTTCTTAAGTTTCTTAAAATGTATTTTTATCACTCTGCTTAAAGTTGCACGCATAGTTACAATAAATATAGAAATAAATAAGGAAAGTTTTAGACTGTCCACACTAGGGACTATATTTGTGTGTAGACAACGAAAATCAAAGGACGATAACTGTGTACTCGGAATCCAGAATTTCTTCCGAGTTATTTCCGTAGGCCGTTCACATAAACATAATCCCGATCTAGAACCGTGGCTCGGTAACTAGACATATTTTTAATAATCGTTAGTTTTCTTATTTTCAGTTGATTAAGATAAATTTGTATCAACATATTTCCGCTAGTACCAAAATTCATTATCGTCTTCTGAGGACCGAAATAGGCGCGAAAGATACAGAGGACATTCAAACTCATATGTCGAAATAAACAGACAACTATGGCTGAAACAGAAAAAGACAATAGACAAGCAAACAGTATACAAAATACAACACAGAAGACTAAAGACTGAGCAACATGAACCCACAAAAATTGGGGAGTTTAAGTGTCCGGAGGAGCAAGTAGATTCTGCTCCCTTGGCACCTGTTTTGTTGATCATGCTACCACAAACCCGATAATAAGTCTAATTCGGTAGGTAACATTCTTGAAAGGGTACGAAATTGTAGTTACGAATTAGGAACATCCTATTCAGTATACGGATATAGATTTCTCATCAACGAGGCTTTGTTCATTTTTGACCATTACAAATATGGATGTTTTCGATGCTTGCTATTAGAAGAAGAAGAAGATGATTTATTTCCAGAAAATGGGCTCACAAGGAGCATAATGAGATATCATTGTAACATAATATTATTATATACAAATGTTGCATCAATAATTTACAACAATAATGAAAAGAACGAAAAGAACACACGTCTTTACTTACTCAATATATAGCTTAATTAGATTCGTATATTAAGAATTTTGTGTACTGTGGATTAATTTATTTTCGTGGGTACCAATTTTCATGGATACCGATATATGATATTATTATATGATGTGCAACATATAAGACGAACTAGTCTTCGAACTGCTATGATATTGTTGTCTTATTCATAGTATAACATGTAGCAAGTTGCCACGATCACACTATCCCCGAATGGTACAGTCACAGATGTATGTGTATCTGTAGAATCATTCCATAGACATCTACTTCCAACAGAAATTGTAGCGTTTTCTTGAACAATAGTTACGTGTACAATTATTCTAAAACGACTGTTAAAATACTCCGCTTTGATTCGTTGTCTGATAGCATCACTCAGTCGCGTGCAGAGAAAACCACGCCCCTCTTTATCCAAGAAATCTTCCTCCTCTCCGGAAACCACCTCCAGTATTGTATTGTTCATGATACTGTTGACAATTTTGGTTGCGATAGTGTCATCTGGTGCTATCCTATATGTATTCTCATAACGAATTTTAGGTTCTTCGCTCGTTTCAGTTCGGCTGCTGTCATCTTCTCGCTTAAAGATGTGAGGAGACTTGATAACGTTTCTCACTAAATTAGAAAATCTACTAAGTCTTGGGAGACGCGTTTCCATTTTGTCTTGTTAAGATATACACACATAATGTACTAAGTAATTAACGATTAACAGACAATTAAATCTTTTGTTTTTAGTGTGAAAGTGTAATGATTCAAAAGATAGAACAGTGACAAGTCAACCATGAATTTAGTTTGTGTTTCGTTACTTAATAGAAAACAATCAAATATCGTAGCTGACAATAGAGATCAATAGACTATGCATGAATTCTTCTTAACCTAGTTTACTGTGCGTATTGGTGTGTGTTTTTTTTTCAACATTGGCTAGAGGTATAGGGGGAGTGTTGAGATTTCAAAAAACATGTTTAGCCCCGACGCATTTTGCTCCTGTCCAAGTCAGGAGCCTTTGTTAGTCTTGTATGATTTTTAATTTTAGTTCATTTATATATTTTGGAGTTAGGTATGACGTCCATTGTCACTGAACTAGTACACATTTTTGTTTAGGGTGCCGCTGATGCACGCCTTCGTGTGCGGGATTTTCTCGCTATCATTAAACAGTCTTTAGAACTGAGGGAGTCAGACCCGTGTCAGGCAAGGTTATGATGGTGTTTTTAATATACATTTATATTGAACTCTTAATGTTCTATTATTCTATATATTGTATTGTATTATATTGAATTGCATTGTATTGCATTGTATTACATTGTATTTCACTGTATTGCATTGTATTGTATAAAATTATTGCTTGATTGTATTGCATGACCCTTATGGGTGTAATTTTGCAATAAAGATTTATGTATTGAAGACTCGTTGGTGGACTTCGGCTGTTATCAGCTCTTTGGTCGGGTTGTTGTCTCTGACACATTCCCCCTTTCCATTCTTAATTTTATAAATGTACAGAAAGCATGTTTTCTTCTGCAGTGGCAATTATAAAAGACTTTTTTGTAATATTGTATGTTTGGGTACAAAAAGGGGGTCCATATCCTAAGCAACTAAGCTAAATAATGCATGTCTCATCTGACATAAACTTTTGTTTGCTTGGTAACGTGGTAATGGCTTAATCCTTTTAATCTTATGAATTGCTGATGAAGCATGTTTTAATATTTGTCAAGAAGAATGACACATTTTAAATGAAAGATTTATTATCCAAATAACATGCCGATTGTACATAGCATTACATGTTACAAACTATTTGGTTATTTAGTATCTTTTTAGTTTATCCGATTATATAATATATTTGCTAAAAGAAAACCTCACGGTCTATGAATAAAATAAATGGTTTACCCCCACAAAAAGGTTAATAAGGTCATCGTTAAAATTTTCAAGTTGAGTTATATAGTTACGTGCACATCATGGACCAACTCACATGTTATGTAAAGCTATTGCACTGACGATGGTGTTTTCAATTCAACAAATACGACGGAATCTGCTTCGATGAAAAACTGTCCAACCTTTGAAGAAATCCGATAAAGCAAATGTAAAATGATTTTCTTTTTTTTTCTTTTTCTATAAGATTCGATCAAAGTTTTTTTTATAAATAATACCTATGCATTAAGATATAAAAGATGGGTTTTTTTCTAACATTTGGCACTGTCTGCTCAAGAGATTAAGCATATTTCTTTTATATTCAAAAATGTTTGATAAATGAATATCTTTACCCTCACGGGAAACCCCTATAACACTGAAGGAGAGAGCATGTGTATTTATTCATTCTAACAACTACGATTGTCAACCCTCCTTTGAAGCAGGGATCTTAAAACCTTCTTTTGATCGAATTCGAAACAAATTGCGTATTTAAAAAACTAATTTTTTTTTAGCATCTTAATGTCTAAGTCTGGCACTATCAAGATATTTGATCGTTTTTTTCACAAAAGAGACGTCTCCAATTTTCATAAAGACCTTTCCTTTTTTTGTAGGAACATTCCAGCAGCACTTTCAATGCGAAGTAATGATCCCCCTCCTCTTGTTTCGAAATTCCAATTTATCAGTTTCCTTGACGGATGATCTTTTTTTCAAGGAACATATCGAACTTAAAAGTTTTTACAGACCCTACCATGATTCAATTTTCGCGTGTGCTATTATATTGTTTAAGCTAATTTACTTCCCTATTTTTATCGAATGCGTCTCACCAATGGATTTCTTTATTGTCATGAGTAGTAAATCGATTTCCACCAGTCGACTGTTGACTGATTTATTCTTAATCGCACCCACTATCTATTTTTTATACCGGTGGTCAAATGTTTTCAAGCGAGAAAAATAGTTATTGAGCCATTGATGAACGATTTAATAGTATGAATTCCGATTTAAAGCTCTCTGAGTAAAAGGAAATGTGGTTTGTGTCAATAGGATAGCAAAATAGAACAACACTTACAAAAAAATCAAGAATGTAATACAACAATAAACAAGTTCTTATTTTCATAGAGTCAAGCAAAGTTGTAAAAGACGTCTAGCACCAAAATCTATCGTCAATACCAAACTCACATAAAGAGTAAAAACATAAAAGTGTCTACCGTCAATGCCAAACTCACATAAACAGTAAAAATATACAAGTGTCTGCCGTCAATACCAAACTCGCATTATGAGTAAAAACATAAAAGTGTCTACCGTCAATACCAAACTCACATAAGGAGTAAAAACATAAAAGTGTCTTCCGTCAATACCAAACTCACATTAAGAGTAAAAACATATAAGTGTCTACCGTCAATAACAAACTCACATAAGGAGTAAAAACATAAAAGTGTCTACCGTAAATACCAAACTCACATAAGGAGTAAAAACATAATAGTGTCTTCCGTCAATACCAAACTCACATTAAGAGTAAAAACATATCAGTGTCTACCGTCAATACCAAACTCGCATAAAGAGTAAAAACATAAAAGTGTCTACCGTCAATACCAAACTCACATAAGGAGTAAAAACATAAAAGTGTCTTCCGTCAATACCAAACTCACATATGGAGTAAAAACATAAAAGTGTCTACCGTAAATACCAAACTCACATAAGGAGTAAAAACATAAAAGTGTCTTCCGTCAATACCAAACTCACATTAAGAGTAAAAACATATAAGTGTCTACCGTAAATACCAAACTCACATAAGGAGTAAAAACATTAAAGTGTCTTCCGTCAATACCAAACTCACATTAAGAGTTAAAACATATAAGTGTCTACCGTCAATACCAAACTCGCATAAAGAGTAAAAACATAAAAGTGTCTACCGTCAATACCAAACTCACATAAGGAGTAAAAACATAAAAGTGTCTTCCGTCAATACCAAACTCACATAAGGAGTAAAAACATAAAAGTGTCTTCCGTCAATACCAAACTCACATTAAGAGTAAAAACATATAAGTGTCTACCGTCAATACCAAACTCGCATTAAGAGTAAAAACATAAAAGTGTCTACCGTAAATACCAAATTCACATAAGGAGTAAAAACATAAAAGTGTCTTCCGTCAATACCAAACTCACATTAAGAGTAAAAACATATAAGTGTCTACCGTCAATACCAAACTCACATAAGGAGTAAAAACATAAAAGTGTCTTCCGTCAATACCAAACTCACATAAGGAGTAAAAACATAAAAGTGTCTTCCGTCAATACCAAACTCACATTAAGAGTAAAAACATATAAGTGTCTACCGTCAATACCAAACTCGCATAAAGAGTTAAAAGTGTCTACAGTCAATACCAAACTCACATAAGGAGTAAAAACATAAAAGTGTCTTCCGTCAATACCAAACTCACATTAAGAGTAAAAACATATAAGTGTCTACCGTCAATACCAAACTCGCATAAAGAGTAAAAACATAATACTTTATTTTTCTCAAGTCACTTTCATTTCGTATAAATTTTCAAAAACATAGCGTTGTGTTTCCAGATCTTATAAATAGAATTGATATTTATAATACAGTAAAACGTTTCCGTCCCTCACAATTGTGTCTGTCTCAATTTTACTAAAAATAACAAAAGTCAGATGTCCATTTTACACGTCAAAAACATCTAGAGAAATTGTTTTCAATCCTTATAATTCTGAAACCATTTTTTATTTCAATTTCAACTTTTTTTTTGGACCCCAGTATTCCATTTATATATATTTGGGGGGGGGGGGGGGTTAATTGGTCACAGTGACAACATGGTCTACCGAATTTACAACAAGGGAAATATCCTAACGAGCCAATCAAATTCAATTAAGTTGTAATATGCATATAAAAATATTTCAAAAGGGTTATTTCTATAGGTTTTATCATACTTTTGTAGTAAATGTGGACCAAGGCAGTATCTAAGCTTTTCATGTTTGTAATGTTTTTCGTGTGAAACCACGTAACCAAGTTCAAATCAAACTAAATGAAAAGCAATTTAGTAATGCCAAATTAATGATTAACAATTTTAAACGATTCCAATTAAAAGACAGAACGCACTATAAACCAAGAGTCAAAAATAAATATGTAGTTGTCCCACTCACGTGCACTCAAGTATTAAAAAAGAAAACTTGAGTTCTAGATAAAGTATCGTCATGGCCCAAGGTTTCTTCAATAGTTCTGTCTGTCCATTAGAATTGACAAGAATAAAACCTATTCTAGACTTTAAACAACCCTTCAATATAGATGCAGTTAGTCCCTTTATAGAAAAGTTAATCAATCAAGACGTCGTTCGAGACGACCGAGATTGTTGAGCACTCGATTTTCAAATAACTTATTTGCAAAAAATAGACACAATAACTATTAGGCAACATTCAAAAACTTGTCTCTTACGTAAAATTCAGAATAATATAAACACGACGGGTGTCAAACACATGTGGAGCAGGATCTGCTTACCCTTCCGGAGCGCCTGAGATCACCCCACTTTTTGGTTGGGTTCGTGTTACTTCGTCTTTAGTTTTCTATGTTGTGTCTTGTGTATTTTCGTCTGTTTGTCCTTTTCTTTTTTAACCATGGCGTTGTCATTTTATTTTCGATCTATATGTTTGAATATACCTCTGGTATCTTTCGCCTCTCTTTCAGAATAGTGTTTAAAATGTGACTAACAAATAAGAACACAATATTGATTTAATGATTCACTTATTCAAAATAAACAGCATAACAAGTTGATACAATATAACTATCACCAAAAGGTATGGAAACTGTCATGTGATTGTCTGTGTTATCGTTCCATAAACATCTACTTCCGATGGAAAAAGTGGCAAAATCTTGAACAATAGTTACATGAATTATAAATCTGTACCTAGTATTAGCATATTCCGTTTTTATTCGATGCTTGATGTCGTCTGTTAGTTTCGCACACAAATGACCCCTGCCCTCTGACTCGAGAAAATCGTCGTCTTCACCGGCGATGAGTTCTTTAATTGCCTGTCTCATAGTGCCTTGGATAGTATTTTCCGAGAGTAAATTGTCAGGATCCATTTTGTATGTATTTTCCCATTTGAATTTATTAAGTTCGTCCGTAGTTTCAGATCGACAGTTGCTTTCATCGTCTCGACGTCCTGACGGTGTTTGACTTTTGGTGGCAGCACGAAGCTGAGCTGCTCTAGCTGTTGGTCTCTGTAGATATGCTTTATCCATTGCTTTTGTTGTAAAATCCACAAATTTCTATTTACAATGTTAAATATTACAGAATGTTATATCAAGTTAAAAATGAATTTGCAAGTTTTGAATTAATGGAACCAGTGAATCGAATTAAAGACTTTCTAAAATGATTTAGATTTTTCTATTGTTTAATTGAACTTGCTTGACAACCAATACATGACAGATGAATGAACACAATTGCTTATAGTTAATTAAATCTTGTTCAATGCTATACATACCTAAATTATAATGGCGGATGTATCATTAACTAATGTCTGCATTCAATTCAACTGTATTATTAATAGTGAGAAGATCCAAAGTCTCGATTAATTTTCAATAAAATGCATATTATGTTTTGTTATCACTGCCACGTTGCAATTATCCTTAGTTATGATGGAATCATTATTTTCAGTGCTTATTGAAATTATTTACATTTTTATTAATTATATTTTGTGCCATTTATTTTGAAGCGAAAGTTCTTCTTGTTCGTGAAATTGATTTAACTTTTGAAATTATTAAAATAGATTTTTAATTGCTTTTAATACAGTCATATGTCTGTACCTAAATTAACTAACTGCATGGTTGATATACTTTTTACTGCACTATAAAGTTGCTGAGAATACAAATCAGACGTTACCTACGAAGCGTGCATGTAATCTGGTTCTCGACTGACTACTTGAAACAATCTAAAATTGAACAAACAATCTCAACAGTGTTTATATTTATAAAGCAAACGTATTTGCCTTATGGACTGGAATGTGCCTTATTGTCATTCAAGCATTGTAAAACTAGAGGCTCTAAAGAGCCTGTGTCGCTCACCTTGGTCAACAAATGACATAGATGGATTCATGACAAAATTGTGTTTTGGTAATGGTGATGTGTTTTTAGATTTTACTTTACTTAATATTCTTGCTGCTTACAATTATCTCTATCTATAATGAACTTGGCTCAGTAGTTTCAGTGGAAAATGTTAGTGAAAATCTACAAATTTTATGAAAATTGTTAAAAATTGACTATGAAGGGCAATAACTCCTTAGGGGATCAATTGAACATTTTGGTCGTTATGACTTATTTTTAGGTCTTACTTTGCTGAACATTATTGCTGTTTACAGTTTATCTCAATCTATTATAGTATTCAAGGTAATAACCAAAAACAGCAAAATTTCCTTAAAATTACCAATTCAGGAGCAGCAACCTAACAACAGGTTGTCCGATTCATCTGAAAATTTCAGGGCTGATAGATCTTGACCTGATAAACAATTTTACCCCGATCAGATTTGCTCTGAATGCTTTGGTTTTTGAGTTATAAGCCAAAAACTGCATTTTACCCCTATGTTCTATTTTTAGCAATGGCGGCCATCTTGGTTGGTTGGCCGGGTCACCGGACACATTTTTTAAAGTAGATACCCCAATAATGATTGTGGCCAAGTTTGGTTAAATTTGGCCAAGTAGTTTTAGAGGAGAAGATTTTTGTAAAAGTTGACGACGACGGACGACGACGACGACGGACGACGACGACGACGGACGACGGACGCCAAGTGATGAGAAAAGCTCACTTGGCCCTTTGGGCCAAGTGAGCTAAAAAAGTAATATTCAAATGAAAAACAAAATTGGGAATGTTAAAGACCAATGTCATTATAAGTGGCATTTTACCTTGGATTGACCCAAAACCAACAAAAAATGTTATTTACAATTTTTGTCGCAGAAAGATTGACATAGGGATAGTGATCCGGCTACGGCGTTAGTGAACTTCTTTTTAAAAGCTTTATATTTTAGATGGTGGAAGACCTGGATGTGTTATACTTTGTATATAGATTTCTAATGTTACGAAGTTTCCGTCTGTCTCATGTCCATTGTCCTTGACCTCTTTTTCATGGTAAGCAATAGGTCTAGTATATTTGGTGTATGAAAGGATTGTAAAGTGTACATGTTCAACTGGCAGATTTCGTCTGACCTTGACCTCATTTTCATGGTTCAGTGGTTATAGTTCAGTTTTTTGTGTTTTGGTCTGTTTTTCTTATTACTGTTAGCAATGTAGGTCAACTTTATTTGGTTTATGAAAGGTGTCAGCTGACCTTGACATCATTTTCATGGTTCGGAGGTTATAGTTAAGTTTTTGAGTTTTTGGTGGGTTTTTTTTCTAATACATTATGCTATTGATCAACTATATTTGGTGTATGAAAATATTTTATGATGTTCATGTCAGTCTCAAAGGTTTATTTGACCTTAACCTCATTTTTACGATTCATTGCTCAGTATTAAGTATTGTGTTTTAGTCGGTATTCTTAAACTATGAGCAAAAGGTCAACTATATGTGTTGAATGACAGGATTGCAAGCGGTGCATGTTTGCCTGGCATGGTTCATCTGACCTTGACCTCATTTTCATGGTCAATGTTTAGTTTTCTTGGTAAAGTTTGATTCTTACAAAATATAAGCAATAGATCAAGTACATTTATTGTATAAAATGCTGGTAAAGTGCACATGTATTTCTCGTTTTGTATGTATGACCTTGACCTCATTTTCTTGGAACATATTAAGTTTATGTGATAGTTGTAGTAAAGCTTTATATTAAGGAATGTCAACATTATATCAAAGATAAGTAAAGAAGGCGAGACATTTCAGCGTGTGGACTCTTGTCCTTTGAAGTTCGGTGATTTTCTTCGGGTACTCCGATCTCCTCAACAAAAAGAGTTGACAAAAATGATATATAATAGTAACAAGAAAAGAAATGATTTAGTCTTGAATTGTAAATTCTTAAAGAAGTTGTTTTGGACTCACAAAAGCAAAGTAAAAAACAGAAACGCAATCGCGTGACAAACATTGCTTGGGTTGCTTTGATATTGATTCAGAAAATTTTGTATTGCTGAAGCATCACTATGCGAAAAAAATCAATTTTCGGTGTAAGAGTAGAAGGTCAAGATATCAATGTTTGTTATTTGATAAGCCGATGAATACAACAAGTATATCATTGTTCTTTTAACTGATTGTTGAAACTATCAAGTGATTTTTTATCTAAAATAGGAGACCAATTTGGAAGTCAAATCAAATTAAAACGGCGTTTATGCTTTTTTATGAGTCTTCTTTTTTATATACTTAAGTTTGCAGTGTAAAGGAGGTTCGAGATGACGGAGTCGCTGCATAAAACATACACAAAAAAAATCATAAAATCAAGAGGATTATATGATCTTACATAACTCTCTCAAGAAGGAAAAAACCTTCAATTCCAATTTTTATGATACAAAAATACCAGCAGTTAAAATTATATAACTTTTGAAAAAGATTTATTGCTGTTAATAAAAATACTTTAAAATTTTTAAATTTGTAAGACATCCAAATAGAATATAGACATAAATATACAGTTAATATACACTTGGGGCCCTTTATAGCTTTGCTGTTCGGTGTGAGCCGAGGCTTCGTGTTGTAGACCGTACTTTGACCTATAATGGTTTACTTTTACAAATTATGACTTGGATAGAGAGTTGTTTCATTGGCACTTATACAACATCTTCTTATTATCTACTTTTAAATAGTATAGACATAAATGTACGGAATATGTGTGTCGTCAAAGGGACTCGGTGCCCCTATCCCTATTGCGACCCTCTTTTATGTCAATTCTTTTTACACGTAACCACATGAGGTGAAAATGCATATTATATTGTTTGCCTTTTATCACACTTACATTTTTCCCTCGCTAAGCAAATTGATAAATTTTTTCAACATGGTTTTTGTATTATCATTTATATTATAGAATAACTTGAATATGTACATTAAACTTAATTCATTTGTCAATCTGCATGCATATGAAAACTTGTCATATCAATAGAAATAATTTAACTACTAGGCAAGAAGTCCATAACACAAACATACATGTAATACCAACGTTTGTCTTGTATAAAAGACCCATTATATATGAAGATTTTAACTGTCAGACGAATTTTACTTCAAAGAAATAAAAACATGTCAATAATTTTAAATACAAAGTTTATTTCATGTTTCATTTCTTTGGATAAAAGATTTAGAACGCAGCAAAAAAAGTGCATTACAATTGTGATTTATAAAGAATTAGTGGCCTTCGGCTGTTCTATGCTCTTTGGTCGCGGGTTGTTGTCTCTTTGACATATTCCCCATATCCATTCTCAATTTTAATTTTAATTAAAGCATTCAACAACTTATATCTTTTTTTATATATACATTGTAGGTATACATGCTTTTCCCCTACCGTGAATGACAGTTGGGTATTTTTAATTAAATCAACTTTTATTTGTATTACTTCATAATGAAAAGAAACAACAACAGTCTTTAAGAAACCCACTTAAAAATTCGTTTAAATGTTAGTTCTATTATATATTAACAACACCATAGACAAAGGCAATTGTAAAACAAAACATTGGGTTTATAAATCATATTGTTCCTTGCGGTTCAAAGGTATGTAATTTCAAAAATCCATAAAATTTATCAAAGAAAATAAAGACAATACTACAAAAGGGCAATATAAATTTCATTACGACAATAATTTACCATGAATTCTTTAATTTTCTCTTTGTGTCTGTTATGTTTAAAATTTGCCATGGACACATCAAACAATAATAAAGTAACACGGTTTCATATATTTGTACATGGAATCTATGACAATTTAAATAAATCTGCATATAATTATCTATTTCATGAATTGAATTTATATTGTTTTATAGACCATGCGAAACAATGTTTTATATTTGCATGGGAAAAATTCTTTCACTCACTCAAATATATTTATTAGTATATAAAACTGATGATTTAAATCAATTATTTGTATCACCATTAATAACGTTATTTAAATTGTTTACAAAAAGCTAAATACATTTTAAATTTTAATTGTTCCTAGATTCAGTCATCGATTTTAAGTACTAACAATTAACTTTCATTAATTGGTCTACTCGTCTATTATCTGCCATCTACTCTAGACATAAAATGAATGAATTTTAAATCTGAAGTGTTTCGTCCGAATTAAAGTATAATTGTAAAATTGCTTGAAGTCAACTAGCTAACTACCAGATGAAACTGACAAATAATCGAAGACGTTCAGAATACAATATTCACAAAATCAGGTGTATAGTCACTATATTCTATTTGTCAGGCCCGAAATCGCCCGGGGTCTAGAACAGTTGTAGGGGCGGATCCAGCCATTCTAAAAGTGGATTCCAATCATATGTTCCCATTCAAAAGCATTGATCGTTAAAATTACTAGCCCCCCCCCCCCCCCCCCCTGGATCCGCTACTGAGTTGGAAATGAATTTTACAGAGAATTTAAAAGATATTCCATAAAACCAAAATAACAAATTAACAAAAATCAAAGACACATGATAAAAACAACCATTGAAAAGGTTCTTTCCATACATACACACATAGTACATTTGTGCGTCATACATGTAATGTTCTCTGCAATATGTTCTTGAAATAAGACCTTGAGGATGCAACTTTTGGCTTTTGGGGGGGGGGGGGGGGGGGATTATATGTCTTGTATTCCCTATTTCTGCTTGCTGTTTGAAAGGTTGAATAAAATCAAAAGAAAAAAAACGTACATTTTCACCATCTTGAATAAGAATTTAAAATTAAATTAAAGATCTGAAACATGAAACTGTGTATATTTGATAAGAGTTTCGTTACAGAAAATATAAACAAACCGTTTCCATAGAAACTGAAAATACTGCAAACTTTTAAATCCCGTAGAATCCTTTATTACTAATAATAACAAATTAACAAATGTTCCGAAATGAAATCATTCTAAATAAATCCCATAACATGCAGCTACGGCAAACACAGTTTTATTTTTAAAAGTAACACATGCAAAATTATCGGTCTTTTCATCCCATATACAGCGGCTACCTATCTGTACTGCTTGCTCAGAATTCTCTCCAACTACAACTTGTACAACATATCTGTACCGTTTCCATGGAAACTCCTTAGCTCGTTCTTTTATTAAGGATGACAAGTTTGCGGCAACTGTCGGGCATATTTTCCCGTTATAGTCCGTCTCGGTTAACTGTTTGTCTAATATTTCTTTCATTGCTCTTTCCATCTGTTTGCTAGAAAACTTATAATCCTCACATGGATTCAGTTGGAATGTATTTTCAAGTCTGACATGTTCATGAAAATATTTCCCTCTGTCATGATCAGAGCTTTCAGATTTACTATCGTTTCCTTTGTGATCCCTTAAAGTATGCCCATGGGCTTTTGTAAGCCTGCCCGGCACAGTCAGGTTCTGTCCATGCCCAGGTATATGACCACCGCCATGTCCATGTGTTCTCCGTATCCTCCTAGAATCCATCGCCATGCTTTTCCGCAATAAACAAATACTTAGTCAATATTCACTTTATAACGGAAACCAGAATGAACTTCACAATTAGATAATTTTATCTAAAAGCGTGTCAAACATTGATTAAATCCATCCATTCACCGTACCTACGTTATAAATATCTGTGGATTACTGAGAATTCTACCCGATAAATATCCTATGGAAAAGCTGGCGTACAATCATCGATTCTGATCCTCAATTCGTGATCACAGCCTTCTATTTGACGATACAAATGGGTTTTATGAAGTATTTATGAATGACAGCCTTAATTATATTGACTTAGTTGAAATGTATACATTATCTTATTTTACAGATTGTTTCTTACTGTTAAATCTCATTTTCTACTCAGGTAAAGAGATAATTATAAGAATATAGATTTTTTTCGTGTGTGTACAATGACAATTGTTATTTTCTGAATTGGCTAGTAATTAATAAACACGACTTTTTCTGCTTTTTTTTCATTGCAATACGTCATTCAACTACATTTGTATTAAAGTTTCATAAATATGTGGGTTTTGTTGATTAAATGGTTCAATAATGCACATTTCCGTTTATAGTGTGTAATGGTTCGCTTGAAGCTGCATGCATGCCTGAAACAAATACTTTGAACTTATTGCAGACTAAGGTCTCTTATCATTGCACAAAAAATAACACCAAGGTCTTCTCTCTTTTCTTCCAGTTTTCTATGCACTGATGCATTTAGACTTATTTCCAGGTTTGTACTGACATGAGCAACACCGGATGGTGCCCCATATGGAGCAGGATCTGTCTACCCTTCCGGAACGCCTAGCTGAGATCACCTCCCGTTTTGGCGGGATTCGTGTTGCTTAGGCAGCAACCATTTGATTTTCTGGGGGGGGGGGGGGGGGCTATGGGTTTTTTTGGAAAAAAAAGTTTGTTTCCAGGTTTTGGTGAAAAAAATAATTTGTTTTGGACCCTGAGTAAAAAAAATTGTTTGTTTCACCCTCAGCTGCCACTATATGTAATGCTAAAATTGAAAGAAAAAAATTGTCTTCGGTTTGTCGCTAAAAAAATAGATTGTTCTTCGCCGAAGGCGAAAAAAAAAGTTTGCACAGAAAAAAAAACCATAGCCCCCCCCAGAAAATCAAATGGTTGCTGCCTTAGTATTTAATTTTGTATGTTGTGTTTTATGTACTTCTGTTTGTCTGTTTCTTTTTTAAACAATTGCGTTGTCAGTTTGTTTTCTCGACTTTTGATTTTGAATGTCCCTCTGGTATCTTCGTCTCTCTTTTATAAATAATATCATACTTCTTCCATACTGTCACGTGATGTAGCCAGATCAGTTTGATGAAATCGACACGTATTTAATAGGTGTTCAACAGGGGTGAATCTAATAACTTCAAATTTTGACAGAAGGGATCTAGGAGCTTAGACAGTTTATCCTTTTTTATCGATCATCATTTTATTAATATTTTACGTTATTAAAGTAGCTTAAAGAAAAATGGATGTGTTGCGACAACCACTAGTACACGGCCTTTAATCTACCACTGTCGAAACTGCAGCATCATGCTGTTTCTGTCATACGATTGGACCATTGAACCAGTCAGGCGCGGATCCAGAGGGGGGGGGGGGGTTCCGGGGGTTGGAACCCCCCTTTTTTTTGGACGATCAATGCATTTGAATTGGGACATGTAATTGGAACCCCCCCCCCCCTTTTTTGTCCTGGGTTAGGACCCCCCCCCCTTTTTAAAATGGCTGGATCCGCCCCTGCCAGTGATATCTTAACACAAATAATCGAAGAAATGCATGTATATGCAACAACAGTGGCGGATCAAGAATTTTTCATAAGACGTGGCCTACTGACTGTCTAAGAGAGGTCTCGCCCCAGCCAGGCGCGTAGCTCCCTATACGCCAACACGCAGTTGCGTGCACATCGGTTCGGCATGCAAAAAAAAAAAATATTGCAAAATTAAAAAATTACAAATTAAATTTAAAAGGAAACACACATGTTGTCACTTTTTTTATTTATGAAATGTCATTAAATAACGGCATTTGGTTTCAGAATAGAAGTTTTATTGAAGATCATGCATGACGAAATCGGACAGTGTAACTTGTATCTTTTACAAGATTTGAATTTGTTATACGCAGTCTAACACATGTAGTTTCGGAGCACATTTTACAGAGTACGGTTTATCTGTTTGGAATGAGATGTATCAATCGGCATGAGATTTATCAGAACCCTTCGATATCGTTGAAATTATGCCATGGCGATGTGTTCGACGGACTAACAGAGCAACTCATCCTGCAAACACGCCAAAACAGTATTGGAAAGTCTCATTATATTTTGCGTTTATAGACCATATGAAAATCGAATGCCTATGATAATGGAACTGGAGAGTGGAGTCGCGTCTGGTATTATCAGAAAATCGCTTCTTTGTGTAGTATCGTCTTCCTCCTGTTGTAGGAAATATAACATGTATAACAAACGAACAAATCTCAACATTGTCAGAGACATACGAAACTGACCTGATATGTAATTTTGACGAATTCAATTGGGAGGTCGCTCGATGGCGAACACGTACACTGGTTTATAACATCTCGCGAGTGCTACCGTGGAGATCTATCAATGTACTACGTCTGTTTAAATCAAATGTACGATCACCAATGAACAATGGCAGGTTATTATCGCTAGCATTACTGCATATGCATCGGGATAGTGTGAATATTGCCGACAAATAAATAGAGAAGTTCGTTTCGGCCTAGACCCGAAGAGCAGATTTTTTACAATTTCGAGTAAATTCTGTATTAGAAAAATGTGTAGTTTATGTTTTCAATTAACCATGATTTACTCTATTCAGCAGCTTTATAAATAGTTTTACATTCATAAATTGTTTATAAGTTCTATCTACATGAAGCTCCTCTATCAACTATCCTATGACCGAAAACTGAAAAAAAAAACCATTTTCCTGCATAAAAGGGTCCCAAAAATTTTTCGCCTCGCTCCGCTCGGCGGTAGTTGCTTGCACATCGTTTCTTTCTAGCTACGCCCCTGCCAGTCATGCTCCAGTGAATCCCTATATAATCAACCATTTTTTCCCTGAAAAGGGACTCGGGCCCCGAGCCTCTTACGACATAAAGATCAGGCAGGGCGTGTATGTGTACATTAACACATATTAATTGTTAGTGAACAAAATCCTATTTTGGGGTTTATATCAGTAAACTAATTCTGCCATCTGGATAAAAAATATGTAATCCCTAATTCTTGATAAAACACTTCTTAGTTATCCTTACATAGTTGTTTCATCGAGTCTTTGTTAGTATGATTTCTTAATTTTAGTTTCTTTGATTGATTTCGGATTTTAGTATGACGTTTATTTTTCACTTCTCTGGTACATATTTTTGTTAAGGGGCCAGGTGAAGCATGCCTCCGGGTGCGGGATTTTCTTGGTGTATTGAAGACCCATGTGTGGCCTTCGGCTGTTGTCTGCTCTTTGGTTGGGTTGTGGTCTGTTTGACACATTCCCCATTCCATTCTCAATTTTTTAAATATGACTATTTGTGTATCTCGAGGAAATTCATCTAGACCAAAATTCATTAAAACATTAAAATTATTGAACACTTATGCCTATTAGTTATTTCTATTTTAGGTAAATTAGATTTAATTGTTTTGTAATACTGTGTCTATATTAATGAATTCTGAATGTATTCAAATAACAATGATCATAGTCTCTATAGTGAAATTGATTTTTACCCCCTGCTTCGAACTTTTGATTTGAGATTCCTCTATTCCGTAGTTATTATTAATTAAGTTTTATTTCATGCCTCAAATATTATTGACAGGTTAAATGCAGTATTGTCCTCGGGTATAATAACAAAATACGTCTTAGGACTATAGCGGATGACGTCGTTTCACATTGTATAAATTGAAAGCAGATTATTTAGATCACACACTTGTAGTTTTCCTTACTCGCCCTATGATACACAGGCAAAATTTGCCCACGTGAATTTCACATGACATGAAATTCACGTGAAAAATTTCATGTGATATTCACCTCAAACGAGCTTATACATGAAACTCACATGCATCTCCATGTGAATTTCACGTGAATTGAGATTACATGAATGTCACGCGAAAATTTTCACATGAATTTCACGTGAACTTTTTTTTATCATGATTTCCCTTTGTTCGAAAATTCAGATGTTATTTGAATTACTTTATTTTAGATATTCACGTGAATTTCATGTGAAAAAACAATAATGTGATTTTCACGTAGAATTCATGTTAGTTCCACATGGTATTCACATGAAACTCACATGAACTGATTTCATGTGAGTTTCACGTATAAGCTCGTTTGTGGTGAAATTCATGTGAATTGCACGTGAGATTCACATGAATTGAAATTCACATGAAATTGATGTAACTTAAAAAATGCGTAAAAGGGAAAAATAGTTACTTTTAACTTATGAGTGTTCGAATACAGGGGCGGATCCAGCCATTTTGTAAGGGGGTTGCAAACCCAAGATAAGGGAGAGGGAAACATATGTCCTCATTCATATCCATGGATCGTAAAAAAAAAGAACCTTTTATCCAGAACACCATGACAGAATTCTTAAATTATATTGGTTGCATTAAGTTGGTGTAGTGATTTGGTTAGAAAGGTTCATTTGTTTATACGCAGATGATTGTCAATGACTGTGAATATCAAAATGATCATATGTTATATGACATAAGTCAGAGTAAAGTAAATTATAGATTGGGCTATTTCAGTGAAGAACTAACTGCATCTATAATATCTATTGTACATGTGCGGATCGAGGGTCCTGGGGCCCGCGCCCCCTCTCCCTTTCGTGGGAAAAAAATTGTTGATTTTATAGGGAATCACTGAAGCATGACTGGAGCGGCCCCCTCCCCTTAGGTTAGTCAGCGCCCCCCTTTTTTTATGAAAAGTTCTTGATCCGCCACTGTAGCAAGGTCACAATATAAGGCCATTACTTTATTTTAAGTAGTAAGTAGACCGGGTTAGTTCAGTGAAGAACTGACTGTATATAGGAAGTCGTGGCAAGGTTACAATATAAGGCCATAACTTCGACCATTGGCATAAGATTGTGTTATGTGGCATAAGTCAGCAGACTGATTATATTAAGTAGTAAGTAGACAAGGTTATTTCAGTGATGAACTGACTGTATATAGAAAGTCGTGGCAAGGTCACAAGGTTATTTCATTAAAGAACTGACTGTATATAGAAAGTCGTGGCAAGGTCACAAGGTTATTTCATTAAAGAACTGACTGTATATAGAAAGTCGTGGCAAGGTCACAAGGTTATTTCATTAAAGAACTGACTGTATATAGAAAGTCGTGGCAAGATCACAAGGTTATTTCATTAAAGAACTGACTTTATATAGAAAGTCGTGGCAAGGTCACAAGGTTATTTCATTAAAGAACTGACTGTATATAGAAAGTCGTGGCAAGGTCACAAGGTTATTTCATTAAAGAACTGACTGTATATAGAAAGTCGTGGCAAGGTCACAAGGTTATTTCATCAAAGAACTGACTGTATATAGAAAGTCGTGGCAAGGTCACAAGGTTATTTCATTAAAGAACTGACTGTATATAGAAAGCCGTAGCAAGGTCACAATATAAGGCTATAACTTTGACAATTGACACATGATTTTAAATGTCCTCTGTCCGACAGTTACATTTTAAATGTCAGTATTATCAATATGAGATTTGTTGATAAAATGTCGAAGACACCTTCATGAGAACTGTAATAAAAGTAAAGGTCTAATTATTATACTTTCACAAAAATGTTACTTTTGAACGTCCAAGAACAGATCTCGTGAATGTCGTTAAAAACCGATCTCTCATCGCACCCGTTTTCTCATATGTTGCGTGGCGCGTGGTACGCGACATATCAGAAAACAGGAGCGATGAGAGATCGGTTTTTAATTTAGATTGGTCTTATTTGACTGTATGTTTAATATGAAAAGTTAGAAAAGGTTTAATGTAGGTATAGAACATTCCAATTGAAATTTCTGAATGGTTGAAGAGAATATAGTTCAGTCACTCACCATTTTTTTATGAAATTTTTAAAAACATATCAGAGCTGCATGTTTGGTATAATTTAACAACATAAAATTCTCTAATCAGTTTGCCAACTGTCGATTTGCAAATAATCTAAAAACCCGAACTGAGAAGACAAATTTATTTCTTTTTAGATGTAATGGATAATCTGAATATTGGATTGATTGTTAGTCCAGTGGCATATATTTCATCAATTTTGTTGACACTTTCATCTTTTAACAGACTATCAAAAAAAAAATCAACAAAATTGATGAAATATATGCCACTGGATTAACAATCAATCCAATATTTAGTGTTACATACGAAATTTGTGATCCATTTTGACTGACAAATGTCGGATGTTACACTTAGTCTTAGGTGTGTGGGGTCACTACAACATCACACAATTGGGTATTCATTTTAATTTGATAAAGTATGCTTATGACAGTTCTAAGCTCATAACAAAATCATTTATTTACATATTTCAAAACATACATGTATATTTTCTTCATTTTTCCAATAACGTTGAGCGTATCGTCTTATTTCGGTATTTGTTTTTTCTTCTTTCTTTTAGTTTTGGTTTACAGCAATTGTTACAAAAAAGGTCTATCGCTCTGATGTGAACATCAAGACCCGAAAACTTTTGAAACTGATGAGTACATTCTCCATTTTAAAGAAAATTCGATACATCTCTGTTTTTAGTAAGGGAGCTACCATTTGATCTTTATGGGGGGGCTAGGATGAAATTTGAAAAAAATAGGCAGGACAGGAGTTTTGAGTAAAAAAAAAAAGGCAGGATGAGACACTTGCAAAAAAAAAAAGTCAGGACGACAATTTAGGTAAAAAAAAGTCAGGATAAACTATAAAAAAAAAAGGCAGGACCGAACAGAGTGAAAAATAAAAAGGCAGGACAGAGATTACAGCTAAAAAAAAATGCAGGACAAATTTTTTCATCCTAGCCCCCCCATAAAAATCAAATGGTAGCTCCCTAATAATACAACAAGAAAAATATGAACGAATATGTCTCTGATACTACCATAGTCTACAGTCGCACAGCCATTCTTTTGTCAGGGTATCAACGTGAAAATAAATGAATTTGACCAATCCAAATAAACTGGCAAATTCAACAGCCGCGGTGCCATTTTCTGTCAAGGTCTAACACGTGGAAAAATTGAAATAATCAATCCAAATACACTGCAAAGCATGTTGCCATGGCAAATATTGTTTTGTTCTCATATGAGGCAGTAGCAAAAGTGTCCCGATGTTCATCCCATATACATCTGCTGCCAACCTTTATTGATGTATTCGTGTTCTGTCCTAGGATAACATGAACTATGAACCTATACCGTTTCCATGGAAATATTTTGGCTCTATCTTTGATCTGATTGGATACGGTATGAACTAGAGTATTGCACGTGACGGAGTCGTAAGGTGCGTCGCCGATTACTTCTTCCATAATCTCTTGCATTGCTTTTTCCATCTTAGAACATGAAAATAGTTCGTCGTCCTTTGGTTCTAGACGGAAAGTATTTTCGTACTTAACTCCACGCTTGATTGACCTCAGCATGTCCATACTATCTAGGTCAGACGACATTGACCTTTCTCTTGTCTGCGCATGGATACTCAGTTTGCTTCCTGTCCCTCTTGCTCTCGAGTTTTTACCAGTAGACTTTTTCCAGTCTGATTTTGCTACAGATTTTGATCCTCTCCGTTCTAAAACGGTGTCCATTATATTGTCTAGTACTTTGTGATTCGACATTTTTTCACTATTCAATATTTTAACACTTACTAGAATTAAGAGACTAAATCCTAGTAAAATCTCCACAAAGGGATAGAATTCAGTGTGATCAAACAAATAAAAAATATAATCTACACTAAAACGAACATGACTATAATGACGCACAAAATCGCAGATAAAAAGTTGACAAAAAGTGTTTATTTGTTGTCTAAACAATGTTATAAGAATATGCATTGATCCATCCCGGTAATTTTGACTTGTGTTTTTAAATTAGTTACCAATACAGTTGTAATCTGAAACCCTGACATTTGGATTTTTCCTGTAAACAATTTTAAGATCTTTTTATAGTCATCAATTTCTCAAGCAGAATTACTTGTAATAGAGCTTCATCGAGTTCATATTTAATTATATAATTGTATCATGAAATACAGAACAATATCGGCTGGTCAATAACCAACAAGTATTTTCAGGAACGGCAAGATGTTCTTCGGAAACATATCTGATAAAAAGTAGCATTTACGAATTCGATCGATTTTAGTACCAAAGAGTAACATTGAGCCATAAAAATTTGTTTAAAATTTTCAAAAGTGAGAATTCAACAGTTCTGGTTACGTTAACATGGTAAACCTTGGAATGATCCGCGTCTGCGATCAAACCTATAATATGTCTTCAAAAGTTTGTCACACACAATACATTTTTTTGTAACTGATAGGGACATTATTCATGCTTACGATTACGGGGCGCCGAATGGGACTCTTGTGATTTTGTACTCGAAATTTAATTTTGTACGGACAAAAGTGAGTTTTGTTCAACAAAAATGAGTTCAGTTTAACAAAATTTGTAGAATACTAAAAATTTAAAATTTTGTCATACAAAATTATCTTTCAGTGGACAAAAGTTACTTTTGTCATGACAAAATTCATTTTTGTAACACAGACTTTACTTTTGTTACCTAATTTGAAAATTGGGCAACAAAAGTCAATTTTGTATGCAAATTTGTTTAGTTTGGATTCTGTGAACTAATTTGCATACAAAATCGACTTTTGTGAGACAAAATTGACATTTGTGAAACAAAATTGATTTTTGTGAAACAAAATTGAGTTTTGTCTCAATTTTGTCTCACAAATGTCAATTTTGTCTCACAAAAGTTAATTTTGTCTCACACAATTGACTTTCGTTTTTTAATTTCCATATCAGATAACAAAAGTCAATTTTGTATGCAAATAAGTTTATATTTGCATACCTTTTTGACAAAATTGACTTTTGTCATGACTAAAATGAATTTTGTCTACAAAAATGAATTTTGTTTACAAAAATGAATTTTGTCATGACAAAAATGAATTTTGTCATAACAAAATTTAAGTTCTCATAAAACAAGTCTGTATCACATAGTTTTGTAAGACAAAAATGATTTTGTTATGACAGAATTGAATTTTGTACAAAACCACAAGAGTCCCATTCGGCGTCCGTAACGATACGCATTACTACGGAACGTAAGGATAAAATTCTTTGACAATAATTATTGTCACATTGCTGTCAATTTTTCACAAAGGTAGAGGTAGGCAGGGATGAAGGTTGTCTAGTTTACATGGGCTTAAAAACACATCGTTTTCTAGAAGCAATTTCTGAGACTCGGATTTGAGTCAAACATTTTTATTTAAGGCAACAACCATTTGATTTTCTGGGGGGGGGCTATGGTTTTTTTTGGAAAAAAAGTTTGTTTCCAGTTTAAGGATAAAAAAAAATTTGTTTTTGATTCTGAGAAAAAAAAATTGTTTGTTTCACCCTCAGCTGCCACTATACAATACAATATAATACATTATTTTTTTATTTTCCAAATTAAAGGGCCCATTAAGAGCATAACATTAATTACAACATGACATAAACATTACAGAGTGATTAAAGAAACATAAAATAATAATTCAAATGCATGAAGAAAGGATCAGTGGTCAAGGGGAGATAATTTTGATATATTTTAGAATATTTAACTATATGTAATGCTAAAATTGAAAGAAAAAAATTGTTTTCGACTTGTCGCGAAAAAAATAGATTGTTTTTCGCCGCAGGCGAAAAAAAAAGTTTGTACAGAAAAAAAAAACCCATAGCCCCCCCCCGAAAATCAAATGGTTGCTGCCTAAGGAGCTACTGAAATATTTCAGCACCTCTATAATTATACTTTGGGAGATATGTAAATCATTGAACATACAGTACTTAAATATTTGTTAACCTCCACAATTCATTTCAGGATATCATTTATAATAAATCGAATTGTGGAGTTCCCGCAATATTTGTGAAGGTTATCTTAAATTGAATTATAGAGGTCTTGAAATTTATATGATTGTGAATCTCCATAAATATTATGAAAATTCTTATAAATTTAAGGACCTCCTGAAATGAAATGACTAAGTCCCAACATATTTCAGGATATGCTGCCGAAATCAAATTATTGAGGTCCTGAAATAGTCAGGATAATTATCATAAAACATAATTATTGAGGACAGGTCCTGGATCAAAATTTGGGGCCCTATTCAGTTCTCAGTTTAATCTTTCTAGCCTACATTGCATATTTAATCATCCATAGTTCACCATGACAAATCATTTAGCTTGTTTTATTACATACTAGTCTACATTCATCTCTACCTCAAGCAACTTTAAAAAGTTTTAAAAACCGGTTGATAACGATATTACCCGTACAGTCGGTATTACACTGTGAATAAAGTCAATTATTTAAATAAAAAAATCCCGGGGTTAAATTTGTAATCGCTCGAAACAAAGGTTTCACCTAATGAATTATTATAATATTCTAAATACTATCCGTGACAATCCATTTACTATTTAATTAAGCGGAAAGTTAACAGATGGTGAAGAAAAGGTCAATGGTCGAAGCGTCTTTAAATGGTCTATTACCTACAACAAATACTCTAAACAAGAATTTGTATATAAATTCTTGCTCTAAATAAACAAATATCATATAAGTTGTTAATAATCCGCGAATAATTTAAGCAGATACATAAATATGTCTCTGATTCAAAAACTAACGTTTTATGAAATTTAAATAAAAGACGAATAAAATTCACAGTAATAGACGAATAAATTTAAGTTAAATTCATTTGTATAAATTCATTTGCAAAAATTAACAGGCATAACTTTATTTAACGAAAGCGGCAGATAAAAAAATTTATGGCGGGAGAAAGGAGTTATCTATCTTATATTTGTACCGGAAGTTGTAATCTCCAAGGAAAACAGTCATGGCGGGCATCGTACCTCAAAAATTAGAAGTTTATGGTTTAATCAACGATGTTAACTTTCAAAGAGCACGTTATTGTGCAGAGGTGTGTATTTATCATGAGTTTAAAGACTGCATTAACAAAACATACACAAAATGTTGGTGTCGAGAAAAATTCAAGGAAAATCTACCGTTTGTTTACCATGTTTATCGAAAAATTATGAAAACACATAAACGGTGTAAGATACTTGTCACGAAATAAAGGTTTGCTGGACGGTCTTATAGACCTGTGATTGATTTTACAACACATACATGATAATAACTGGAATTGACAATCACTGTAATGAATTGTTTGATTTTATCTTAGTTTTTTTTTTTTAATTTTGACAGTCGTTGTTTTTTCTCAGACTTTTTTTATCATTTGAAAGTTATGCATGAAAGTACTCTTGCAAGTTACTTTTCAACTGCTACCTACCCTAATTTTGCTAGAAAGTTGAAAGTGGGCAGTATAATGAGGTAGTGTCATGGAATATAAGTTCCTTCATAACATAAGTTCCAAAAGGAAAAAATAATCTGGAATTATATTTCCACAGGAATAAATATTACAGCATATGTTCCTAACGGAATAAATAGTATAGAATATTTGTTCCAACAAACACTGTACTGTACATCAGATTCCTGACTTAGGACAGGTGCAAATACATGAATTTTAAAGACACTTTGTTCTCTTCTTATACTGGTCATTTCTTTATGAGTCATATCATTATGAGTGAAAACAAGAAATTTAATTTTGTTACAAGCTACATGCATGTTGTTTGTATTTCAGGACTTGTGGAAGAAGGATCCAAATACTTTCCCAGATCCAGTGGTCAATGGAATGTTGGAATTTGAATGGGATTTATTCATTGATGCTAAAAGAAAGGTATTCTTTTATGTCCCTGAACTTTAGTTCAAATTTATTTTGTACATGTACATGTACACTGTATGTTCAACTATGTGATTAACACTTTATTTTTAATACAAATTTGTTTGAATTTACATACATGTATATGATATATTAGCAAGTATTATAAACCACTAAGTGTTATAGCTTTACTTTATTATCACAATAGAGTCGACAGTCATATGTTCTGAGAATTCTATTGTAATGGAAATAAATGTTTAAGGCAACACACATATGTAATCTAAATATAACTTTTTGAAACAAGCTGCATATAATTTACTGATGTTAAGTTGGAAAATTGGTGTATTAACAAAGTTGAACAATAGTTGCACAAGGAAGACAGTAGGGTGGAAGTTCGGAATTGATGCCCAGCCCTCACAATAAACCTTTGAGTGCACAAGCCCAAAGCTCAATTTTTTTCAAAAATTTAGTTGGTTTCAGTTGGCACGAAGAGAAGAATTTTACAAGCCATGGTCGTATGACTTGTTAAGCCTGAAGACTGACTTGATGCCAGTCCCATACCATTGATGCTGAATCAAAATGAATGAAAAACATATTTCATTTTGGTCTCTTGTGGAGAGTTGTCTTATAGCAATCATACCACATCTTCTTTTATATGAATGAATATTATACTTTGATATCACAACAGCTTAATTTTCAAGGTTGGAACACACTGGAGTTTATAACATTTAATAAACATTAAAAAATAGAAGCTTACATTTAAGATAGCTACTGAAGATCAAGGAACTTGCTGGAAAGTGTAAGGATGGACAAACACCATCCTTAATAGCCTGTTGTGATCCCTAAAAAATGTCCATATCAATTCTTTGAAAAAATTCATTCATCAGTCTTGACATATTGTGATAATACTACTGTAAATTCAGAAATTATTGTGTGCATTTATTATTGCGATTTTGTCATTATATACTTAAATGCAATTTTGTTTTTATGATTTTGAGATCAATCCAGTTTAATTTATATAAAATATTTCAATTTGCGTGTTTTAATTACTGCGTTTACAACTCTGTCGCATTTTTCGCAATAATGAAAACCTCTCAATAATTTCTGAACTTACAGTAATTTGTTCAATTGGCTAGTTAGAGTTATCAACTAATTATTTTTTTCTCAATGATTTCTGATTCTATATTTGTTTATGTTATAGGATCTAAGAGGTGAAACCTGGTCATTTGAAGAGAAAGCCATTTGTTTTACCAATGGTCAGCTGATAGGTGGACCAGACAACTTTGTAGTATGGGCTGAAGATAATTATGGATTTGAAGAGTTTAGACCATTACCATTATATTTAACTTTAACAGATGAAGCTTATATATCACATTTAAATTCCAAAAATGTAAGTGTATATAGTCAACTTATGCTCTTGATCATTCCATAGAATCATCAATATGATTTTTAAACCCAAATTTTATGAAGAATAATACATGTTAAACTATGGAATTCAATTTTTGGGAAATTTTTTGAGGGAAAATGTGGCAATCCTGAATAAAGATATATTATTTGATAAGAAATCACTTTGATATATTTATGCACAGCAAAATTATCAAACTGCTTGTACGACCTGAATATTTTTTTTTTGAATTACTTTATACACTTCATGTATATAGTATAGAACTACATGTACTCCAATATTTCATGAATGATTTTGATATAATTGTTTTCATAGTAACAAACATCTAACAAATGTAATTCACAATGCTTGTATATGGAAGCAGATAGATGATTAGCTACTTTAGATAAAAAAAAATATGTTTTGTTTGTAAATATTAAAATAATTGTACAATTGATTTTTTTTTCAGCATCAGTATGTATTCATGGATGTATCTATTGGTGGTGAGTCAGCAGGTCGTCTAGTAATAGAGGTATTTTATTTTTTAATACTTTATTTACTTCAAGTTTAATTTTATTGATTTTTCACTATTTTTTTTTTTCGTTTTCAAGGTTCAAATATCAAAGCTTACCATAAAATACTTGAAAAAGCTTGGTTCAATGATAAATTGAAACCTGAATTTGGTGTTCAAGGTTAAAATTTGAAAGTTTTTCATGGTTTAGAACACATGAATATTAACAAATATAAATGTATAAAAGAAAGGACATTTCTGTAATACTTTTATGCATACATACATTTTGTTTGAAATGATCTTCAGATACTGTTAATTCAGATATTATTGTGATTTTAGAAGAAAGAACCTAAATGTGAGACTAATTATTGCAATTTCAGAATGTGAATTCTTATATTGTGATACTCACCAATTCATATTATTTGCAATATGAAAAACCTTGTAATAGTTTCTTAATTTACAGTTTTGTCTATTGACTAGAGTTATTTCACATTTATTAATTTTTTTTATCTTTTATGTTTATTTCAGCTTTTTTCAGACGTGGTACCCAGAACATGTGAAAACTTCAAAGCTTTATGTACAGGAAGTATGGGGAAATCTAAAGAAACAGATTACAATCTTCATTATAAAAACTCAATGTTTCACAGAATAGTAAGAAATGGATGGATACAAGGGGGAGGTAATTTTCCTTCACAAATTTTTTCAACCACATTTTAAAATTATACCTTACATTCATAACTGTTATCAGTGTTTCACATTAATAAATGCACACACGAATTTCTGAATTTACAGTTTTAAACCTGAGTAGAAGTATGTGATAACTTATATGTTATTTGATGCTTTACTTATAGAGATACAATTGTACAAGAAATATAGTATTCTGAGTAGTTGTTTTTGACTTTTGATTTATTTTACAAATGTATGATATTGAACATTCATAATATATCATATACAGTTATGTTAAAATTAGTCCAAGAAACCTTGTATTTTTTAAGAGTAGAAATTCTAAGATTGCCTGACATTTCCAGATGCTCCTATCTCTTTGGAAAAATCTTTCTATTTGTGATACACAGTTGACTGTTCATTTGCCTTTCTAAATGACCAACCAAACTCCTTAATAACTTGAATCTTATTTCATGTTGCAGTTCTTATTTTCCTACTTATCAGACTACAAATCATCACCAGGAGGCACTATACACTTTTTAGGGTATTACAGTGTAACCTGTCTAATCTGACACCTTAGTATTCCAACATCCTGCTGTAACCGACACCTTTCTAAGGTCCTTAAATATGCCTATCCTCGCAAAAAAACCCTAAATATTCAGACACCTTGCTTAATCCAACATTTTTTTTGGTCCCCCAGTGTGTCGGATAACACAGGTTCCACTATAATTACTTTTTATTTACCTTCATTGATCATCCATTTCATATTTAGAGTGACAGTTATTGAGCACCATATACATTTGTAGATATATTTTTCACTGGTAGTGGTCAGGGTAAGTCGTCCATTATTGGGTATATTTTGAATGACATTTTTGTGCATGCTAACTGTTTGAAGAAAATACTACTGTGGATTCATTTATTTTTCGTGGATACCAATTTTAATGAATTAAGGAAAACTTGCATGTTCGTGGATATTTATTTTCATGATTTGCCAAAGTCTGTATACTAATTAGCCTATAAAAAAATTTGTATTTGTTGAACAATTAATTTTGTGGTTCACCTGTACCCACTAAATGCACGAAAATTGGTATCCAATGAATAATAGTGAATCCACAGTATTGCATACATTAATATTTGTATTGTTTTTAAAAGGCTTTACTCACAAGAACTAAAGGAATGTATTTGATATGTACTGGAGTATTATAGAGTGGATCTAGTTTAAACAAATTTAAATCTGATAGGAGAAATTATATATTTTTTTCTAAGACGTTTCTTAAATTAACATTTTATAATTATTTTGTTAAAACAACACCAACATTTATTTTGATTTGGGCATAATTATAAATCAGCTTTTTACAAAACTCTGAATTGTCGGAAATTACTCAGTTTTACTTTTGTACCTAAGCTGTATTTGACAAAACCGTTGGAATTTTTATGTCATTAGTGCCTTTCAACCTTATACTTGATGTTGCCTGTTTCCTTTCTTGATTGAGAAATGAAAAGAAATTAAACTTTCATTTTTGTTTTCATTTTACAAGATACATGTCTTACTATTGAAGGATAAAAGTCTAGCAATGTTTTATCTTCGGCTAAGAATTCTACAACATTTACATTTAAGTTAAAAACTAGTTGAAAATTATAGATATGTATCAGAATTAGACAGAGAATGATTTTTTTGTTAGAAATTTTTTTGTTCTTCAAGTAAAAAATTAAATATATAAGTGAAATCCAATTTGTATAAAGTCTCTGTCATGTCTGTCCAAAGTGTCAAAAACCATTTTTTTTTGCATTCAATGACTTCACATTAGCATATAGGACAAAGAAAGTCAATGGGATTTAAAAGACATTTTAGAAACTATGATATTGGTATAAATTTTTACCCAAAACTTCATATGCAATGAATAAATAAATTTTCACCTTTTACAGATATTTACCATAGCAGAGGAAATGGTGGAGAATCAATTTATGGGGCAGCATTTGAAGGTAAGTTCTTAAAATTTAGTTCCAAGCATGTTTCATTGCATAGCAAGAGTGGCCTGTAGAAAATATCTGCCGAAATTGATATTGAGATTTTCAAAATATAATGACATCCAGTTTTGGAGAAATAAATTAGGGATGAACATGCTTGAAAAATATCCTATGTAAATACAATCTAATTAAAATTAAATCTCTCACTCGCTGATTTTTAAAAAAATGAGCGAGTGAGAGATTTAATTTTAATTAGATTGATGTAAATATAGGAAATAACTATTAAATCAAAGGCAGGGTGGTTTTATTGCTGTTCTTCCTTTTGAAAGTTACTGGAAGGTTATCAATGGTGAGCTCAAAATTCTATACCCCTCAAGTGAAATTCAGATGTACTGTAGCCTGTAGGAGTCTTTAACCATGTTTTCTATTTGCATCTTCAAAATGTAAAAGAGGGACGAAAGATGCCGAAAGATGTCAAACTTATAAATCGAAAATAAACTGACAACGCCATTGCTAAAAATGAAAAAGACAAACATACAAACAATAGTACACATGACACAACATGTAACCTTCTTATTAATTAGGTTATGTATAAAAAAAAATTACTTAAAAATATTAACATTTTTGTCTTCAGATGAGAATTTTGCAGTATCACATGACAGACGTGGAATAGTTGGAATGGCAAACAAAGATCGTCATACAAATGGTTCACAATTCTACATCACATTACAGCCTGCTAAGTGGATGGATACAAAATATGTTGCATTTGGGTAGATATATTAAATTTAATCATGTTAATATCAATAATTAAAATGGATGGTTTTACTTGCTTTCAACAGTAAATAAATATTGAAGAAATAGTTTGTAGAGGAAAAATTCAAAAAAATCTATTCCAATCCTGTATTATGTCTTGTTGATATTCAACATAGCATTTTTTTCTTTTTTTTTACTTTAAATAAATAATAAATAGTATATTTTAAATTATGGAAGGCCCATGTGCTTCCTCTTTTTCAGTATTTGAAAAACATGATTTTTCTACAATAAACTTGTCTTTTGATTTGCACATGATGCAATCATCATACATATATCTCAGTATTTGATAGCATTTAAATGCGATAAGAAAACAAATTAAACTAGTTTGGAAGTGTAGTTGTTGTTTGTTGGTGTGGTTCTTAAGTATTTCTCAATTGTATTTTTGTCATAGATGAGACTGTTTGTTTTCCCTATTGAATGGTTTAACACTAATCATTTTTGGGGCCCTGTATAGCTTGCTGTTCAGTGAGAGCCAAGGCTCCCTGTTGAAGACCTTACTTTGACCTATAATGGTTTGCTTTTATAATGGAGAGTTGTCTCATCGCCACTCTAACCATTTCTTCTCATATCTATAAAGTAGCTGCCAAAGTCACAAAGTATTCATCCTTAAACAATCTTAAACATTGTCAACTGGTAAAATAACTATAATAGCTAAAAATAAAACAAGCAAACCAAAGTAAAATCTTTTTATTTTCATTTCAGACAAGTCATAGAAGGTACAAAGACACTGAAAATGATGGAAGAACAAGAGACAATGAACCAAAGACCAATGAAAGAAATCAGAATTTTGGACTGTGGTGTGTGCAAATACGAATTCTAAATGTTTTTAAATAATATACATTTGTTGTTACTTAAATGCAGGCTGGTAAAATACCTGTATAAAAAGAAATCTAAGTATTTATTTGCATCTGTGACATTTAGAATACATATTGCCTTAAAATGTTAGGAATCATATATCAGGGCTAAAGATAAACGCACTGCTGAATTTTTATAATATGACAAAATATTTTTTTTTACTTTTGTCTATTATCTTTCACTACATGTATAATGTTAAATACATATTTATATTATATGTTTCAAGAAAAAAGATGCAAACTTTGTGTAAATCTTCAAATCTGCCTTAAATCTATCCACTTTCTTTTGAAAGTTGAAGATGGCCTTGTATTTCGTCTTATTTACACCTTTTTAAAACAATGTACATGCTTATTCATTATATATTATTGCCTGATATTTAAATACTTCTTTGTTGACTTTACGTACTTATATGACTTTAAATATTTTATTTACTATTTTGAAAAACCAAAAGATTTTTTCATTTATGTATGTTAAAAGTGATATAGTTTTGAAGAAAAAGTTATCAATTTTATACTGTGCCTTTAATTGGGACAAAATATGTACTATATGAATTTTTATTTTATCTGATTTGTTATAACAGGTTTAATATCTGTTTGATAAAATCTAAAGTTTTCATAGAAATAAAACTTTTTAAATATTAAGTATTTGTCTGTTATCTATAATGGTCTGTAACAAAGCTTTCACTGGCTAAGTCTATAGGAAATTGTAAAAAGATGGATTTTACAATTACTAATTAAGAATTAAATGCTTCTTTTTGTAACTTCATTGGGGTGTAAAAGTGTTGACTGAAGTACATTTTGCGCGGAAGCACTTCATACTAAAAATGTGCGCACGGTCTTATACTTATAATTACATTTTTTAGTTAGGATCATGAAAACACGATTTTTATCAAGTTTTTATTTAATTCACCTGTGCACTTTATTGTGGGACCTTATGTCATCATGAATGATAAATTTTATTGTGTAATGCAATTGATTAAGGAATAACGTGCATAGGCGGATCCAGGGGGGGGCCTGGGGGGCCCAGGCCCCCCCTTTCGTGGGAAAAATTTGGTTGATTATATAGGGAATCACTGAAGCATGACTGGAGAGGGCCCCCCCTTAGGTCAGTCAAAGGGCCCCCCCCCCCCCCCCCCCTTAGGAAAAGTTCTGGATCCGCCACTGACGTGAGATATGCAGTTAGCCAATCGGAATAACGTATTATAATGAAACATACATCTAATATAATTATTAGATGATATTGCTATTGTTACATACTTGGTATATTTCTGTGGAATGATAGTAATTTGAGTAGTCTCCCTTGACTGTTGATTTACAATGATTGCATTATTCTGTGGGTCCAAAGAGCTCTTCTGAAATAAACTTAATGAAGGTGGGGCAAAAGATACCAGAGGGACAGTCAAACTCATAGATCAAAAAATAAACTGACAATGCCATGACTACAAAAGAAAAAGACAAACAGACAAATAATAGTACACAAAACACAACATAGAAAAGTAAAGACTTAGCAACACGAAACCCACCAAAAACGGGGTGAGCTTAGGTGCTCCAGAAGAGTAAGCAGATCCTGCTCCAAATATGGCACCTGTCATAACTAAACATTTTGAGGTCAATGATTAATATATAGGTATGAAAGTATTTATTCTGTGAAATGAAATATAAATTGACATATTTCTGCAAGCTGCCAGATTATGAATTCAGTTTATTAAAGTATTTATGCAGTTAGAAAGAGAATTTGTAATTAGCAAAAATGTTAAGTGAAATGAGAAATACAAATTAGTCAGCATGGCCCGAATTGTCAACTGACTCCTTTTGAGAGTAATGGCCCATGAATGACCATTTTTACTAATTTTATGAAATTTTTGTAGAAATAAAGATAGAGAGCAGTAATATGTAGCAAAAATGATAGTTTTTCGAATATGTCAACATGGTTTAAATTATCAACTGACAGGAGTTTTTGAATTTATGATATTATATTTCTACTTCTACTTCTACCAATACGCGGCCACCATCAATAAGTTGATTATTTTGCCACTTTTGGATGCACAATTAAAATTTAGACAAGAAATAAGTATTTGATTGATTTGAATTTGTGCTATACATCATATATAAAAACATCTTGGCGTTGATCTAGTTCATCTCATGTAGTTAAGTCTTGAAGCATTCAAGACTACCTGCATTGGTGGCAGTATGTGGTAGGGCATTCCAGTCTCTTGTCCTTGGGTAAAACGATTCCTTCTGCACTTCGGTCCTATACGATGGTACTTGGTACCCATTAGTGTTGATGTTTCTGGATAGCCTATCTGGTGGAATGAGAGTATAAGTGGTGTCAACTTTCACCATACCGTTTGCAAGTTTATACATCATCGTAAGCCTTGATGTCCTCCTACGGTCTTCGAGGGTTTTCCATTCTAGTTGATTAAGCGTGTCACTAACAGATAATGTGTTATGATATCTATTAGTGACACATCTGGCTGCTCTACTCAGTACCATTTCCAGTCGGTTTTTGTTGTTTTTGTTGATAGGGATCCCAGACTGTACATGCATATTCTAGAGTCGGACTTACAAGTTATTTGTAGGCAGTTTCTTTTATTGTGTTGTTATTGATGTTGAAGTTACGTTTGAAGAAGCCTATGGTCCCCACTTTGCTTTTTGTGTACAAATTATAATAGAGAGAAACAGAAACAAGAAAAAAATGTGCAATACAATTAGAAGATCTACAATCAGTTGTCTTTGCCAAAATTGTCAACCATGTAGAAGTTATGTCCCTAATTGATGATTTTTTTATAAAAACTTAAGGAGTTACAGATAAACTTTTACAAGCAAAATAAGATCAATTGGCAAACAGCATGGCCAAATTAGTTTTAGGATTTATTGCCATTAAAATCAGCAAATATCGCAACAAAGGAATATAGACATTAAATTCCATAAAAAAGTGAGCGATTCAGTGGAGCCTCTTGTTTAAAAAGGTAAAATTTTATTGCATTTACAAGCAAATTTAGGTCTTCTGATGATGCACACTTAGAGCAGCCAAATTAATACCTTTTTTTGCCCTTTTTACAAAGTCAATACCTACATTTGGACTAAAAAATAGATTGAAAAAATGCCCAGCTGGCTTATATTTTTTTAGAAGCACAAGCAGACAGAAATTCAACAGCTCAAGAAAACGAATGTAAACAAGATAGTTTTTATTTTTATCGGTATTTTTTGTAATATTTGTTACTGGGTGGTAGCCAGCTCCACTCAATCACTGACTTACAGTAGTTTTCGAATCATGACACCGGCTATAACGTATGCTAATTACATAGGTATTCATTTGGATTTTCCAAAAGCGAAATCGAACACTTCTAGTTACTTAAAATTCCAAAGCATAACTTTCATGTATATAGACCATTATAAAACGACAACAGCAGAGTTCTACATAAAATCGCCCCCATGGTGAGAGGTACCTCAATCATTTTTTTTTTATGTTGCCTACCCACATAAAAAGCAGCCTACTGTCCTCGAAAAAAAATAATTGATGACACAATTGTTTAATATGTCTCCATTTAAGTTACATAATTTGCAAAGAACAGCTATTTCTTTATCAAGTTCACTTGTTTTCATATATTAAATATATATTAAACGTTTTACTTCAAATGAAAGGACATGCTGGTTAAACGCCAATCATATGACAGCAACCCAACGACTCAATTAACAAAAAGACGTCTCAAGACACTTACTTAGGATTTCAACAACAGACAGATGTATAAGCAACAAGTCAGTCTCTAATTCGCACGAGTTTAAAAAAGTGAATGAATTGACCAGACATCAAGTATTACAAAGGTTAAATAAAAAATAAATACTTTGTAATACAAACAATATGTACAGGAAAAGCACTTTACTTTATTTAGAAATATTGGCGGCCACGTGAGAGCAATCAACAGTTTTTATGAGAAAAGAAAATAACAATGATCAATATCCGGCAAAAGTACATAAGAGTATTCTTCACGTCCTCCGCATTTCAGCGAAAATCTCGATTAAAGTCACGATATTTCTTATTTAAGCTGCCTCCCAGTAGATATTTTCACCTTTCATAGATAACTTTCCTGCACGTTCGTTTAAACTTACATCTGACATCTAGTGTTCGCTGTGAAGGTTTTTTTTGCCATAAAAGTATAATCAAACTAAACATAACAAGATTACGGGTGTCGCATGATTAGCATGATCTGCTGGTCTTTCCAGAGCACATGAGCTCACTCCCGGTATGGGGCTTTTTGTGTTTGGCATTTTTAAGGTGGTACATAACACTTTAACAGTGTGTGGCAGGGTTTTTTAAACCATCTAATAAAAAGTGTATTGCTTTTCACGGTTTATTATATTTGATGTCAGAAAGTATGTTCAACTTCCAAGGTCAAATGTCTGTCCTTCTTACGGTCGGTCCGTCCGTCCGTCCGTGCCTTACCGATGATAATGCATTCGCTCTATATCTAGAACATACTTTCTGACACACCTCTACTGATGGTTGAAATACGTGTCGAGTATAACCTTTAAATCATAACGGTTCTCAAGATATAGAGTGGACTCGGTCTTTACCATAGGACATGGGGTTGTCAACTAAAACCAAAGTTTTTGACCTTGAATTTTTACCTAGAGAGTTGTATCTAAAGCATTATGACATACCTTCTGGTGTATTTTAGTATACATATCAAGTAAAAAATATGAAAACGGTTCTCTAAACATGTTCACTAAGCATAGAGCGGACACAATTTGTTACGGACGGACGGACAAACTGATCACTATAGGGCAACCCGGCACGAGGCGAGGCCCTAGTAAACAGAGAATACACAAATCATTTTGTTTTTGTTTTAGTGGCCTAATATTGCAGGTGAGACAACTAGTGAAAATATAGACCAAGGAACTGATTTAAATATCAACTTGGGCATCAAATATATAATAAATATGAAGCACTTTTTACATTTATTACATATGTATGAAGTATGAAATCATTTATGTAATAACTGTAAAAAGTGCTTCATATCAGCTTCAGTGGCGGATCCAGGGGGTTCCGGGTGTAGGAGCCCTCCATTTTTTGGGGCCGATCAATGCATTTGAATGGGGACATATAGTTGGAACCCCACCTTTATCCTGTGTAGGGAATCCCCCTTTTAAAATGGCTGGATCCGCCCCTGAGCTTATCCATTCAATTTTTTTTTACCATACTTCATTTATAACGGACCTCACAGAGATGGCTCCCATCTCAATAATGTCGAGTTCCATTTTTATTTTGGGTGAACTATGAATGATTTCCGATGATTCTATAATGATTGTTTAACCATTTCATTCACTATAGTATATTATTAAAATGGTAGGACAGACATTCTCCTAAATCATATTTAAATAAAGTAGTTTATAGTGATAGTTATTAAAAATAATAACAATATAATTAATCCACAAACAAAATCAAATATTTTCCCGATTACTGCCTTTATTTTCTTTTATTGATTAAATCAGTATTTTGCAGTGATGATTAGATTCCTAACATCTAAAAATTTCAAAACGAAATTAAAGACGGCTGCCATCGGTGGAAATTACAATTCCTAGCCCTGAGAAATACAGATATAATTCTATAAAATGTACTTAATTGGTATGCTTTTCTATATAAATGATTAATTTACTATGTTTCTTCAAAACACTTGTGATCTGTTAAGTACAATATATGTACGTCTCATAATAACACAGTAACGAGCCTCCTCATGGGACTTTTGATCATGTGATTTCTTTGCCATATTTATAGTAATTATTTGATTTTAAGACCCATCGTTACATATGATTATTTGATAATTTAGGAGTGATTTTTTTTTATTATTTGATTATCTTGGTTAAAAAAAATATTAATGATTATGTGATAATTTTGGCAAAATATTTGTGATTATATGATTATTTGGAAACCCGCATCAACTAGGGGCCTCTGTAACAAAGAATTATCAGGATAAGTTCAATCGAGGGTCCAAGCTCTTGTCGACACGTCAAGGCGAAACCATGGTAACGGAAGGATGTTGAACATTAGTAAACTATAAAGAGATGACATTTAATATTAAATTTAACATGCTAAACTCATTACCTGATTTAGACAGCAATAAGGAAGGAGACTTTTAATCTCTATACAAACACCTCAATATTGACCTCTTATAAGGAAGTATAAGTGCATACGGATTATCTCTTGAAAGCAGACATATATTTACAGCTACATATAGTCTATCACATTTGCATTAATACGGTTAGGCAGATCCGCAGTCTAATCAAAATATAGAACTCTGATTTCGTTAAACTCATATGGAGTATAACGAAATCAGAATAAGGAGTATAACGAAATCAGAGTTCTGTATTTTAGTTAGACTGAAGCTATACGTTATAAGCAATCGTATGTTGACTAAAAAAAATGTCTAACTTTGATTGTATATATCATTGACTCTTCTCTTTATTCAGATGAATACAATGGTATCCTCAAAATTCCTTCCTGTATAAAGTCTTCAAATATACAGCAAACTTTTTTTCATCTGGAGTTTCTGGACATGATATTAAAAAAAGGCTTCGACTTCTACATTGCAATGAAATAATTCTGTAATAGGTATCATGCATCATGGCTACCTTACTGCTTGGTAAAGAGCGAACATTGGCCAGGGATATAAAATTACCAGAGTTTTTGTCTATATTCTAGTTCTGTTATTAGCGATGTACTTTTTGATTTCAGTTGCTAAAATTTCCCTGACGATTTAAATGGGTTTATTTGCTTTTATGTCATCTTTATCAACATGTCGTCAAGTTGTGCAATGTCATTTTTCTTTATCATTATGTCAAAAGTAGACTACTCCTGCGAGAGGACTTTTACACCGATGTTAACAATCTTTTATTTATCAAGGATACATATTTTATCTTTAATTAATGATAAATGAACAAAATACTATTCACCTTGATAATCAGTATCATATAGGATGAACAAATCCTGTCGAAATTCGGACTGTAAACTGTATTCAGGTGTAGTCCGGTTGTGAAATTTCCATTTATGATACCCAAATTAAATTGCATTAACAACAGACGCGTTTTAACATGCAGTTGTCGCTGTGACACATTCCCTTTTTCCTTTCTCAATTATTTTAGTTCTATTCTATATACAGTAACATAATAGAATGTACGTCCTGAATTGTATGTATCCGTCATAAAATTGTTTTCCAATCTCAATCAGTGAGAAATATTCAGCCCCCCTCCCCCAACCGAATCCTCTATTGCTGAGTGAAGCGGTTGTAGTGACACATATATCTTTTACAATGACGGTTGCTAGAGACAAGATTTGGTTTCTAATTGGCAATGGATCGATTGAGAGAAAACAAATCACAGTAACAAACTCAAACCGATGGACAGTCACACACATAAACTATAAGAGGAAACAACAGACACACTGGAGTGCAACAAAAACAAACGACAATGCAACGTTCATAGAAAAGAACTATTAGATAACAACTGCCATATTTCTGACTTGGTACAGGACATTTTATGAAAAAATGGTGGGTTGAGCCTGGTTTTGTGGCTAGCCAAACCCCGCGCTTTAGGGCAATGTTAAATATACCGCTAAAATGGCAACATTGCGCATGGCAGGAATAAAGAACAAATAAATGCAATGACGTTCTCTTTCAAACGTGTTTTCAATTTTGAATAATTAGCTAGTTCGTCGTGAGTGGTCGGTTTTTGAGGAAGGAAGTTTTCCAACTAATCTCACTCTAATGTTTGTCAAAACTTATATACTTCTCTTCCTCTTAAACACAGGTACTTGTTGACTTTATTGCCATCCCCTCGTTTTATTTTAACTAGTTCGTTTTCCGGCACTTCATTACATGTTCTGTAGAAAATAAACGTTTAACAATTGTTAATGTTTCAGTAAAGATAGTTGAAAACCTATGACAAATTTGAAAAATGATAATCAAAAATGATAATCAAAAATCACTTTTCTGTTGGTATTTAAAAAAATTTTGCTAGACTTATGGTATTGACTTGTTTTAATGAACATGCATAAACATTTAATAAAAGGGATGAAAAAGAAAGCTTACTAAAATAAAAAAGGGGGGAGGGCAATTAAATCAATTTAGTAAAATGTTGATGAAGTATTAAAAACCGACTGGTTTCAGTCACGGAGTGTAGCAAGCAAAAGATCGTATGACCATGGAAGTATTTATATTGAATATAACACTTCCTTGGCATAAAAGTTTTATTGGAGATATGGCAAAATCGGACAGTAACTTGTATCTTTTACAAGATTTGAATTTGTAATACTCAGTCTAAGACATGTAGACTAAGTTTTGGAGCACATTTTACAGTGTAAGTTTCATCAGTTTGGAATGAGATGTACCAATCGGCATTAGAATTATCAGAACCCTTCGATATCATTGAAAATATGCCGAGGCGATGTGGTCGACAGACTACCGGAGCCAATCACCCTGCAAACACGCGAAAACAGTATTGGAAAGTCTCATTATTTTTTGCGTTCATAGACCTTATGATAAGGGAACTGGAGAGTGGAGTCGCGTCTAGTATTATCAGAAAATCGCTTCTTTGCGCTGTATCTGCTTCATCGTGTTGTAGGAAATATAACAAACGAACAAATCTCAACATTGTCTGAGACATACGAAACTGACCTGGCATGTAATTTTGACGAAATCAATTGGAGGTCGCTCGATGCCGAACACGTACGCTGGTTTATAACATCTCGCGAGTGCTACTATGGAGATCTACCAGTGTACTACGTATGTTGAAAACAAATGTACGATCATCAATGAACAACGACATGTAGTTACTAGCATTACTGCATATTCATCGGTATTTCAGTGTGAATATTGACAAAGTAATAGAGAAGTTTGTTTCTGCCTAGACCCGAAGAACAGATTTTGGACGATTTTGAGTAAATTCTGTATCACAAATATGTGTTGTTTATGTATTACACTATTCAAAAGATTTATTAATAGTTTTACAATCATAATTTTTATTTAAAGTCCTGACTACATATAGCTCCTCTTTTAACCGTCCTATGACCAAAAACCGGAAAAAAACCCCATTTTTCGGCATAAAAGGGTCCCAATTTTTTTTGCTTGCACATCGTTTCTTTCTAGCTACGCCCCTGGTATATTAAATCATTAAAGTGCTCTAATAATTAATAATTAAATTCGTTTAACTTTACTTGACCCACTTCGCGGACAACCGATCCTTCAAGTTGAGGGTCCTATTTGATTTTCCGATCGATACTTGACGTCATCCGTTATTGGTATGTGATAGTTATTCATATACATATGATAAGCTCATGTGACCTTGGTAAAACACTTAAATAGCTATGTATATCTCTTCCGTCTTCACAAGCTTTTGTAGTTTTCAGAAAATAGCAGTTCAATAGTTTTATCCTGTAACCATTAAGATCGACGATGGACGTTACATATAGGAGCACCATATTGCTAGTGGTTATTTTCTTTGCAGCAGTAAATTCTAAACCTGGAATTGGTAGGTCATATTTGAACATTTTCTAAATTTCATATGATTGTGCAAAACGCTATTTTTTATTCTTCCTGACTATAATTTTATTTTATTACTTCCTTATTTAAAGGTTATCGTTGTAAATTTACAAGATCAATTTCAAACTGTAAAAATGAAATAATGCTATTCGTTTAATTTCTATATTATATTGACTTGGATACAACATATTTTGAATGTGGTTAAAATGGTGTATTTCCAACATGAATACTATTTGAATATTGATCTGAAACAAATAAATAACATACCAATTCTCTTAAAATTCAGTTGATAAATCATTTTTGGAATTTTAAACAATTCGTGTTCTTTTAAAAAGATAATTTCATGTGATTTTTATCAGTAAAATTTAAAATCGCATCATATTCATAAATATAATTATGTTTCAATAGAGCATGGATAAATAAAATTATGGTGAAATAAGTGTCCTTGTTATTAAAATACAAGTTTATAAAAAACTAAAACTAAAATTTCCGGAGGAAAAAAGAAGTCGTTGTTTTATCTTAAAACAAATAGATAAATAAATAAGTGTGTATAGGTCAGAAAAGTATATTAGAAAAAACAAAAATGCGGAAATATTTAGTGAAAGTGTTTTTGATACATTTTTAATACAAATATAAAGATCGATTTTTTGAATGCATGAACGAGAACAAAAAGAGTACTTTTAGTAAAAAAATATCTGTATTAAAGAAGGGATGAACAGACACAGCGACCATGCTTAAGACGTAATTGTTTTGTCTTATGAACACGTAACCAATCAGTTGATAATACAAATATCTTAAGTATATTTTGTTTCTTTCAGTGCCGACGAATGTCAATGAATTTGAAGCAGCAACTGTCAGTCAGACAACAACCGACCAAAACACATCAGCTAGTTCTGCAACAACTACAAGAAACTCAAACATTACTGGTCAGACAACCGAACGCTCTAATGTTACCATCCAAACAACGATAACTCCAAATATCACGAAAGGACCGACAACGGAACATTCTAACATTACTGTTGAGCCAACAACTCAAAATTCAAATATTACGATGGAACCCGTAACTAAGGCATCAAACGTGACACTGGAACCAACAACGAAAAACCCAAATGTTACAGTGGAACCAACAACTACAAACCCTAATGTTACAGTAGAACCAACAACGAAAAACCCAAATGTTACAGTAGAACCAACAACTAAAAACCCAAATGTTACAGTAGAAACATCAACTCACCCAAGTAATATGACTACACCAATGTCAACTCCAAAAACGAAGCCACATCCAACAACACATGCAATGCCGACCACTACAAAGAAGTATAAATTTAATGGTGCAAGTTTTGTAGGAGGAATAGTTTTGGGAGTCGGAGTATCAGTTGTTATAATAATGATTGTTTACTTTTTGAAATGCAGAAAAAGTGATGCCGGTTACGATAGAATGTGAACCTAACAATTGCTTATAATAGTACTTTTGGTAATCTCATTTGCTTAATACTGATTTTACATATATTAAGACCACTTTAGTTTATCATAATGGCATCGTCGTACTATGTGAATTCCAATGATCATTATATATGTATGTAAAAGAAGGAGTTCATTACTAGTATACAAATCCTTTGAGCAGACTGACAAAACTCACAGGAATGGAAGAGTGCTTTTATTTTGTGCTTTATATTAAAGTCAAAATGAGACATCCAACACATGATCATAGTTCACACATCAATGCAAGTTCAAGATGGAACATCAATTTTGGGAACACAAGTGAAAGATAACATTTTCAATATATTTATTTTTGTATGATTTACAATTTGTTTTTGTTATATAAAATATTTCTTAAACAGAGTTTTGTTAGCTTTTTTATCAGTTACTATATACTATAGTTGTTTGATGATTTTGTGTGCTTTACTTGTCTTCAAATGGCAAATATCTCATACATGTTAGGACGAGAACAATTTAACAATATTGCAAAATGTATAAGTCCTGCTGTAAGGGATCATCCGAAATTATGGGATAGTAATGCCACTGGAAAATGAAGTTATATTTCATAAGAACAGAAACCCAGTCTTACAACAGGCCAATTACCGGACTCTCAAAGAGTCGCAAGTGTTCTTGACGTGCAGAGAGCGAGACACGAGTTCACAAGTAACAGTCCACAGGGAGACACACCACCTAATCCCGCCCAAAGGGAGACATGTCACATAATCTGACACATACTTCTGACTCAAAGTCGACTAGTTTTTGCGCACACTCCTTAATCAATGCTGCGTGCTTAGCGGAGAAGTAGCAAATACTAATTTTAATCTGCCTACCCTTCCGGAGCACCTGATATCACCCTCAGTTTTTGGTGGGTTCCGTGTTGCTCAGTCTTTAGTCTTTATGTTGTTTCTTGTGTACTATTATTAGTTTTGTCTGTTTGTCTTTTTCATTTTTAGCCTTTTTTCGAGTTTTACTGTTCTTCTGGTATCTTTCGCCCCTCTTTTAAGTCTTTAGTTTTACCAGGCCGGGGTTCAAACCTACAGCCTCGCGCACTCGAGGCAAATACGCTACCACGACACCATTGAGGCGGTTATATGAGAGTTATAATGTTATTTCATCCTTTATACAGTTTTCCTTCATAACGTTATCAACATTTTATCATAATTTGCTTTGCTTTTTTCGCTGTAAATAGTGTCCTTTAATTTATCATGCAATTCTGTAACAGATCTATAATGACAGTTCATTCTAATACCTTAATACTAAATTTTGATCGAATATGTGAACAATCATATGTCCGTCGGTCTGTTGTCTGTTATTATATTTTTCCTTCAAAATTTTGTTTACTTCCAAAGCCAGTACCGATATATCAAACCAATTAAACATTAAGATTGATTCTCACAGTACTTAGTTTCAAAGGAGAAGGTCCGGTAAAAGTTCATTTGGGCCTAAAATTTAAATGTGCACCTGATTATAGATTTTTGACACTTTAATACACTTACTTGTTTGTGTCTACTTCAGTCGATTAAATTACTTTAAATGAAAAATTTCAACTGATTCTAGAATTGAATATCAGAAATCAATCAAAAATGCAATAGGCTTCCTTCGTACAGTACAGTGGCGGATCCAGAAATTTTCATAACTGACTGCCTAAGAGGGGACCCGCTCCGGTCATGCTCTAGTGTTTCGCTATATAATTAACCAATATTTTCCATAGAAGGGTGGGCCTGGCCACTTCTTATCTGCCTCTGATACTTATATAAACGAATGCTAGCTATTACTGAAAGTACTCACAATGTTCTACACATGTGCGGTCCTGAATTAATTACTTAATTAATATACATTTGTAGATCTTTGGGATAGCGCACGTATCTTACAACGGGTGGCACTGGGGATGATCTCTGGTCTGAAATAGGTCATTGTATATGATAAGTCGAACCATATAAGATGAAATGTATGAAAAGGTTGCTGATTGATTCATAAGTACAATGTATATCCAACTATTCAGATGTCGATTTTTTTCAAACCTCAAAGTCGTTAAACACCCCCGTTGAAAATTCATATGAAAAGGGTTGGGTAGAGCAAGTCGCAGCTCCTCACTTGTACAACAGAGAATTGAAGTGCCCAATTTCTCTGTCTTTGAGCAGGGACCAAACCAGGATCATGAGGATGTTTGACAGAGGGATTAATTATATAAAACAGTAAAGTATCACCCAAAGCAAGGCAAACGTCTGTTTTACGATCAAATGCTAAAACAAAATTCTCTACGCTCCATGACACCCCACACACACCATTACTGAGGATAGATGCACATATATCTTTTACAATGGTGGTTGTTAGAAAATTGGTTTTAAGGGATTTGATTTGATTTTAAAAATGTTTTAAAAAAAAGGGTAAGATGGAAATTTATGTTACAAAAGCCAAAATACACTAATAAAAAAAGCAGGACCGAATGAAGTGAGAAAAAATGCAATACAGAGATTACAACTAAAAAAAACAAACAATGCAGGACAATATTTTCATTCTAAATACAATGGTAGCTCCCTAATTCACAATGGATATCAATCACAACCAACGTTGTCTATAATTTTGTCGGTTTGGATGCATTCTGATTAAAAAATCAAACGTTCTTTTTCAAACGTGTTTCAGTTTTGAATAATTGGCCAGTTCGTCGTGAGTAGACTAGTTGGTTTTTGAGGAAGTAGATTTTCCAACTTATCCCACTTTAACTTTTTTACATGTACTTGTTGAGTTGATTGTCATCCCCTCGTTTTAATTTGATTAATTCATTTTCCGGCATTCCGAGAACAATCAGATTTCTTTTTTCTTCAAAATTTAACACTTTAATGGTCGTTTTCTTACATTGGCAGTTGAAAATCATCTTCGCTAGGCTAGCCAAGGGATACTACCCCCCCCCTCCTCTACACCTCTTAGGCCAATAGTAACGATCCAGGTGGAGAGGAAGAAAGTGGATCGTTACACTTGGCTAGCGAAGATGATTGAAAATAAACGTTTAACAATTGTCAATGTTTTTTGATAAATTTGAAAAATGATAATCATAATCACTCTATTGTTGGTATCATTGTTTTCCTTGTATCCCGGTATTGTTTTTTTTTATAAGGAACATGCATGGACATTAAATAAAAAGGATGGAATTCAAAAGAAAAATTATTTAAAATTTTAAAAAAGGGGGATGGCAATCAAATCAAATTAGAAAATATTGCTGAAGTAAAACCGGACAACCGATCATTCAAGTTGAGGGTCCTGTTTGGTTTTCCGATGAATACTTGGCGTCCTCCGTTATTGGTATATGATAGTTATTCATATATATATGATTATCTCACGTGACCATGGTAAAACACTTAAATAAGTATGTATATCTCCCCCGTCTTCACAAGCTTTTGTAGTTTTCAGAAAATAGCAGTTTAATATTTTCATCCTGAAATCTATAAGATCGACAATGGACGTTAAAAATAGGAGCACCATATTGCTAGTGGTTGTCTGCTTTGCAGCAGTAAACTCTTAACCTGGAATTGGTAGGTCAGTTTTAAACAGATTCAAATTTCAAGTCATTGTGCAACTCACTATTTTTTTATTTTTCTTGACTAAAAGTTCGTTTGATAATTTTTTTTATTGAAACGGGTTATCGTTGTAAATTCACAATATCAATTTTAAACTCTTTGTTACTTTTAATATTGTGTATATTAATGATCTTGTTGTTATTTTTTATTTTCATTTTGTTATGTTGTATCACATACTATAAATATGTAGTTTTATGGCAATACAGATTTGAATTGAATTGAATTTTAAAATGAAATACTGCTATTCGTTTAATTTCTATAATATATGAATTGGATACAGCATGTTTTGTATGCGGTTAAAACGGTGTATTTCTACAGTTGTAACACGAATACCATGGTAATATACTTTTTATTAGACCCCAAACAAATTAATAACGTACCAATTCTCTTAAAATGCAGTTTATTAATCGATTTGAAATTTAAATAATTCTGAGGTTTTTTTTAAAGATAATTTCATGTGATTTTTATCAGTAAAATTCAAAATCGCATTATATTCATAAATAGAATTATGTTTTGATAGAGCATGGATGAATAAAATTATGGGGAAATAAGTGTCCATGTTTTTAAAATACAAGTTTATGAGAAAAAAAACTAGAGGGAGTAGGTCCGGTAAAGTCCGATTTTGGCCTCAAATTTCAGGTTCATCTGACGAAAGATTTGGGACACTTTTTTAACACTTAAGTGTCTATTTCAGTTGATTCAATTAGTTTAGGTGAAAGATTTTAACTGATTTACTCATTAAATACGCTCCGAATCAAGCTTAAATATGAAAAATCTATCAAATATGCCAAAAAATGTCACATTTCAGATGTTTTTTTGTCAAAAACGAAAGTGGCCACATTCGTGCTCATCCTCAACCTTTATATATGTTATGTATTATCATCAAATACAACTTTCCTTTCAATATTAAGAATGAACACAAATGCGGCCACTTTCATTTAAGACGGAAACCGTCTAAAATTTAACTAAAATGCTAAAAAAAAGGGGAGATTTCACTCATTTAATGATGCTAGTACCCGATATATGTGCATTGTATTGTCAAAAACAGCCCATATTTATGTAGCAGAAGCATTTTACTTTCCAATATATAACTAAAATCTTACATTTTAACAATTTTGTAAAACTGCTATATTTTGCGGCCAAAAGCGGGATTTACTTGACCTACTCCTTTCCGGAGTAAAAGGGAAGTCGTTGATTTATCATAAAACAAATAGATAAAAAAAAATGAGTGTGTATAGGTGAAAAAAGTATATTAAAAATAACAAATATGTAGAAATATTTAGTGAAAGTGTTTTGATACTGTTTTAAATACAAATACACAGATTGATTTTTTTGATATTATGCATAGACTAGAAAAAATATAGTAATAGGTGTAACACCACTAATTCGGGCCCGACCAGAAAGCACATACCAGAAAGTAGTTCATATATAGTTCAAAATAGTTCCTACGTATGAGTGTAAATTTCACAATATGCAGAATATTTAGGTATTTTTGGTATCAAATGAAAGCTGAAGGACTGGTGATCATTGTAGAACACTTTTGAACTTATAGCTTTGAATATTAAATAAACTGCAAATTTTAAAAAGAGGGTACATTTTGCCTTGTTTGTCAGATCTGAAGCACCTGCTTTGGTACATCCGATGTTCCGGGAACCAGTTCTTTCTTATATGCCATTAAAGGTATGTAGATTTTTTCAAAACAAAACACCATAAAGTATTGTTTTGACATGCAATGATTGCCACTTTATTTGAACTTAAAACAAAAGAGGTGTGCCTGCTTGAAATGGAGGAATTTAACATAGAAAGCAATGGGACCATGAATTAGTGGTGTAATTCCAATACAGTACCTGTATTAAAGAAGGGATGAAAAGACACAGCGAATATGCTTTAGACTTTAAAAATGTTTTAAAAAAAATTTTCGGTTAATCAATCACTTGAGATTTCAATTATTTTAAGGTATATTTTGTATCTTTCAGCAACGAAGCATGTCAATGACATTGGAGCCACAACTGTTCGTCAGACAACAACCGACCAAAACACATCAGCTAGTTCTATAGCGACTACAAGAGATTCAAACGTTACTGGTCAGACAACCGAACACTCCAATGTTACCATTCAAACAACGATAACTCAAAATATTACGAAAGAACCGACAACGGAACATTCTAACATTACTGTAGAGCCAACAACTCCAAATTCAAATATTACAATAGAACCCGTAACAAAGGCATCAAACGTGACACTGAAACCAACAACGAAAAACCCAAATGTTACAGTAGAACCAACAACCCCAAATCAAAATGCTACGGTAGAACCAACAACCACACACCCAAATGTGACAGTAGAACCAACAACCACACACCCAAATGTTACTGTAGAACCAACTACTAAAAACCCCAATGTGACAGTAGAACCAACAACCACAAACCCAAATGTTACAGTAGAACCAACAACTAAAAACCCAAATGTTACAGTAGAACCAACAACCACAAACCCAAATGTTACAGTAGAACCAACAACTAAAAACCCAAATGTAACTGTAGAACCAATAACCACACACCCAAATGTTACAGTAGAACCATCAACCACACACCCAAATGTTACTGTAGAACCAACAACCACAAACCCAAATGTTACAGTAGAACCAACAACTAGAAACCCAAATGTTACAGTAGAACCAACAACTAAAAACCCAAATGTTACAGTAGAATCAACAACCGCACACCCAAATGTTACAGTAGAACCAACAACCACAAAACCAAATGTTACAGTAGAACCAACAACCACAAAACCAAATGTTACAGTAGAACCAACAACGAAAAACCCAAATGTAACGGTAGAACCAACAACCACACACCCAAATGTTACAGTAGCACCAACAACCACAAACCCAAATGTTACAGTAGCACCAACAACCACAAACCCAAATGTTACAGTAGAACCGTCAACTCACCTAAGTAATATGTCTACACCAATGACGAAACCACATCCAACAACACATGCAATGCCGACCACTACAAAAAAGTATAAATTTAATGGTGCAAGCTTTGTAGGAGGAATAGTTTTAGGAGTCGGAGTATCAGTTGTTATACTAATGATTGTTTACTTTTTGAAATGCAGAAAAAAGGCTGCCGGTTATGATAGATTGTGAACCTAACAATTGCTTATAAGTATAGTTTTGGTAATCTCATTTGCTTAAATTAAATACTGATTTTTAACCGGATTTTTGTGACAAAAATGTCGGTTATTGATTTGGGGATGTACGGCGGGCGGGCGGTCGGGCGGGCGGTCGGGCGGGCGGTCGGTCGGGCGGGCGGTCGGTCGGTCGGGCGGGCGGGCGGGAATCAAATGTTGTCCGTGCATTAACTCATGAACCGTTCAACCAAAGCTTTTAAAATTTTAATATGTTGTTACTGACAACTAAATGAAGGTCAAGTTCAATAATGGCGATTTTGACTTTTACCGTTCAGGAGTTATGGTTCTTGAAAGATTGAAAAATGGAGTTTACAGTCGTGTCCGTGCATTTACGCATGAACTGTTCTACCTAAGCTTCCCAAATTTTAATATGTTGTTACTGATGACAAAATGGAGGTCAAATTCAATAATGGCGATTTTGACTTTTACCGTTCAGGAGTTATGGTTCTTGAAAGATTGAAAAATGGAGTTTCCAGTCGTGTCCGTGCATTTACGCATGAACTGTTCTACCTAAGCTTCCCAAATTTTAATATGTTGTTACTGATGACAAAATGGAGGTCAAGTTCAATGATGACGATTTTTACTTTTACCGTTCAGGAGTTATGGTTCTTGAAAGATTGAAAAATGGTGTTTCCAGTCGTGTCCGTGCATTTTCTCATGAACCATTCAACCAAAGCTTTTGAAATTTTTATATGTTGTTACTGATGGCAAATTAAAAGTCAAGTTCAATTATGACGATTTTGACTTTTACTGTTCAGGAGTTATGGTTCTTGAAAGATTGTGAAATGGCGTTTCCATTCACGTTGTTGCATTTACTAATGAACCATTCAATCTAAGCTTTTCAAATTTTAAGATGTTGATACTGATGACAAAATGGAGGTCAAATTTGATATTGACGATTTTCACTTTCACCATTCATCAGTAATGGTTCTTGTGATATTGCCAGGACACAAATAAATATTAATAAATCCGGTTTGCTGTCGTTGTGACAGCCTCTTGTTATATATAAGACCACTATTGTTTATCCTAATGTCATCGTCTCGTACTATGTGAATTCCAATGATCATTATATATGTATGTAAAAGAAGGAGTTCATTACTAGTATACAAATCCTTTGAGCAGACTGACAAAATTTAAAAGCAAAGGAACAATTCTTTTATTCTTTTGCTTTATGTTAAAGTGAATTTGAGATTTTCAGCACATTAACAGTCACACATCAATACAAGTTCATACGGATCATCAATTTAGGGAACACAAGTGAAACATTTCATTTTTCAATATATTTATTTTTGTATGTCAGATTTACAATTTGTGTTTGTTATATAACCCCGTCACATTATGTATGTATGTGACTGTCCCAAGTCAGGAGCCTGTAATTCAGTGGTTGTCGTTTTTTATGTGTTACATATTTGTTTTTCGTTCATTTTTTGTACATATATAAGGCCGTTAGTTTTCTCGTTTGAATTGTTTTGCATTGTCATATCAGGGCCTTTTATAGCTGACTATGCTGTATGAACTTTGCTCATTGTTGAAGGCCGTACAGTGACCTATAGTTGTTAATTTCTGTGTCATTTTGGTCTCTTGTGGAGAGTTGTCTGAGACTTCTAACTTCAAGTTTACATTTTTTTAAAAACAACTTCATATAAATACTATATGTTGGGGCCATTAAGGCTAAACATAAATAAGTGTGGTAAAATTCAAGTGTGGTCTTGTATCTTGAAAATCTTAATAGATTGAGAAAATCTGACAGGTGCCTACAATTTAAGAAAATCAAGTTCCGAAGACATTTGTCTGACACTCCGAGCGACACTTTATATTTTGATAAAAAATTAGTTTTAAAACCAATACATTTTAACTAAAAAGCTGTTATTTGATAAAATTCCATGATAGGAATTAAATTTTATATAAATCATTCTGGGGAATTTCGTCAAAAGTAGTTTTTTTATCCAGATATTTGCATATGAAGCCTCCAAATCTGCAACACGGAAAACTAAGGAGAGGTGTTCGAGAAAACAGAGCACTGAAAACGTCTACTTCTGCTTGCAGGAAATACATCATGCTTTGGTTCCTTCCGTGCAATACATTATGTGGTACTAACAATTCTCAAAACAGACATTTTGATACTTAAACTTATCTTGATCGTTTTTCTTCACTTCAAAACCGCCACTCCATGTCAAACATAGCCGACACCCCGGCCACAAGGTGTTTATGTTTAGAATTATAATTGACAGACAGAAACTACAAAGAGCAAAAACAATCAGCAATACGTGTTCTACAAAACTAACAAAATAATGAATTAATCAAAATATAAAATTCAAATGTACATGGTGCATATTTTTTTGAAAAAAGGGGGAAGGTGTCACGTGCATCGCGCTACCACCCCTGGATCCCGTTCTCTGTTTTTAAAATTCACTTTGCAAAAAGTAATATTTAAACTACATCAAGTACAATTCAATGGCAACAATAAATTCAAACAGACAATACATACGTGTAATGTTGTACGCAGGGGACGGATTCTGGACGTTTGAAGGGTTGGAGCATAATTTCCTCAAACTGCGCGTAATTCCCTTTAAGCTGAGCGTAGAGAGGCGAATTGAATGCAAACAAAATATTTTCCGATCAAACGGGGTGTAATTTGTCACTGATATGGTTAAGTATAAAAAAGAAGATGTACGTGGTACTATGATTGTCAATGAGACAACTCTCCACAAGAGACCAAAATGACACAGAAATTAACAACTATAGGTCACCGTACGGCCTTCAACGTTCTCTAACATTTATGTCAGTAGGTAAACACCAAAACTGATGAAATATGGGAATTAAAGTGGTACCTTACACTTCAGGGAGATAACTCTGTAAAGTCAGCCAATCGTTTTAATTACGTTGTGTTGTAAAAGGAATATTAAGCTTCTCAATTATCAAAATTGGCGTTTGTCAAACTGCTATATAACCAGTGTAATTTTTCTGACAAAACAGTTGGTTCAAAATTTTTGAAATTTGTATATTTTTTGTTAAAGGGTCAAAGTAAGTACTTTGAGAAAATTTTATGAAAATTAAACGAGCCAAATTAATTTTAGTGCAAGTGTTGGGTACCACCTTAAAAGTGGAAAACAAATAAATACTAGATATAAAAGATGTGGTGTGAGTGTCAATTAGAAAACTCATCCAAGTCCCAATTTGAACAAGTAACCCATGATAGGTAAAAATACGGTCTTCAAAACGGACCTTTTACCTCAATCTTTTGCACAACAACTTTGGTTAATTGAAACCAATATGACAAGTATTTTCATTGGAAGATACAGACAAAGTTTAAACTTTTGGTGTATATCAGAAAGTCCTTCATCGACTTTGAGTTGGCTTCCAAATTTACATATCCGAATTACCATCAACAAGGAACAAAGTGCAATATACAACCTTGTTACAACAATAGACTGGATAGAAAGACGGTCAGTTTTAGAGTCCCAAAGTGCTTTAATTCTTTTACATACTTTTAGTACAAATCACGAGAGTTTTAACTGTAGTACTTGTAAACATATTGACAATGTAAAAACTGAATTTATCATTATGGATGATCGCTTGTCATGTTTTTTTCGAAATTATTACAGGTTTTCTGAATCCTCTGGTTTTTCAATGATCCCACTGACCCCAATTTGTTTTTATAAAACTTAAACTTGTTCTATAACAAAGCCTAGAAAAAATCAAGATAGAGCATTTCCCGCCAAGATTTCAATGGTTTATATCTCGAAAACAAATAGAGAAAGAAGGAAATCATCATCGTGTGTGTTAAAAGAAATGTATCTTATTCAAATATGCTACTAAATAAAACTGACACACTTGCGAAATGAGAGTAAATCGTTTTTAATTCATTTTACAAGAAAATCCCAGGTCTACACTCTCAAAGGACTTATACATGCAACAGAGAGAAAAACCCGTACAGGACACTTCATAAAAATAAAAAGACATTCATAATTGTATGATTACCAATGACACAAATATCAAAAAAAGTTCAAAAGAAGTGGATGTAAGCAATTATAGGCAACCGCACGGCCTTCGACAATGAAACATACCATATAGTCGGCTATAATAGGCCTCGACATGAAAAATGAGAAACAACTGTAAAAAGTAATGGCCTCATTTCTAACGAAACAATTTACGAAAAAAACAAACGAAAGACATGAACCAACAATACTAACCGAACGACAGGCTCCAGACTCGGGACAAGCACAAACATAATGTTGTTTTTCTATTGTGATTTATATATATATAAAAAAATCAATGAAATAAATCAGTAAGTACATAAATACTTAAGTTTTAGCACAAAGAACATTCGTTTTGTTTTCATTCTACAAATCACATATGCATACGCTTCATGGTAAATCGACACACGTTGACTTTGCACATTATCTTTAATATTTTAGAGTCTCAAATCCATCCACTGCCGGTATGATAAAAAAAAGGAACGATAATATCTACTCAAACAACATGACAAGAGAAGTATCACCAGAACTACAACAGACTACAACAATACCACAACAGACAACAACAATCCCACAACAGACAACAACTATCCCACAACAAACAACACAAAGTAAAAAAAGTGAGCCCAGTGAAATATGCAAGTTATATATACATCGAATAATGGCAACCGGACGCCTCTATTTAGCATCATATTTCACTTTTTGACGGGGTGATTATATTTTGTACCCAGCGACGCATGTACATAATATTATATTTGAAAAAAAAGCCAATTAATGCCAATTGTGAAAATTAAGTTGGTGCGTTCGAAGAAGCGCGTTCATTGAATTTCTTTGTTGCGTTAAATACAATGTCCAAGCTCTCTGTACGAAATGAATCTTTTGCAACCATATCAACGTTGAAGTTCTTGTTTTTCGTGTCAATAGAGCCTCTGCACAGAACATATAAATTCTGTTGGTGGAATATAGTCCCTAATGTGGACGGTGTGTTACTTTTTGTATACCCTTTTCAAATGTATTTCTTCATGTTGTATGTCTGAGGGTTTGGATGGGGGGGGGGGGGGGGTCTATTATTCTGTAAACATTTAATTTTCACCCCTTTTTTCTCTAATCTTTTAAAAATTAACCCCTTTTTTCTCTAATCTTCAAAAAATTAACCCCTTTTTTCTCTTATCTTCATTTTTTTTTGCCCGTTATTCTCTAATCTTCATTTTTTAAGTGCATTATCCAAACCCTCATGTCTCAAACAGCAAGTTAGGGGATGAAATTACACTGTATAACAATTTGGGTAATGAATTTTAAAGTTAAATAGGTATTTGGTCCAGCTGAAAAGGTTATAAATTAGCACTTCAGAAGCTGTCGAAAGATTTCAAGACCTCCTTTACGTATTTAAATTGTCCATAGTTTGAGTTAGAGCCGATGAAGTTTTCTATAATTTTGATGTAATGATGTCCTAAAACTTTTAAAAGTAGTACAACACACTGTAAAAATATTATTGAGAAAGCGCAGGTGGGATTTTGTTTATTTTCATTTATTGTCTAAAAGAAATCATGGAAGTAATATATTGACAATATAATACTTCTATGAAGAAATGCACTACAAATAACTGTGTACTCGAATCAGATTGATTGGTCATTTAGTGTTTGAATTCGCTTCCTACATGTTTACACACAAACAACGAAGTTTAATAACCAGTCCAAATCGGAAATGCATGGTTATAAAAAACAAATACGAAAGCTGCCTCGAAATTTATGAAACCATTGGAAGAAAAAATAAAACGCACCGAAACAAAAAGCAAACTCGAACTTTAAGTGAGTTTAAGAAAAAAGGAACTGGTAAATAGAAAACTGTTGTCTTTATAAGTCATCTGATACTAAATGATGGAAACAGGGGAAGGGGAAGGGGGCGTAAATGGCGGATCTCTATGATTGAAATATATATTTTGTAGCATACAGTTGTGCCCTACATTCTGCTTTCGGCATTCAGTGGCGGATACAGAACTTTTTGTAAAGCGGGGGCGGGGGGGGGGGGGGGGGGGGGGGGTGGAGTCTCCAGTTATGCTTCTGTGATGCCCTATAATCAACCAATTTTTTCCCACAAAAGGGGGGAACCCGGGCACTCGGACACCCCCTGGATCCGCCTATAGCAGTATATGTATCGTTTCCTGCAATTACACCATCCTTTCAAAAATCTTGGATCCGTCACTGATACTGAATAGAACCCGTAAAGTGGAAAGGGATTAATATAAGTTGCAAAACTTGTTTCCGGATCCACTATAAAAAAATATGTTTAAACTAAACTGAATAGAACATGTAAGTCATTCTGATCTATTCATGACAGAACTATACATGCTATACTAGTACAGCATGTAGAACATTATCCGTCGGGTGCAGTCTTCATTAGGATAATACTACAGAAGCTCTTCAAGGCCATGTACTATACAAGTATAACATGAAGACAATTAGCCATCGGGTGCACTCTCCACTAGGATAATACTACAGAAGCTCTTCAAGGCCATGTACTATACTAGTATAACATGTAGACCATTAGCCGTCGGGTGCAGTCTCCATTAGGATAATACTACAGATGCTCTTCAGGGTCATGAAGATATTTCGTTATCATTAAATAGATTAGTCTATAAAACTGTCTGTCAAATCCTTTATCACATATTAAATTAGTCACTTGTTCGATTTTTGTTCTTACGTACATTAACTCGCTGATAGGACTTTTTTTCATATCTAAATGCGTCTGATGAATTACACACACTAGATGTGTACATACGATTTTATCATCATTATCTATCAAAATCACGAGATACTCTCTTCAAACTTTAACCTTACTAGTGACTGCAGGTGGATATAAGTCGGGATATTTTACAAACTAGTAGAAGAATTTTCAGTTGTAAAAGTTAACATCATGATGAAAGTGTGTGTCGTAGTAGCCTTTTTTATTGTGTCTGGTTGTGTGGCATTTCCAACAATTGGTAAGATAAAGGACTAACTAATATAGCATACGATTTATCATACCGTTTTCCCTTCTCCTTCCTTTATCCTCCAATCTTTGAACGCTCTACCCTCAATGTCATTGACGGACATTATTCTTCTTAAATATAGATTATTTTTCTGCCAATTGACATTCGAAAAGCAAACTGACTCTATTTCTATTGAAAATCGGGCTGACTACGCAAAACGATTTTTTTTTACTTAGGGACTTTTTATAGCCGACTGTACTAAGTTTTAATTTTCTAATAAGTCTATGTATCAACATCAAATGAAAGATCTTACGGTATGAAGGGGAAAAATACAATATCTTATTCCAGCACAGGCGTTTTTGGAATGTACTCCCCTTTTTCTAAATGTTTTGTTAATTTTTCAAGTTGATATTTCTTAATATTTATTTACTCTTCAAAATGTTCCTATAGTTATTCATAAGATTTCACAATGACATGGTATATATGATGACCCCACCTCCTGTTCTCATTTTCACGGCAAGTCTTATTTTCCATGTGAAAAAATCAGCCGTAAATAGAGGAGCATTTCAAACCCTACTTTTATAGCAAAATCGTATGGATAACATGTAGCAAGAACATATCAAATATGTAAAATTAAGCTTAAAAATGTAAAATACATATTTATTTGCATATAACAAATTATATATCCATATCTTGATGAGAAAAGCAACGCAAGGTTGCCTTTGTTGACTGCTGTACCCCATTTTTTTTAATTTTACCTATTGTGTCTGTTTGTTTTGTTCACGCGTTTTGACCAATATAATGGAATTTGATGCGACTGTCATACAATTGAGAGGTTTAGCTAGCTTTAAAACCAGGTTCAATCCACAATTTTCTACATAAGAAAATGCCTGTACCAAATCAAGAATATGACAGTTGTTATCCATTCGTTTGAAGTGTTTGAGCTTTTGATTAAAGAGACTTTCCTTTTTGAATTTTCCTCGGAGTTCAGTATTTTTGTGATTTTACTTTTTTTGAACATTATTTTACTCATTTACTCTTATCTTTCAGAAGTAACTGCAGATATGAAAACAAAAGCAACGGTAGTATCGTCTCAAACTAACGATATGACAACAGTAGTAACAACAGAACAACAGATGACAACAAAACCACAACAAATGACAACACACAGTCAAACAACAGTCAACCCCGTTACTTCAATGTCAATGACAACAGAGTCAATGATGACAAATAATACTATGCCACCTTCGTCAGAAACCACAGCCAATCAAATGTCGACACAATCCTCTAACATGTCTACTGTCACAATGATGACAGACGTACCATCAAACATGTCGTCTGCGGGACAAATGACAACGATGCCGGCTACTATGACAACAGCAGGAAAGGTGACGGCGCACCACCCAACAACACATACACCGAAACCAACCACACAAAAACCAGAAACAACAACCAAAAAATCTAAATTTCAAGGAGGAACATTCGTCGGAGGAATGTTTTTAGGAATAGCACTTGCGTGTATCGTTTCAGCAATAGTATACTTTCTTAAATGTAGAAATCAAAGCTATGGAAAGTCAATTAAAATCCAACAAGAGTATACATCTTATAGATGTTATATCGAATTTCTAGACATTAGAATACGAAACAAAAACAATTTTAAAAACATTTTGAAATACGAATATTTGTTTTAGATGGCACAGTAGATCTGTAATGTTTTGAAACATAATGAACATATCTTTTGACTTTGTCGTTGATCGACGTTGTTGTACAAAATTATTTAAAAAGTGTATTTGTTGGTTTATGTGTTGTTAATGTTGTTAGATGCATAAAATTAAAATAGTTTCAAAATAATTGTCCCGGCTTAATATCTTAAGTGCATATTTTGTTCAGTTATTTTCAGAGGATAATTAATACCCTTATATTGTGAAAAGTCATTAAAAGTATCAGGCAGACTATTTATTATGTACGCCAGACATAAAATTAAGAATGCAAATGGGGAATGTGTCAAAAAGACAATAACCCGACCAAAGTGCAAAAAAAACCCCAGCCAAATAACACCAACGGGTCTTCAACACAGTGTGAAAATCCCACACCCGGAGACGGGCTTCAGCTAGCCCCTCAACAAAAATGTATGATTGTTAAATAAATCAAAAAACCAAAATCAAACAAACAAGAATAACGAAGACTAAAGCCTACTTGGAGTAGACGCAAAATGCGGGGATGTTCACATGTTTTGTGAGATCTTAACCCACTTTCATATACCTCTAGCCAATGTAGATCATACAAACAAACTGTAATACGCACAATAAAACTCAGTTCAAAAGACGTCCGAGTCCAATGTCAGAAAAGGTAACAGAAGAAACTAACAAAATGACAAAGGACTACTAGCAGTTAATAAATGCAAATATTATCTTCATCATATGACAATTAAGCACACTCCCTCACCTTAGGAGTTTAGTATCATATAATTATAAAATATATGAGAAGAACAAATCCCGTATCATGTCAACACATGGTTTTAGAATAAATCTGAGACAAAGACCATATGAGTGAATCAATTTTAATTCCAAAATATGCCATATTGAAATACCTGACAACTGAATCGTAACTCAGTATTTTCCTTCTGAATAAGTCGTTCCAAAGGTTTAGTTAGCTTTTGAGGTGAATGACTTTTTATTCAATACAAATGTATTACCATATGATTGGATGTGAAATACCTAAATACAAATGTATATGAGAAATAAATTTTGAGAGTTTTTCGATGTGCTTGGAAAGAAAATTATCTCCTGGATAAATGGTATATCATTTGTGTATAAAACAGCTGAGGGAGGGAGCAGGGTTGTCAACTTGAGGAGATGAAAATTAGATACATGCTATTTTTGTTGAAACAGACAGTAAATATATTTTATGGTTTAAAATTGACAAACATGTAGTTAAACTACAACAAGATATTGTGGTGTGTGGTATTGTGTATATTCCGCCTGAAAATTCTGTATATTGTGTTGGTGATCCATTTAGCGAAATTGAAAGTGAATTTTTGAATTTTAGTACAAGTCATGACAATATATGTCTTTTGGAGATTTTAATGCTCGAACTGCAGAAGATTCAGACTTTGACGTCGTAAATTTTGAAGAATTTTCAGGAATGTTAGACATTGAAAATGAGGGTGTTTGTACTTTAGATGAGTTAAATATAAATCGATTAAGGAAAAGTATGGATCACAAAAAAAAACAATTTTGGTAACTTGCTTCTTGAATTTTGTAAGAATAACAATATGTTTATCCTAAATGGAAGAATGTGTGAAGACAAAGGTCTGGGTAGTTTTACATGTAAAAACACTAGTGTAGTGGATTACAATATTGCTTCCCCAAATTTTCTTAAGCTGGTTTAAAATTTTCAGTATTAAATTCTAGCGTTTTATTTTCGGATATTCATAATCCACTGTCGTTAAAGATTACTGGTTATGAAAAACAAAACGACGTCAGTCATGATGATGAAATGCCTGAGGAGAAGATTAAGAGATGGGAAAATGAGCAATTAGACACCTTTATTAGTAACATTGATAGACTTAAAGTAAATGAAATACTAGCTCAATTAACGGAAATGGTTGAAAATACAAGTGAAAACTCAATTATTAATAAAGTTGTTGAGGATGTATGTCATTTACTTACAAATGCGGCAAAGTCTACATTCGGCACATTTACTAAAAGACGTAAGCATACACAAAATATAAAAAAATCAAAACCATGGTTCGATAGCGAATGTAAGGAAGCTAGAAAAAAGTTTCGGTCTAGTAGACGAAAACTTAAGCGAAACCATACTGACGACAGAGTGAATGAAACAAAGAAACTAGAAAAGAGTTATAAGCGAGTAATGGATAAGAGCATTCGTAAACATAGAAAGAAAATTAGACACAAGATAGAAAACTTAAGATCGATTAACCCGAAAGAATACTGGAAGATTTTGAACGGTGGTAAAAGAGGAAACAATCCATGTGTACCTATTAATATTTTGTTTGATTATTTTAAGAACTTAAATTTAGGAAATTCTGAAGATGAAGAGATTGTTTTAGAAAATCAGAACAATGTAAAAGATTTAAATGTTATATTAAATTCACCTATTACAGAAGAGGAAATTGAAAAATCTTTGAGAAAGTTAAAAAATAATAAATCCTCTGGTGATGATATGATTGTAAATGAATATTTAAAACACTCTTTTAGTGTTATGTCACAGGTGTTTGTGAAACTTTTTAATATTATATTTGACAGTGGAACTATCCCTGAAAATTGGCTTTCTGGAAATATTATACCTTTATTTAAGAATAAAGGTAACAAACATGATCCTAGCAATTTTAGACCTATAACAGTTATAAGCTGCTTTGGGAAATTATTTACTTCTATTTTGAATTCACGTTTGAATAAATTTTCTGATGATTTTTGTTTACTATGTCAGAATCAAGCTGGTTTCAGAGAAGGTTATTCTACTACAGATAATTTATTTGTTATCTACATGCTTATTAGTATCATGAAAAATAAGAAAAAAAACTATTCTGTGCATTCGTAGATTTTGCTAAAGCCTTTGATACTGTTTGGAGAAAGGGTCTTTGGCATAAATTACTTGTGAATGATATTAACGGTAAAATGTATAATGTAATTTTTAATATGTACACTGGTATCAAATCTCGTATTATGTATAATGGTGAAATGTCAGAATACTTTTCATGCAATATCGGTGTAAGACAGGGTGAAAATATGTCTCCTTTTTTATTTTCATTGTATTTGAACGACCTTCAACAGTTTATTGAAGAAAAAAATGTATGTGGTTTAAATTGTATTACTGATGAAATAGAGAATGAGTTTGATATCTACTTAAAACTGTTTGTGTTATTATACGCAGATGATACAGTGTTATTTTCGGATAATGCATCCGATCTGCAGTTGCAATTAGATATATTCTTTGAATATTGCAGTACCTGGAAATTAAAAGTTAACACAAGTAAAACTAAGATTATAATTTTTTCTGGTGGTAGATTACCCCAAAATATTAACTTTATATATGACGGAAATGCATTGGAGATAGTCAATGAATTGACATATCTTGGGTTGAATTTTTCAAGAACAGGTAGCTTTATGAGTGCTAAGAAGATTTTAGTTAGAAAAGCAAATAAAGCAATGTATGAAGTATTGAAAAAGGGGAGGTTGCACAACTTGTCAGTGAAATCACAATATGATCTTTTTGATAAAATTGTGAAGCCAATTCTCATGTATGGGTGTGAGATTTGGGGTTTCAGTAATACTGATATTATAGAAAAAGTGCACCTAAAATTTTGTAAATTATTATTAAACCTTAAGAAGTCGACACCCAATTTTATGATTTATGGTGAACTTGGTATTTATCCCATGTCTTTATATATACAGCTGCGTATGGTTAATTTTTGGTCAAAAATGGTTAATGGGGATGATAACAGGATTGCTAAAATACTATACAAATACGTGTTCTTGAAAAATTCGGACAACCAATTTAGGTCAGATTGGTTGAAATGCATTAAAGATATATTAGATAAATGTGGATACAGCAATATATGGTTGTCACAAGGAAATTTTAATTCTAAGTGGTTGGGTATTAGTTTAAAACAAAAGTTATTTGATCAGTTTCAACAGAAATGGAGAGCTGATATTGACTGTTCGCCAAAAGGTTTGGCCTACAAATTGTATAAACAAAATTTTGAATTTGAGGAATATCTGAATATTTTAAATGATAAAGATAGAATAACATATTGTAGATTTCGTACGGGTAACCATAAGTTACCCATCGAAACTGGTAGATGGAATAAGATTGAGCGAAACCTTAGATATTGTAACTTATGTCATTGTAACGAGATTGGTGATGAATTTCATTACACTTTGCAGTGTAGTTCTTTGGCAAATTTTCGAGCACAATATTTGGATACTTTTTTCTTGCACAGATGTAACATACTAAAATTCGAAAAACTATTTCAGTTAAAAATTAAAAATAAGTTGAAAAAGCTGTGCAAATTTATCAGGGTTATAACTTTTCAAGTGAGTCTTCCTGGTTAATCACCACTCTTCTTTACTATACTGTTTATCATGTATTATTTGATATTTTCATCTCATCTTGTCATGTGTGTTTGTGTTATGTTATATGACTTTTGATGAACTTCTTTGTACCATTGTATCTTTATGGTGTTTAAGAAATAAAGAAAGAATCGTCAGTTTTAGTTGATTAAGGTACGTGACATTCGTGGAACAAAGCGGAATAACTCAGATGTATTTTGTTAAACAGTGTAGTTCTCTTACAGCGATAAAATGAAACAAAAAAATAAAATGTTAATGCTTTTATGATATTTAAAATATATGTAAAGAAACAGATTGATCAAGATTGAATAATCACTACTCATTACATAATTAACACCATTATTATCTGGAATACTACATCAGTGTCAAATAGAATGTCCAAATTTAAGGTCCCAGAGAAGGAAAATATTCAGTTTTCTACTTTGTTTGAAGGTGCTCAACTTGCCTTTTGTATCTTTTGTTGTTGTTTTTGTTTAACGTTTGTATTTGTATCATAAATGTATCATTTGCTGCTTTCTTTAGAACGAAGTGACGTTTGTTTTATACGTATTCAATGTTTGCAGTTATTATTATTTTTTTTTTTTTTAGTAAAATAGAAAATAAATTTACCCAGTTATGTTTGCAATAATCGATGTACAAGTGAACAGAATTCATATATATCATGATATTAGAAATTTTCGGAAAGTGTTTTAAACTTTGAAGTTTACATTTATGATGACATTTACAGATAATTCTAGAGGGGTCATTTCAAAGTGAACAATATTGACAAATTGAAAATAACTCAAATTTTTTTTTTTTATTCAAATCAACGAAACAAGTCGTTACGCCTGCAAACAAAAGCAGCACAAATATTTACTATATGACGAAGTTTTCTCCTCGGATGTTTCCAAAGACTTCCCATAACTCTATAATTCTTCAATTCTCCAATAGAATGTTCAACACCGACTCTGTATTCTTTGATTAAATTATTAATTTTGCGACACCTCCTTTTTATATTGTCCGGTTTTCGCTGTATTTGCTGGCGTGTATAGGGTGTCATAAGAGGATATCTATTAGGATATATTTTATCTGCCAGTAAAACTATTCCTTCCGGAAAGTCGAGCTCCGCATTTCTACCAATTGATCTCATCATTGCAAACTGTTGTGCGTCATTTTGATGTCCCAAAAACCCGGCATCAATATATTAACATATTTTGCCTAAATTATCGATGACGACCTGAGTATGTACGTAATGAAAGTGGCGATGTCCAGAATAATAACGCTCCTAAGGCTCAACAAGTGGCCTGTAAATTTCCGTTGAGGTACCGTCAATTGCACCCACTGCCATTGGGAGTTTTTCCCAGTTTCCCATCTTTGCTGTCCATTCATTAAGAGATGGCCAACGTACCAGATGATGAAAATGTTGCTAAAACACGGGAATGCACCGATTTATTTCCTCATGTATTGTGGTAACGCTTACGTCAAAAATTAAGGTAAGCATGTGGTAACACGGATATGATCTTAGCCAAAGCATGAACAACATAACTCTATTTCTCGGGGAAAGTTTGTATGGCCTACCAGTGCCATTCTGGAAAACATAATTTCCAATTTGTCTCAAAATGTCTAAAAGTGTTTCGGGTGTTTCACCAGTTGTTTGATAAAAAGAGTATCTATGACGCGAAAATATTTGAAAAACATCGTTTCCCTCCCAAGTGTCTAAGGCCTCATGTATAATTCTATATCTTAGTCCAAGTAATGGTTCAGGAGGGGTTTTTACAATAGAAATTACTGCAAAAACTAGCATTTTCAAAAAAGAATCATTGATGCAGCTTGTAAAAAAAAATCAGCTTACCTATGAAAAAATTATGACAAAGAAAATTCCTAAATTACTGAAAGCATTGGGAGTCAGCTCCTCGTGTGATTCAGACGAATAAAAACAGTACTGGTTTATAAAAAATGGTGACAAATAGCTTATTTTAATTAAAATTATATCTCTCATTGTTTTCGTTTATTAAGCATGTTGCCACATTTTTCGAGACATTATGTATTTTGAGATGACCCACAGGTAAGTTTACCTGTAACAGTGTAATTATCATCGTCAACTTAAATGTTATTGTAAACTTAGTTTCCGAAAACGTCTATTATCATACAGTTGTTAACTAGTACATTTACAATGAAATATAAAGGATCAACACAGTTAGCACCCATTACTTCATCGCGTTAAATGTTTTTTAAGGATAAACAAATATGAGTAATTTTATAAATAACTTAACAATATAAAAGGAATAAAAATATTAAACAAATAAAATGCAACTGAAAAAATATAAAGTTGGTTCTTCATAACAAATATAATTGCAAAACATAAAATAACAAAATACCGCATCTCAATGTAAATTATAATGCAATAAATTTAAAACTTTTTTTCATAACATAATGTACTCATACCTAATGAAGGCAAACTGAAGGTGTGGGTACCGAACCGTCCCAGACAATGGTAAACGTAGACAGAGACGAGTTCGACCTGATGGACTGTGTAAATGATAGTCCTTAAAGGGTTGAACCAATGGACTGCTACAGCCATTTCGAATGCAATGTATAATACTCGGACAGAATACTCCGTGAAAGTTATACAGATATTTCACTGGGAGGGTGAATTTCGCTGCATGTTTACCTTTGAGGGTTAGCTTGGCGAACGAGAGAGCCAGAGAGTGAGCGGAGCCAGAAGTGTTCGGAGCCAGAAGTGTTCGGAGCCAGAAGTGTTCGGAGCCAGAAGTAAGCGAAGTCCGAGAGCGAGCGAGCGAAGCCAGAGAGGAAGCGAAGCCAGAGAGCGAGCAAGAGAGGAAGCGAAGCCATAGAGCTAGCCAGAGAGGAAGCGAAGCCATAGTGCTAGCCAGAGAGGGAGAAAAGCCAGAGAGGGAGGGAGGGAGAGAGAGCGACCGCGGAGAGTGAGCGAGAGAGCGCGGAGCCGGAGAGTGAGCGAGTGAACCAGAGAGATAGAGCGCGCCCGTGAGCCGGCCACTGTGTAAGAAAGTGAAAGAGAGTGAGCTAATCAAGAGAGTGAGCGAATCAAGAGAGTGAGCGAATCAAGAGAGTAAATAGAGAATGTTAGCGAGAACTTTAGAACAAAAGAGAGAGAGTAAGAATGTGAGTGTTAAAATGTGAGCGAGTAAAAATGTGCGATAGCGAGAGAAAAGTGTGGGAGCTAGAGAGGTAGCGTGTAGGAGCGATAGAGATAGAGCGATAGAGATAGCATGTGTACTGACGGACGAGCGAAATAAAAGCTGTGTGAGTGAATGTGAGGGAGTGAGTGCGTGTTGGTGACAGTAAGACAGTTATTATGTCAGAATGAGCTTGTAAGTTATTGTTTAATGTGAATTTTGGAACGAAAATGAGTGTATGTTCCGTGTAGTTTGTCCAATTTTTGTTGGTTAACAATCGCGTGGTTGATATGGACTGATTCGAATGATAGTGAACACTTTGGACGTAAAATTTCTGACACCTTCAACCTTCTTCCTGAAAGAATGAGTACCAGGAAGTCATGCCAGACCAAAAAAGTTGAAATGAAATATTTCTGGAAGTATGTCCCACCATTCTGATTACATGAGTCATATCCTGAGCCAAAAAAGTTTAGCAATGTGATATTTTTGTTTGTTACATAATCATAATAACATATAATTTTAATAATAACAAAATGGAACTATGACATGTCAGAAGCAACATGAATAATGTTTATCACTCACATTCATTTGGATTTTTTTTGTATGGAGCGCGGGAGGGTCAAAATGCGGAAATGAGTATAGGTATTCAAAATCAATTTCTCAGCCATGCCCTTAGTGCACCAATGAAAGATTGGCAGACACCAGCAGCTGCCCGTAGTCATTGCACTACTTTTGTGTTCTGAAAAAATTGTAGCGTGTTGACGTAATGCAAAGGAAGTGCTCCTCCCTTGACGATAGTTTTTTTTTGTCTGCAAGATATCGACATATCCTGTGCAGATGCAATTTGTCGATATCTGTTTGTTAGTGTCTAAACTGTTGCCTTATGCACATTAAATCGAGCCACGATGTCAGCAACACTCATTTCGGCATCAACCATTCCAAGAGCTTTTTGACGGTCCTTTTCGGGGAGGCCTGGTTGACGCCCTATGCAATTTTTTCCAGATGGTAAAACATTAATTGCACGTGCAAAGCTAAAATGGCGCGAAATAAATCACCATGAAATAAGTACAACTGTTTTAATTACAGGTAAAACTAAGGATTATATCAATTATGTTTAAATAAGTTTTTTCCAGAAACAAAGAAAAAAAAAGAGTTGCTTAACTTTTTTGCCTCAGTATAGTTGTGCCATATGCCTCTGAATTAATTTTTTAATATGGTTGTTTAACATTTTGGTCTATATACGGTACGTTTCTGTTTTTCATTTTTTTGTGTACAGAAGGACATTTCTTTAAAGTAAAGAAACATGTTTAAACTGCAATATTCTTCTAGAAATTGATCTGTATCACCTCCAGATTTTTGTTGGGGTTTGAGTAGCTCAACGTTGTGTTTTTTTATTTTCTTTTGTCTATTGGTCATTTGTCTTTTTTTTCATAACGTCTGTTTTTCAAACCGTGACTTCTGAGATTAAATACCGCTTTTGTATCTTCTGTCTCTCTTTCATTTTGTTACTGTTACCGTATAAGCTACGATTAATGTCCATATTTTTCCCTTATTAAAGAAGTTCAAACCTCGTATACTAAATACTGTGAAAAGCGATTTCATTTTTATATTATGATTTCAAGATACATCTAAAAATCGTATCATTTTAAAAGTTGATGTTTGGTCTGATTTGTTACTATTTTATACATGAATTTCTGAGCTTTTTAAAAAAGAAATAAACAATGTATACACTTCCATGGTTAAACATCATGTACAAAACCTTCATTGGGTGCGTTAGAACCGGTAGTGGGAGTGCAGGGCCGTAACTACATTGAGGCAAATGAGGCAAATGCCTCATGTTGGAAATTTAAAAAAAAAAAAAAAAAAAAAAAAACGGAAACAAAACATTGTCTTCATATCAAATTGTTTTCACTGAAAGTCTCTTGCAAAAAGCACGTTTTCTTTACTATCTGTTGTTGCCCCTGCATGTTTTCGTGATCCATGTTTCTATTTTACTTTTACTTTTCAGAGTAGATAGTCTATTGTTTGTACTTCTGTGTCCCGGGTTTTTCTTTTGTTTGTACTTACGTGTCTCGGGTTTGTCTTTTGTTCATTTATTGTCCTACTTTATGACTATAGTCTGAGTGTTGATTTTCATTTGTAAGAGTTTGGTTTTGCAATAGTGCATGTCCACCAATGTCCAGACATTGTGTGAGAAAATATTTTAAGAATATACGATGCTATACTGGACACAGCAAAAAAAATGTCGTTTGCATAGAAACAAATACAATGATCAATGGTCAAAGTTTTTATTCTTGTTCTTCATCTTGATACTTACTGGAAGGTCTTCAACAATAAAAGAATCATTAATACCGTAAAACAAGGTCAAGATGGTCCTTAGTGACGACTTTTCAGTACTAGTATAATTATAATACTGCACTGTCACTATATTTAAATCTAGTAAAAAAAATAATAAAAAAAGTCTAAGCACTATACAAGACAACAACAGATCGACAGACAGATCCGGTTTTAATGATTATGAGATTATGAGATTTACGATTTTTGCTTTATCCTACATATCGGTCTACTTTAAATGTTGTCCCTGAGAAACCTAAAAGTCTTAAATTACAATTAATCTATGTTTTAGCTTTGAGACCAGAATATTGTCGAAAAAATAGCTAAAAATTAATTGCGTTTCAATGTAAAAAAAAAAAGTCCGGGAAACGCTCAGAATGCACGATTTTGCGTTATTTTTCTCAGAGCTTCACTATATTTTGCCTCACTATTAAAAGAGGCTAGTTACGGCCCTGGAGTGGTGACGGGGTCCCAACTTCTAAGCAAAAATTGATAATAAACCAAGATGTTGTTCCCAGTACACTAATGCCCCATCCGCAATATCATTTTCTATGTTCAGTGGACCCTGAAAATGGGACAAGAACTAAAATTAGAAAGACCATATCAAAAGGAACATGTGTAATTAGTTTCAAGTTGATTGAACTTCAACTTCTTCAAAAACTACCTTGACCAAAAACTTTAACCTGAAGCGGGACAGACGGACAAACGGACGGACGCAAAGACCAGAAAACATAATACCCATCAATGGGGCTTAAAAAAAAGAAAATAATAGAGGACATATCGACATGCATGGGTAATCCGTAAATAGTAGGTTGATTCGTCACTCAAACATGTTGAATTACAGTTGTGGTGTCACTTTATATAGATATAAAACATAAGATGTGGCATATCCATCTATAAAAGGCCCCGAAATGACAATGTAAAACAACTTTAACGAGAAAACTAACGGCTTAATTTATGTACAAATTTTATATTTTTAGTTTATACTTTCAGAAGTTTGCACCACTAATATTCAATCCTCTCCTACTCCACTATGTGTGATACTTATATCATATCTATTAGATATTACGTTAATTATCAATAAGTTTATACACAATCTAAAGTCAATGAACATCACAAAGTCCAGTATTGTAATTTTGAAATGTAGATAAAATATATCTACACTCAACAATGAAGATGAATATTTTAAAATTCATCTTGTCGATCTATATTTCAGGTAAGTCATTTATACATGTAATTCAGTTTTTGGGTGTACATATGCTTTAAAAGATTCCTCGAACATTCAAAACATAAAATATAATCAAATTTGCTGGCCGTATGAAAATAAGAAGATGTCGCATAAGACAGGTAATGAGACAACTTTCTACTAGACAAAATGACGTTGACGTTATTAATTACATATCGGTCGTCGTACGGCCTTCAACAATGAGCAAGACCCATACCACATATCAATCTATACCATGCTTCGAAATAATAAATGTAAAACAATTAAAACAAGAGAACTAACGATCCGATTAATGTACTAAAAATAAACGAGAAGCAAATATGATATACAGCAAGTTGCCAAAAATTGAAATAATTGACCAGCAACAAATATTATACAATTATGGCCCGTTGAAGAGGTGAATATCCAAAATTGTCAACACGAGAAGGTTATTTCATTGAGGGCGCAGCAGTTTTATTATACCGAACTAACATTGGAAAGGCCTTTCGAACACTTCTTTGGACTTTACACAACAGTCAACACAAACACACAAGCTGAAAATACCTTTAACGGCTTTGTGTTCTAGAATTTCTCGAATGTACAACAAAGGTAGAATCTTTTTGTAAAATATTGATGGCCCTGAAAAGGACCGTTTATAAGAGACACGGCTGCTGGCACTCTTTTCATGACCACTGCCTTATTTCCATTTCTCTCGGTGGGCTTCCAGTGTAACGTGAACGCTGCCATTTTGTTTATTTACGTCTGTGACGTCATTTTCATGGGAGGTAACTCAAGTACAAATCAACAAACTGAAAAGGTTATTCACCAGTGAATAATAGGGTTATTCACCGCTGGTGCAAATTTTTAGGGTTATTCGTCCTTCCTTGCCATTGAATGAAAAACAACTGAATTATTCCATGTCACGTGATAACGTTTCACCCAATAGAATTGTTTAAAATATATGTAAGGTATAATAATATACAATTATGGCCCGTTGAAAAGGTGAATATCCAAAATTGTCAACACGAGAAGGTTATTTCACTGAGGGCGCAGCCCGAAGTGAAATAACTTTTAAGGGTTGACAATTTTGGATATTCACCTTTTCAACGGGCCACAATTGTTTTATTATACCGAACTAACAGTGGAATGGCCTTTCGAAAACTTTCAATATATTTTTTACATAACAAAATCAAAGACAAGCTGACGTTTGAAAATACATTTGTTTTCTAGAATTTCTAGAATGTACAACAAAGGTAGAATCTTTTTGTAAAATATTGATGGCCCTAAAAAGGACCGTTACTCTATAAGAGCTATCATCAGCTGCTGGCACTCTATTCATGTCCAATCCTTATTTCCACGTCTCTCGGTGAGCTTCCAGTGTAACGTGAACGCTGCCATTTTGTTTATTTACGTCTATGACGTCATTTTCATGGGAGATAACTCAAGTACAAATCAACAGACTCAAAAGGTTATTCGCCGGTGAATAATAGGGTTATTCACCGCTGGTGGAAATTTTTAGGGTTATTCATCCTTCCTTGCAATTAAATGAAAAACAACCGAATTATTCCATGTCACGTGATAACGTTTCACCCAATAGAATTGTTTAAAATATATGAAAGGTATAATAATACACAATATACCTTTTAATAGTATGTCTTATCAGGGCCCAGTTGTTCAAAAGTGTCGTTAAATTTAACGATGATTTAGCCAAACGAGTCGTTCAATCTGAACGCATTCGCTAACTAATCAATGCGTTATATATTGTTGTTCAAAAAATGTTAACGACAATGTTAGTTAACGCAGTGTTAAAATTTAACGATGTGATTAAAAAATTAAAATTCCCACAATGCTTTGAAAAATTAAACTTCCTGTATTAATCAACATGGCTGCAAATGTGTACAGATATACAAAACACAAATGTATAGATGATGTTTGTCCTTTGTGTTGTTGTGTTACTGTTTCATTGGCGTTCACCAAAACCCTCTTTTTAAAATATTTATATTATAACATTGAATTTCAACACAAGTTCTACTAAAGAACTGCAGTTTTAAATGAGTTTAAGCTTGCATAAACTGCTGAACATGTGAAACTATTGGCTATTTACAAAATTACCTAATTAGATAAACTGCTGAAACTACTGGTTATTTACAAAATTACCTAATTAGATAAACTGCTGAAACTACTGGTTATTTACAAAATTACCTAATTAGATAAACTGCTGAAAATACTGGTTATTTACAAAATTACCTAATTAGATAAACTGCTGAAACTACTGGTTATTTACAAAATTACCTAATTAGATAAACTGCTGAAACTACTGGTTATTTACAAAATTACCTAATTAGATAAACTGCTGAAAATACTGGTTATTTACAAAATTACCTAATTAGATTAACTGCTGAAACTACTGGTTATTTACAAAATTACCTAATTAGATAAACTGCTGAAACTACTGGTTATTTACAAAATTACCTAATTAGATAAACTGCTGAAACTACTGGTTATTTACAAAATTACCTAATTAGATAAACTGCTGAAACTACTGGTTATTTACAAAATTACCTAATTAGATAAACTGCTGAAAATACTGGTTATTTACAAAATTACCTAATTAGATAAACTGCTGAAACTACTGGCTATTTACAAAATTACCTAATTAGATAAACTGCTGAAACTACTGGTTATTTACAAAATTACCTAATTAGATATTCAACGAAGCAATATAATGTGATGAAATATTTGCTTTTCACGTTTGGGCTTCATATCTCTTCTACGGTTTTTCCATCTTTTTTCAGGGATCATTACACTAACTGCTTCTTCGTCAAATCGTCCAACTTTAGCTGACATTGATGGATCAAATGACACTTCCACTCAGTCCGCTCAAGCTACAACACATGGAATACCAGTGTCATCTCATGCCACATCTTCCGATTCATCCGCAGGTACCACACATGGAAACACAACCAATAAACCTTACATAACTGATACGACGGAAAATCCGGATTACTCGTCTGTTTCAACAGCCGTAAGTACGTCAGGTGCTCCCAAAACTTCAAACCCGTCGGCTGTTCCAATAACGTCACATCCGACAACTGTTCCAGATAAAACAACAATTTCTGTACAATCTACATCGGGTAATCCAACAACGACACGTGTTCCATCGTCAGGCGATGGTTCTGGATTTAGTGGTTTATCCTTTGGAATCGGTATTCTGGGAGGTGTTATAACAGTATGTGTGTCAATACTTCTTGTTTTTCTTTATCGACGTCGGTTTCCATATGAAACTTTATCAAATTTTGACTCAACATCTTCAATAAACTTTTTGAAAGACTGAGTTGTAACATAGATCTGAGATGTAATGTTAGATTTTTTATTTCAATACATTAATATAATTATATATAAAAATGAACTGTCTTCTTTTTTTTAATTGGTAGCATGTGCCTTTTATAGCCGACTTTACCATAGATTTTTCTCATCGTTGAAGGTCGTACGGTTGCATCTAATTGCTTGCATCCACTGCATTTGAACTTGATATGTGCATAGCTGTCTCATTGGCAAACATACCACATCTCCTTATTTTCATATCAACAACATACATAATTTCTTTAAAACATTTCAAATTTCGTATCAGAACAGATGAATGATTATTTATGGACATAGGTTGATAGTCCAAATTTAGATTCGTTTGTGTAAAGCATTCAATGCATGTTCAAAACAGTTCATGAAGGTCGAGTGTCTTCAGAGTAGAGAATAAATGAAACGAAATAGAAAATAATGGACATAAAAATAAAAATATTCGAAAAATTTGGCGCTCTAATATAAAGAATGGCAAATATTGGCCAAAACAATATCAAATATTAAAGAATACAGAAATTTGGGACCCCTCATGTCAGAACCTCGATTATCAGGTGCAAAATAATAATAAGACATAAAGCACAATGCATGGCTGAAAGACCAAACAAAGTCCACTAAGTACACGTTTTTTTTAAAGGTGGGTGTTTGTTTGAGAGGGCGTATAATTAAATATGTTTTCAATGACATACCTTAGATTTATTTATAATTCTTTTTTTATTGCAAGACTTATTTATTCTGATGTTGTGCTTTGAACTCGGTTTTTAGTCCAGTCAATCTAGCAAAAAATTTGACCCTAACCCGAAAGTAATTACAACAGAAGATTTTTAAGTTTTAATCTTTAGCATTATACCCCAAATATACAAAGAAAAAAGTCCCATAAAATCTAACTTGAGAAAGACTAAAAAAATCACCATTTAAAATTCCTATGGAGATTTGCATTAAAAAGGGAGATAACTCTTGCAAAAAAGACAAATATCAATAAAAATTGATACAAAATTATAACTTTACCGCTTCTATTCATCAGAATGTATTGATTCTTGAATTTTTAGCGGTCTTTAGAGTATAACAAACATCTTTAAAGGTCTTTCCATATCTTTTATCAAGTTATAATCTAGATTTCGTAATTCATTAGTTGACCATTTATTGAATTTTTCAACATGGCAAGGTAAAGAATCTCAAATTTAATAAAAATAATTAAGCATGTATTCTTCTTTTTGTGGTTTAAAGTTTCTTTAGATAAGTTAGTTGCTGAAAAAATATAATATACAGACATAAACAATACCAAATGTTCACATTATTTTTTCAAAATGGTCACAAAGCTTCAAATTTGCAATTTCTTTAATGAAAAATGCACGAAAAAAATAAAACTACCCATAACACTTCGGTTTTGTACATTTCATGAGCAGAAGATTATATAATTTAGTCAAATACAAACTTATAACCCCATTAAAGTATCATACTTTAAATAAATTTTAAGAAAAACAAGCACAAACTGACCAAAAAAAGACTCATTTTTGTAAGAGTTATCTCCCCTTCCAATGTTAATTTCCATAGGAAATTAAAAATGCTGATTTTTAGTTTTCCTCAAGTAAGATTTTATGGGACTTTTTTTCTGTGTATATAAAGGGCATAATGCTATATATTAGAACGAAAACATTTTCTGTTGCAATTAGTTTGAGGTTAAATCTTAGTTTGACTGTACTATTTCGTAGCTACTAGTACTCTGTATTTTGGCTTTTTGTATTGTTTTCCCCCAGATCTGATGAGTGAAGCATTGTTTGCTCTGATGTTGTACAATTTCAAATAATTTAGAAAGGGTTAAACACGCACAAAAATGTTTGACTCTGTCATATTGTGTCTGTCCCAATAACGGGCCAGCTATGTAACAATGGTGTTGTCTAGCTGTGGTTGTCTATTGTTATAATGGGGGGGGGGGGGGGGGGGGGGGGTATGAAAAAAAAATGCTATAGACTAATGAGATCACTACTAATAAGCACAACAAAATTACAAACTGGTGGATAGTCACATTGTCAATATTAATCATCTCACAGTAGTCAGCACTTCGGTGTTGACCTGCATATCAATTATATGGTCATTTTTACATAAATTTACAGTTTGCAAAAGTATGAATTATTCGAAATACCAAGGATTATTTTTTTATCCCAGGCAAAGATAACCTTAGCCGTATTTGGCACAACTTTTTAAAATTTTGGGTCATCATAGCTCTTCAACTTTGTCCTTTTTTTTTGCTTTGATCTGTTTGATCTGAGCGTCACTGATGAGTCTTATGTAGACAAAACGCGCGTCTGGGGTATTAAATTATAAGCCTGGTACCTTTGATAACTAATTATATCTATATTTTATCCAAATCATGAATCATTAAAAGTGATAAATAGATATAAAAAGATGTGGTATGTGTGCCAATGAGACAACTCTCCACCCAAGTCACAATCTGTAATTAAAAGTAAACCACTATAGGTCAAAATAGTATACGTTCTTCAACACGAAGCCTTGGCTCACACCGCGGAACAGCAATCCATGGAGGACCCCAAACAATGACTAGTGTAAAACCATTGACGGGAAAACCAACGGTCTAACCTATATAAAAACGAGAAACGAGAAAGACAACCTATATTTTATTCAAATCGTGAATCATTCAAAATAAATTTTACCTTACAAATTGCAATGTATCATGATATATATCTGTTGGCTTGACCCACTGACGGTTGCCAAATGGCACATGTACATCCTTAAAGTGTTCAAAAGAACATTATCGTTCCTTAAAATATACTTATCTCCCATGATACAATTGCAATTTTTTGCCGAAAAAAAACTATTCTTAATAGTAAAATGGGTCTCCTTAATATCAACTCTTTTCTTACATTTCGAATGGAAATAAATAAATGATTAACTTGACCGGCACACAATCTGTCACAGATTGTATAGAACCATGAATTTGCATATGTTTACGTGTCGATACCCGTATCTTGGCATTGCACAAGGTCATGGTTTTCTCTGACTGTTATTGACGTGTTTTCACTAAATCCATTTTAACTAGCCTAACCTAGCATCTATATGTGCTTGTAAGTCAGGAACCTGTAATTTAGTAGTTGTCGTTGGTTGCTGTATATCATATTTGTTTTTCGTTCATTATTTTATACATAAATCTGGCCTTTTGAGTTGTTTTACATTTGCCGTTTCGGGGCATTTCATAGCTGACTATGCGGTATGGGGTTTACTCATTGTTGAATGCCGTACGATGATCTATAGTTGTTAATGTCTGTCAGTTGGTCTCTTTTGAAGAGTAAGTTCATTATGTTCTTCAGTGTTTACTCATCATAGATGCTCAGGTTGGCGTGTTTCGTCTAAATGTTCGTTAGCTTGAGTATAGGCTAACGCTTGCCTTCATTTTTAAGTTGACCTTCTTGCATTGTACCACGGAAAATTTAGTATCGCATTCATGTAAAATCTGTTAATTAAATTGGTTGATTATCGTTAAGTTGTAATCTTTTGACAAGATTAAAATGCATAATCTTCTACGTAACAAATTATCTATCAGTAAAATGAAAATGAATGATTACCGTACAT